>CM056051.1:36056417-36483531 GCA_029574335.1 Rana kukunoris
AGTGAGGTCTGTCGTTGCTAGGGGCTCTATTGTTGCTGGGGTGAGGTCTGTCGATGCTGGGGGGTCTATTGTTGCTGGGGTGAGGTCTGTCGATGCTGGGGGTTTATTTCTGTGTGGTGGATCAATTGATGCTGGGGTGAGGTCTGTCGTTTTCTGGTGGGTGTGGTGGTGGGACTCTGTGCTACCTTAAAAACTGTTGGTTTACGCCAGATTTTGGAGAGAAAGGTACGCTAATTGCACAGCTGTGTGTTGGGCTATTTAGTTCTGACCTGACTATGGCTCAGGGCCCCACCCAACAGGTGGACTCCCATCCCTCTGAGAGGAGTCAGAGGCTGCATGGGTACAGCCAGGGTATGCATGTCTGCAGGAGGCAGATGTCATTGGTGATTGAGCAACAAGGCGCTGATTAGGAGAGAGCTTAATTCTAGAAAACTCTGTTCTGAGGAGCAGACCTATGGCCTAGGCTAAAGACCCGAAACAGCCGGATGGTAAGAATGAAAGCCAGGAGGCTAAGTGTTGAGTATGCAAGATGCAGTAATATTGGAACCTCCCTGTGAGGGCTACTGATGTATTTGTGAACTTGTTGTGATTTAAAATAAAAGTGGGCTACCAGGCCCTTAAAAATTCAGTTCTGGACTGGCATACTCACTAAAAAACACACCTACCGCTGGAGTCTGATCACCCCAATCTTACAGGGGGTCTATTGTTGCTGGAGTGAGGTATGTCGTTTCTGGGGATTTATCGTTGCTGGGGTGAGATCTGTCCTTGCTGGGGGTCTATTGTTGCTAGGAGGGATCTATTATTACTGGGGTGAGGTCTGTCGTTGCTGGGGGGGGGGGGGTGTCTATTGTCAGGTTAGGCTTACCTGTAGGTAAAAGTAAATAAAAGGGTATTGTAACATTGGGGATATTTAACTCTAGTGGTTTTCTTGTAGTGAGAACGCACCAAACAGGCATATCTCGTTAAGGGCGTGGTAGCCCACGTTTATTGAATGAAAACAACAAAACAAAAGTCCACTCAGGAATCCCACGCAGGGGTTTAAACGATATTCACAAGACAACTGAAAAACATCAGCCCACCTGGCTATTCTTCAGCAGCACTACTGCTATAGTTACTGGTACCTTGAACCAGCTCTTCCAGTGTCAATCTTGGATGCACACAACTTTCAGGCTTCTTGGGCGCACACAGCGTCTTGTCCCGCACACAGCGTCTTGTCCCGCACACAGCGTTTGTCTTGCAGCCACTGCTCTACACACTTCACCTTCCTTCTCTCATCTGCTCTCCCCAGCCCTTTATTATATGAGCTGTCTGCACCTGGGAAGGCAGCTTGCAGGCTGTCTTTAAAACCTGGACACAGGTTGGAGATCCTGTCCCACCCAGATCTCTGAAGGATCTCCAAGCCATAGAGCCCCATGTAGCAATAGGAAAAATATGAGAAAACTGCCAGCGCAGTTTTCTCGGTTTTTTAATTTACGCTCTGCAATCTGGCAATATGCAGACCGTGTGTCCATTTCATCGTTACAGTAGCTCCTACTGTTACAGTATACAACAGCTTTAAAGAGGACGTGAACCCTAATGGGTTTTACTTCCTTTTTTGCCCCCTGCAAAGTAAAAGCATAATGGGCTAGTGTGCATCGCACACTAGCCCATTATGTTGCACTTGCCTGCAAAGGAAGCCTGTGATGTCCCCTCTGGTGACCACATCTATTTTAACTCCTTTCCGGGGGCCGTGGACTCCGGCTCTGTGACTGACCTGAGTATAGTGACGTCACTCCCGCGGGAGCCGTCAGTCATGGTACAGGCCCTGTAAAAAATGGGGGCGATGGTGCCCTTTCTTCAGTGCACATGCCAAGATGATGTCGGCGCAAGCGTATATGGTAAATATCTCCTAAACCGTGCAGATTTAGGAGATATTTCCAGTACCTTCATGTAAGCCTTATTATAAATATGGTATGCTGCGCTGCATAAATTGATACATCAATAATGAATGTGATACAAATGATGAAAATAAACATTGAATACAAATAATTATTACTTAATATTAAAAAAAAGGTGTAAATAAAGAACCAACACCAAGTGCTCCAGTGTATAACAAATGACATCAAAGGAAGCAAAACTAAAGTAAATGACAATATTGAAAAAGTTCATAAGGTGTTAATATTCAACTCCAGGGTAAGTAACAATTTCAGTGAGTTCAGAAGAATGTCCCAGAAAAAAATTGTGGTTCTACAGGACAGAAGAGAGCCTCCACCTCTTATAAAGAATCTGCTTACCAGATGGATAAAATATATGAGCATCAACAACACGTCTGGCTGGGTTGCTTTAATAGATATCCAAGTGGGTTCCTGTATAAATCTCCAATTTCAATCCCAAACAGCTGGGTCTCAAAAACAATCACTTCCAATAAGTAGCCCAAGGAGAAAAGAAAGGGGATGCCGACATAGAGTAGTAACGTTTGAATAAATTTAATAAAAAAAAATTCATTACACTTGCAAATATCGAATCTTTAAAAGGAGCATAAAATGGTTAGCCGGCCGGCTCTCACAATTCGCCCGTCCTTCCGGATGGTCGCGAGGATAAAAACAATGGTGACGTCAGCACGCCGTTCCTCCCTACGCCGTTTCGTACAATACAAGACTTCTTCCAGGGGTACGAGCGGCGTGCTGACTCGCCACCTTTTAATTTGCTGGCAACATCCTAAGACCGCCCTTCTCTGACGTCTGGGGATCATGGATAGCGATCCGCCATCTTTAAAGAGGGATCGCTTGCCAATAGTATGTATTTACACATCAGATGCCTTAAAATCTGAGACCGCCCATTGTAGTAAGGTCGCCGTAAACCAACGTCCGGGGATCACAGGCAGTAATCAACCATTTTGAAAAAGGGATCATTTGCCAGTAGTGTGTTAACAGAGAGATTAATAACTGCTAAAAATAGGAATCAACCTTAAAATAAAAAAATATATAAAAACAATATGGAATATGAGAGTTGCATGGCAGATAGAGTTGGTATGACAAACTGCTCATCTACCAAACATTAACCCACTGATGGAGGAAAAAATATAAATATATATATAAAAAGCAACAAAACAGGGACAATCATTCCATATATGTTGAAAAGAAAAAAAAAAGAAAAAAAAGGATTCTTTTATATATGGATAGTGTAGATCAGAGGCCTCCAAACTATGGCCCTCCAGTTGTTCAAGAACTACAATTCCCATCATGCCTAGTCATGTCTGTGAATGTCAGAGTTTTACAATGCCTCATGGGACCTGTAGTTCTGCAACATCTGGAGGGCCGTAGTTTGGAGACCCCTGGTGTAGATCAATGAAGACATAATGCTGCTTGACAATCCATATATTGAATAAAGTTATTCAAAATATGCACTTGCTGATGAGTGAATATAGCCAATAAGGAAACGCATCTGTGCTGGAAACTACTGCGGGGACAGAGATCCGGCTCCCTGCGTATAAACCCGTATTGGACAAAATATGGAAAAACAAAGATAAAAAATAAAAAATTACGGAGCGACTAGAAAGATTAGAGGTATGGGCCATCTAAGCTCGACAATGCAATAATATGAAATTGCTGCAAAGCAAACAGACTGAACTGATTGGACTCAATGGTTATCAGATCTACCCAGACATCAGAGCAGGTTTACATTATAATAACAATAAATAATATAAATAAATCAACTGTTATCTATGAAAGCATTAACGTCCGTGTCCACATTTAACCCATATGTTAGATATGTCCGGACTCGGTAGATCCAGGACATTTCAAGTCTAGAGAGTCCTCTAACTAAAGAGCTGCCTCTCCAGTGGGGATCGAATTTGTCGATCCCCAAAAATATTGTGCCTTCAGGGTTTCGACTATGGTGTTGATCGTAGTGAACTGACACTGAATGTTGAGAGAATCCTGATCTGATATTAGTAATATGTTCCCCCAAGCGGACTTGCATTGAGCGTTTGGTCCTGCCAATATATTGTTTCCCGCAAGGACATTGCAGCAGATAAACAATGCCAGTAGAGCTACAGGTTATGAAATGTTCAATCTTATGCTCCCTAGAGGTACTGGTTGAAAAAAAAAGGTAGTGTTTTTTTTGTTTTTATTTTATTTAGCGTACAGACCTGCCACCTCCGGCATTGATGATAGCCTACGATGCCTCTTTGGAAAAAAGACTTTTTTCACTGGAGGGTCCACCACATTAGGGGCTATTTTGTCCCTCAAAGAGGGTACACCCCTAAAAATCACTTGTGGGTTTGGGGGTAAGAATGTTTTTAAGATTCTATCATTCTCAAGTATGTGCCAATGCTTTTTTATGATTTTTTTTAATCATATAGTGTTGGGTGGAATATGTAGTGATAAACGGGACTGTAGGTCCCGCATGATTGGTCTTAGCACTACAATCCAAAAGCTGAGAGCGGTCTATTTCACCCACTTCGGCTAAGGTGGTTTCAAGCATTGTCTGATCATATCCTTTTTCCAACAACCTATCAACCAGAACACCAGCTTGTGTCTTATAATCGTCTAAAGTTGTACAGTTTCTCCTCATCCTGATAAATTGACTTCTAGGAACAGATTTAAGCCAGTTGTTATGATGGCAACTTCCTATTGGTATGTAGGAGTTCCTATCTGTCTTTTTAAAATAAGTTGTTGTTTTAAATGTTCCCTCTTTCTTTACGATGGTGAGGTCAAGAAAGTTAATCGAGTTCTGGCTGGCTTCGTGTATAAGAACAATGCCTCGGTTATTGGTATTCAAAAAGGAAATGAATTCATCTAATTGGGGTCTAGTGCCAGTCCACAGGAGGAGGATGTCGTCAATATACCTGGCCCATAATTTGATATATGGGCTCAGGTCATTAAAGACGACATCCTCCTCCCACTTAGCCATAAACAAATTGGCCAAACTAGGTGCATATTTAGCACCCATAGCGACCCCTCTTATTTGTCGGTAATAATTGTGATCAAACCAGAAGTAGTTGTGACTGGCCGCATATTCAAGGAGCTCAATCAAATAATACTTTTGTATCTTGGACAAATCAGAGAGTGCGTCTAGATAGTGTTTCACAGCAGATATCCCTAGATGATGTGGGATGATAGTATAAAGTGAACTTACATCTGCTGTCAATATCCACATATTTTCATCTGGCTGGATTTGTGACAATAAATTGATAACGTGTTTCGTGTCTTTTAAATAAGACGGCATTTGCTGAACAAGGGGTTGTAGAAAATGGTCTATATACTTGCCCACCCTGGACGTAATGGAATCAATCCCACTAATGATGGGATGTCCAGGGGGGGCAAGTAAGGCTCTTGTGAATTTTTGGAAGACAGTACAACACTGGAAGTCTTGGTGCTCGCGGGACTAAACATCCCATCATTAGTGGGATTGATTCCATTACGTCCAGGGTGGGCAAGTATATAGACCATTTTCTACAACCCCTTGTTCAGCAAATGCCGTCTTATTTAAAAGACACGAAACACGTTATCAATTTATTGTCACAAATCCAGCCAGATGAAAATATGTGGATATTGACAGCAGATGTAAGTTCACTTTATACTATCATCCCACATCATCTAGGGATATCTGCTGTGAAACACTATCTAGACGCACTCTCTGATTTGTCCAAGATACAAAAGTATTATTTGATTGAGCTCCTTGAATATGCGGCCAGTCACAACTACTTCTGGTTTGATCACAATTATTACCGACAAATAAGAGGGGTCGCTATGGGTGCTAAATATGCACCTAGTTTGGCCAATTTGTTTATGGCTAAGTGGGAGGAGGATGTCGTCTTTAATGACCTGAGCCCATATATCAAATTATGGGCCAGGTATATTGACGACATCCTCCTCCTGTGGACTGGCACTAGACCCCAATTAGATGAATTCATTTCCTTTTTGAATACCAATAACCGAGGCATTGTTCTTATACACGAAGCCAGCCAGAACTCGATTAACTTTCTTGACCTCACCATCGTAAAGAAAGAGGGAACATTTAAAACAACAACTTATTTTAAAAAGACAGATAGGAACTCCTACATACCAATAGGAAGTTGCCATCATAACAACTGGCTTAAATCTGTTCCTAGAAGTCAATTTATCAGGATGAGGAGAAACTGTACAACTTTAGACGATTATAAGACACAAGCTGGTGTTCTGGTTGATAGGTTGTTGGAAAAAGGATATGATCAGACAATGCTTGAAACCACCTTAGCCGAAGTGGGTGAAATAGACCGCTCTCAGCTTTTGGATTGTAGTGCTAAGACCAATCATGCGGGACCTACAGTCCCGTTTATCACTACATATTCCACCCAACACTATATGATTAAAAAAAATCATAAAAAAGCATTGGCACATACTTGAGAATGATAGAATCTTAAAAACATTCTTACCCCCAAACCCACAAGTGATTTTTAGGGGTGTACCCTCTTTGAGGGACAAAATAGCCCCTAATGTGGTGGACCCTCCAGTGAAAAAAGTCTTTTTTCCAAAGAGGCATCGTAGGCTATCATCAATGCCGGAGGTGGCAGGTCTGTACGCTAAATAAAATAAAAACAAAAAAAACACTACCTTTTTTTTTCAACCAGTACCTCTAGGGAGCATAAGATTGAACCTTTCATAACCTGTAGCTCTACTGGCATTGTTTATCTGCTGCAATGTCCTTGCGGGAAACAATATATTGGCAGGACCAAACGCTCAATGCAAGTCCGCTTGGGGGAACATATTACTAATATCAGATCAGGATTCTCTCAACATTCAGTGTCAGTTCACTACGATCAACACCATAGTCGAAACCCTGAAGGCACAATATTTTTGGGGATCGACAAATTCGATCCCCACTGGAGAGGCAGCTCTTTAGTTAGAGGACTCTCTAGACTTGAAATGTCCTGGATCTACCGAGTCCGGACATATCTACCATATGGGTTAAATGTGGACACGGACGTTAATGCTTTCATAGATAACAGTTGATTTATTTATATTATTTATTGTTATTATAATGTAAACCTGCTCTGATGTCTGGGTAGATCTGATAACCATTGAGTCCAATCAGTTCAGTCTGTTTGCTTTGCAGCAATTTCATATTATTGCATTGTCGAGCTTAGATGGCCCATACCTCTAATCTTTCTAGTCGCTCCGTAATTTTTTATTATTTTTTATCTTTGTTTTTCCATATTTTGTCCAATACGGGTTTATACGCAGGGAGCCGGATCTCTGTCCCCGCAGTAGTTTCCAGCACAGATGCGTTTCCTTAATGGCTATATTCACTCATCAGCAAGTGCATATTTTGAATAACTTTATTCAATATATGGATTGTCAAGCAGCATTATGTCTTCATTGATATACACTATCCCTATATAAAAGAATCCTTTTTTTTTTTCCTTTTCAACATATATGGAATGATTGTCCCTATTTGTTGCTTTTTATATATATATTTATATTTTTTCCTCCATCAGTGGGTTAATGTTTGGTAGATGAGCAGTTTGTCATACCAACTCTATCTGCCATGCAACTCTCATATTCCATATTGTTTTTATATATTTTTTTATTTTAAGGTTGATTCCTATTTTTAGCAGTTATTAATCTCTGTTAACACACTACTGGCAAATGATCCCTTTTTCAAAATGGTTGATTACTGCCTGTGATCCCCGGACGTTGGTTTAGGGCGACCTTACTACAATGGGCGGTCTCAGATTTTAAGGCATCTGATGTGTAAATACATACTATTGGCAAGCGATCCCTCTTTAAAGATGGCGGATCGCTATCCATGATCCCCAGACGTCAGAGAAGGGCGGTCTTAGGATGTTGCCAGCAAATTAAAAGGTGGCGAGTCAGCACGCCGCTCGTACCCCTGGAAGAAGTCTTGTATTGGACGAAACGGCGTAGGGAGGAACGGCGTGCTGACGTCACCATTGTTTTTATCCTCGCGACCATCCGGAAGGATGGGCGAATTGTGAGCGCCGGCTGGCTAACCATTTTATGCTCCTTTAAAGATTCGATTTGTAAGTGCAATGAATTTTTTTTTATTAAATTTATTCAAACGTTACTACTCTATGTCGGCATCCCCTTTCTTTTCTCCTTGGGCTACTTATTGGAAGTGATTGTTTTTGAGACCCAGCTGTTTGGGATTGAAATTGGAGATTTATACAGGAACCCACTTGGATATCTATTAAAGCAACCCAGCCAGACGTGTTGTTGATGCTCATATATTTTATCCATCTGGTAAGCAGATTCTTTATAAGAGGTGGAGGCTCTCTTCTGTCCTGTAGAACCACAATTTTTTTCTGGGACATTCTTCTGAACTCACTGAAATTGTTACTTACCCTGGAGTTGAATATTAACACCTTATGAACTTTTTCAATATTGTCATTTACTTTAGTTTTGCTTCCTTTGATGTCATTTGTTATACACTGGAGCACTTGGTGTTGGTTCTTTATTTACACCTTTTTTTTATATTAAGTAATAATTATTTGTATTCAATTTTTATTTATTTTCATCATTTGTATCACATTCATTATTGATGTATCAATTTATGCAGCGCAGCATACCATATTCATTCCTTTTGTATTTGTTCATCTGACATTTTTTGCAGCACTCACTTTCTCATCTCACAAGATTATTGTGTTTCGTTACTAATCAATCTTTTGGTTCACATTAGACCTGCGCAGTATTTTCCACTGTTTTCACTTGTTTTAAGCCTTATTATAGTCTTACACGTAATTAAAAGTGGTGTAACAAGGTTTACAATTACTTTAAATTGCCAATAGAAGTAAATTGAGTTATATGATTTGTATGTAGACGGGGTACTAAACTTGATTTCTCTTGCTCTCTCTCTAGGAGTTAATGGGACAACATCAATCCACACCAAGGAAAATGTTCTGGCCCGTACAGTCCATGTACCGGCCCCAACAGACCACGTATCAGCCACTGCGGAACACAAACCAACGCCTGCAGAATGGGCAGCAGCCCATAAAGAATGTCTGAGTCTGGTGAGCTTCATCTTCTACAAGATAATTGAAGAGGGAGGCTATGGAAAGGTAAGTGACCAAAGATTAATACTTAATGGACCATAGACACAGGGGGACACAGTATGACCATCCACAGGGAACACTATATGGTGGGATTTGCATAAACACTCAGCTCACCCTGCAGAGGGGATTTTAAAAGAGGCTGTAAGGGTACTTTTACACTACGCCATCGCGGGCATTAGCGGTGCTTTACTGTCTTTTTTGGCATGATTTTAACAACCGCTAGCGGCTGAAAAAGGGTTAAAATCGCCCGCAAAACGCCGCTGCGGCGCTCTGCGGGCGGTTCAGAGGCGCTGTCCATTGATTTCAATAAACAGGGGCGCTTTAGCATCCTGCCAGTGCACCGCTCCAGTGTGAAAGCCCTCAGGCTTTCACACTGGATATAAAAGGAGTGGCTCTTTCAGGGCGTTTTGCAGGTGCTATTTTTAGCGCAATAGCGTCTGCAAACCGTCTCAGTGTGAAAACAGCCTACATTCTGGGATTCTCATTTTGCCAAGGTGTGATGAATGAGATGATATCATTACCTTATCCCTTGCTCACCTGCCAGCCAACGCTCTCCTCCACTGTCCCACGACCCTCGGCATCCTCCCATACAATCCAGGACTGCTGGTTCTGTACTATGTGGGATGATGTCAGAGCTGCGATTGCCTGGGCAGTGAAGGAAAGAGACTTTGCGGTGGAAGTCATGCAGTGAGGAGGAATCGGGGTAAGGAATAAAGTACATCACCTTATTTCTCCATCCCCATATGCAAAACAAGCAGTTAACCCTTGTAGAATAGAGAAAGACCCCATTGCATAGATAAGGTTTTTCCTCAGATTTCAGCTTTGCCACGTATCAGACTTTGCTTAACAGTGCAGCAACCAGTCAGAATTCACCTAGAACAAGTATGAATTTTGCTATGTGAATTCTGATAGGTCACTCTTGGTTATGGCACCTAAGAACCAGCCTACTGTGTTGAATAAAGCCAATGGAGGCTCTTCATGTGTAAAAGACACTTACAGCAAGTGGTAATATTTTGTCAAATGGCCAAGCCAGAAGAAAAGATAAAAGGGGAAAAGAAAGGCAGACGATTGAGTACAGAACATGAAGAATGTCTAGTAATGATGTTACAGCTAAAGCACATGGAAAAAGTGATTTATTAACTGTCTCTCTCTCTCTTACAGGTGTTGGCAACCCACCGCGACACGGGAACATTGGTGGCTGTGAAGATGGTGAAAAAGAGCGATCTACTTAATGAACCGATCTTCATCCGCACTGAGAGTAAAGTCCTGCAAGTAGTTGGGAGTAACAGTTTCTGTACCCACACCTATGCCACATTTCAAACAGAGGTAAGTCTTTATCTGGAAAAGGTAAAAGAAAGAAATATCATATGAATGACATATATAAAACACAGTCGCACAGCCACTGTCTGCTTTTAAAGCCAAATTCCCGTGATCACCGCCACCCTGCGACACAAGGTTTGCTGGGTCAGTGACCTCACTTTTCTAGTCAAGCAATAGAGGTTGGTCACCTATACCACCTTCAGCCTCCTGATCTAACAGTGCTTCACCTTACCGATAAAGCCAGCCTTAGATGGATAAAATCTTAGCCTGTTCAGCAGGTATTGGCTGAGATTCGATCCATCTATGGGCAGTTTGGTTGTGCAGAAGTCGATCCATGAATCGAATTCAGTACCACCAGCATTTCTGCATTTTTTTTAGCCATAGCTACCAACAGTAAGAACTGTGTTTTGCCGGCCGGGAAGGCTCCACGGCGGCAGAACAGAATAGTGCAGCAGGAGGCGTTCCACATCAACGCCAATGCCGCGTACAGACAATCGGAGCTTGTTGTCAGAATTTCCGACCGTGTGTAAGCTCCATCGGACATTTTCTGTCGAAATTTCCGACAACAAAAATCTGTTCTCGTAAATTCTGATTGTGTGTAGCCTATTCCGACGCACAAAATTCCACGCATGCTCTGAATCAAGTATGAGACGGAAGTGGTCGGTCTGGTAAAATTAGCGTCCATAATGGATAGCACATTCTTCACACTGTAACGGACTGAAAAGCACAAAAACTGAAAAATGCGAATAGTCTCTGACCAAACTTCTACTAACACGAGATTAGCAGAATGAGCCCAAAGGGTGGCGCACTTGGTATGGAACTTCCATTTTATTGTGCCGTCGTACGCGTTGTACGTCACCACATTCTTGACGTTTGGAATTTCCGACATTTGTGTCACCGTGTGTATGCAAGACAAGTTTGAGGCAACATCCGTCAGAAAAAAATCCACGGTTTTGTTGGCGGAAAGTCCGATCGTCTGTACGCTGCATAACTGTTGATGAGCTTGCGCAAATTGCGTGTTACAACAGGTGATAGGAACTAGATTAGTCAGAAAATCGTCTCATAGTATGGGCCAAATAAGGCCTTCCACAGTCCTTCAATAGGAGATATCCTGGATGCATATCCCTCAGTCTTTATCCTGTTTTGTGATGATCCATGGAGTACGTCACCCACCCTGGCAGTGTCTATAGGCACTGCCAGGGTGGATAGCGCACGCCATGGATATTCGTTCAGGATATCTCCTATTGAAGGACTGTAGAAGGCCTCATTTGACCCATACTACGAGACCAGTTTCTGATGAATTTAGTTCCTGTTACCTGTTGTAACACACAATTTGCGTGTTACAAATTGAGTACCACCAGCATTTCTGGATTTTTTAACACGATCCCTGCAAGCAGCTATAGCCACCAAAAGTGAGAATTGTGTTTTGCTTGCGGGGAAGGTTCTACACCGGCAGAAGAGAATAGTGCTGCAGAAGGCGTTCCCCCATCAACACCATCTGTGTTGATGGGGGGGAATCAAGCTATTTTTTCTTTCCTTCCACCCACTAGTGTAAAAAAAGAAGAAAAATTGTATAAGGCAGGAGTATTAAATTAAAATTCTCTGGAGGTCCAGTCATCTCATGTTGGTCATCTCATGTTGGTCCTTCACATCACAGCTCCACTTTTTCTCCTATGCCTTGTACACACGACCGGATTTTCCGATGGAAAAAGTCCAACGGGTCTTGTACGATACCACGTTCTTGGAGTTCGGAATTTCTGACAACATTTGTGTGACCCTGTGTATGCAAGACAGCTTGAGCGAAATTCCTGTCGGAACTTTGTCGGACAAATCATCGGAATTTATTCCGACAGACTCTCCGGTCATGCTGGGTTCCCATCTCCCTCTGCAGCTGGGGAAATGCATTCCAAATCGCACATGTGCCTGACCTGCAGAGAAATGCTTTGCACTTTAGAAAAAGCACAGCAGAGCTTTTAATTCTTAATGGCACAGCCACACATTTTTTGTGTCATTTTGTAAAAAAGGTTTGGGGCCTAAGATGAGATAGATAGATATATAGATGTATAGACAGATAGATGTCAATCAGTGTGTGTTGGTAGAGAAGTAGATAACATTACTTTTATTTGTACCTTCTAATTGAAATGAATTTATTAACCTCTCTGTATTTCCTTCTCCAGGACTACATATGCTATGTAATGGAATATCTGAGTGGCGGCAACCTAGAACAATCTAGAACAAAAAGGGAAGAAAAACCTCTCCACCATCAGAGTCTTGTCAGCGGAACTCCTTTGTGGTGTGCAGTCCCTGCACTCCATGGGTGTAATTCATAGGTAAGTATCTTTTTTTTTTAAACTTCAATCATTTTACAATAATCCCGTCTCCCCTCCCACTTCCTCAACACCTAAAATGTTACTAAACCCTATTTGTTAAAAGCACAATAGTAAGTGCAAACTTACCCATTCACTCCCTCCATCCAAAGACTGCGGCGGCCCTTCTGCTGGCCGTACACATATAGATAAAAAGGACAGTTGAACGCAACTTGGATCATTTAAAACATTTTGATTTCAATAAGAAAAAGGGCTGATTTATTTAACCACTTGAGAACCAGCCTGCAAAAGGGTAAAAAAAAATCCTGCAATCATTGCAAATGAGTGAATAGATCAGTTGCTGCTGCTTATCCATTCATTCCCCATTCAGAAGTTACTACAATTCTTTTCTTCCCTCTGTTGTAAGAGGAAGGGGAGGGACAATCAGTCATAGCTTTCACAAGGTACTGAGCTGCTTGAATCACCTCTGTACACTATGCCTATATTCTATATGTTTCTGCAGCATCATTTACAAATGGCCGTACAGCCGTAGTCAAGTGATTGATGATCATATAGCCCTTGTAGTGCAATCAGTTCATGATGGATAGGATTGTTTTCTGGAATATATTGTGCTGTGTATGGGAGGTGGTAGGAGAGAAATACAGTGCGGAAAATAAGTATTTGAACACCCTGCTATTTTGCAAGTTCTCCCACTTGGAAATCATGGAGGGGTCTGAAATGGTCATCGTAGATGCATGTCCACTGTGAGAGACATAATCAAAAAATAAAAAACTCAAGAAATCACAATGTATGATTTTTTTAACTATTTATTTGTATGATACAGCTGCAAAGTAGTATTTGAACACCTGAGAAAATCAATGTTAATATGTGGTACAGTAGCCTTTGTTTGCAATTACAGAGGTCAAACATTTCTTGTAGTTTTTGACCAGGTTTGCACACACTGGAGGAGGGATTTTGGCCCACTCCTCCACACAGATCTTCTCTAGATCAGTCAGGTTTCTGGGCTGTCGCTGAGAAACACGGAGTTTGAGCTCCCTCCAAAGATTCTCTATTGGGTTTAGGTCTGGAGACTGGCTAGGCCACGCCAGAACCTTGATATGCTTCTTACAAAGCCACTCCTTGGTTATCCTGGCTGTGTGCTTCGGGTCATTGTCATGTTGGAAGACCCAGCCTCGACCCATCTTCAAAGCTCTAACTGAGGGAAGGAGGTTGTTGCCCAAAATCTCGCAATACATGGCCCCGGTCATCCTCTCCTTAATACAGTGCAGTCGCCCTGTCCCATGTGCAGAAAAACACCCCCAAAGCATGATGCTACCACCCCCATGCTTCACAGTAGGGATGGTGTTCTTGGGATGGTACTCATCATTCTTCTTCCTCCAAACACGGTTAGTGGAATTATGACCAAAAAGTTATATTTTGGTCTCAACTGACCACATGACTTTCTCCCATGACTCCTCTGGATCATCCAAATGGTCATTGGCAAACTTAAGACGGGCCTTGACATGTGCTGGTTTAAGCAGGGGAACCTTCCGTGCCATGCATGATTTCAAACCATGACGTCTGAGTGTATTACCAACAGTAACCTTGGAAACGGTGGTCCTAGCTCTTTTCAGGTCATTGACCAGCTCCTCCCGTGTAGTCCTGGGCTGATTTCTCACCTTTCTTAGGATCATTGAGACCCCAGGAGGTGAGATTTTGCATGGAGCCCCAGTCCGAGGGAGATTGACAGTCATGTTTAGCTTCTTCCATTTTCTAATGATTGCTCCAACAGTGGTCCTTTTTTCACCAAGCTGCTTGGCAATTTCCCCGTAGCCCTTTCCAGCCTTGTGGAGGTGTACAATTTTGTCTCTAGTGTCTTTGGACAGCTCTTTGGTCTTGGCCATGTTAGTAGTTGGATTCTTACTGATTGTATGGGGTGGACAGGTGTCTTTATGCAGCTAATGACCTCAAACAGGTGCATCTAATTTAGGATAATAAATGGAGTGGAGGTGGACATTTTAAAGGCAGACTAACAGGTCTTTGAGGGTCAGAATTCTAGCTGATAGACAGGTGTTCAAATACTTCTTTGCAGCTGTATCATACAAATAAATAGTTAAAAATTCATAAATTGTGATTTCAGGAATTTTTTTTTGATTATGTCTCTCACAGTGGACATGCACCTACGATGACAATTTCAGACCCCTCCATGATTTCCAAGTGGGAGAACTTGCAAAATAGCATGGTGTTCAAATACTTATTTTCCGCACTGTATATGGGAAATTATAAAGGAAATATTTAACTATAGAGCTAACACTTGTCTTTTCTCTGCAGAGACCTGAAGCCTGACCAAATTCTTATTGACGGCGCCAGACATGTGAAAATTGCTGACTTTGGTTTGTCAGCAACCAATATGTTTGGATCATAGACGGACACAGAAAAAGTCGGAACACCCCCCTACGAGGCCCCAGAGGTAAGTGAAAGACCATTCTCATGCACAAGGCAAAGAGAACCTGTATACTCATGGCTATAAGGGACCAGATTATGTCGTCCAGAATAAAAGAGAACCTGTATATACAGAGCAGTTATAGGCCAAACTAAGCCTGAATTATAGAAAACCTGTATCTAAAGCATTATAATCTAATGGAGCCTCCATTCTAAATAATGCTGCTAGTTTCCAGTCTGATTTGTTCTCTTAACCCATCTCTCTCTCTCTCTTATTTTCCCACAAATGACTTGGCGGAGGCCCTATGACGCAACGGTGGATTACTTTTCTTTGGGGGTCATACTCTACGAGTTCGCGTTTCGTAAATATCCGTACACGAATGATATGGGGAGGTTTTCGTTAGAGACACATTATCCAGACGATGCTGACCCCGAATTGGTGGACTTTCTAAACAAGGTATGTAGTGATATACAAGGAGGGTAAACATATAGGGGTTGATTTACTAAAACCGGAGAGCACAGCTGCACCACATTTTGCACTCAGTGCTTTATAAATATGGTTTGCGCTTCGCTTGCTTTAGGACTCTGACACAAGTGAAGCCACATTCCTTATAATGACTGTAAAAACATGTGCGAGGGAGAAACATGTTGCATGGCCTTGAACTATCATGCAACCGCAAGAACTTTTTTTATTAGCAACTATTCTTTGCAGCATTATGCAAAGAACACTCCGCAGACTCCACACTGTGCTTTTTACTATTAGGATGTGAATTGCCAGTGCCGTGTGAAGTATTCCCTATGATGTGACGAGCGTAAAAGCTGCAGATCTTTATAAACAGGCCTTATAGGATTTTTGTAGTATTACTGTCATCTTATGTTTTTCTGTTTTTCTTTCCCCCACAGCTCTTGTGCAAAGATGAGAACGAGCGAAAGGTGTCCGTTTCCAACATAAGACAGCACCGGTTCTTCAATGGCATAAATTGGGAAGAAGTGGAAGCAGGGGAAGGACAACCCCCATTTCATAAACCTAGAAGGGTAAGTAGAAATGTATACTAGGCCTGTGTCTGTACACAAGGCTGTCACCTATCATGACACTGAGGGTGTTTATAAAAGGGAAGAAATTATGTTTGTGAGACCGTATCTTTTCACTTAAAGAGAAGTCACCAAGACCAGATTTATAATAGAATCTGAATTTCCAGTCTTCACTTATTGGAATTGTGCAGCATTTATATTTCTCACCTTAGCTTTATTATACACCTGACTCATCATTATGAGGGCCTGTGGAGAAGTTATATGTCTACTAGCTAAATGGCTCTGTTATGTGATGGTGATGTGCACTGAGGAGCTGGGAGACGGGAGAGAAAAGCCACCGACAGATCTCAGGCACGCTCTCATCCCGACTCTCAATCTGATGACTCAGGAAAAATTAAAATAAGGAGACAAATGTAAATCTTTCAGGAGTTTGCACAACTTTGATAGTGAAAGTTCATATAACTGTATGCATAGTAAAGACTGGTATCTAGCATCTTACAACCATATGGACTTGGGTGGCCCATACGGGGGGGGGGGGGGATGCCCCCCAGAGGTAATCTATTCTGGTTATTAATGCATGAAATTGTCCTCCTTTCTTTTTTAGGGCATGAGAAACCAAACAAGACAGGAAAAAGAACTGAAATACCTCCCAAGACCAGGCGTGTCTTTTTTACCAGAGGAGCAGAGGCAGATCAACGGCATTTCAATTGTTTGCGACGAGTGGAATACCATACTGAAGGAAAATGGTAAAATGGTAGGCAGGTCAACGAAGAAGAAGGAGGTAGGCGAGAGAGGTAAGAAGAAGAGGAAGGAGGTAGGCGAGCCAGGAAAGAAGAAGAAGAAGGAGGTAGGCGAGCCAGGAAAGAAGAAGAAGAAGGAGGTAGGCGAGCCAGGTAAGAAGAAGAAGAGGAAGGAGGTAGGCAAGCCAGGTAAGAGAAGGAGGCAGGCGAGTCAGGTAAGAAGAAGAAGAGGAAGGAGGCAGGCGAGTCAGGTAAGAAGAAGAAGAGGAAGGAGGCAGGCGAGTCAGGTAAGAAGAAGAAGGAGGCAGGCGAGTCAGATAAGAAGAAGAAGAGGAAGGAGGCAGGCGAGTCAGGTAAGAAGAAGAAGAGGAAGGAGGCAGGCGAGTCAGGTAAGAAGAGGAAGGAGGCAGGCGAGTCAGGTAAGAAGAAGAGGAAGGAGGCAGGCGAGTCAGGTAAGAAGAAGAAGAGGAAGGAGGCAGGCGAGTCAGGTAAGAAGAAGAAGAAGAAGAAGAAGAAGAAGAAGAAGAAGAAGAGGAAGGAGGCAGGCGAGTCAGGTAAGAAGAGGAAGGAGGCAGGCGAGTCAGGTACGAAGAAGAGGAAGGAGGCAGGCGAGTCAGGTACGAAGAAGAGGAAGGAGGCAGGCGAGTCAGGTACGAAGAAGAGGAAGGAGGCAGGCGAGTCAGGTACGAAGAAGAGGAAGGAGGCAGGCGAGTCAGGTACGAAGAAGAGGAAGGAGGCAGGCGAGTCAGGTACGAAGAAGAGGAAGGAGGCAGGCGAGTCAGGTACGAAGAAGAGGAAGGAGGCAGGCGAGTCAGGTACGAAGAAGAGGAAGGAGGCAGGCGAGTCAGGTACGAAGAAGAGGAAGGAGGCAGGCGAGTCAGGTACGAAGAAGAGGAAGGAGGCAGGCGAGTCAGGTACGAAGAAGAGGAAGGAGGCAGGCGAGTCAGGTACGAAGAAGAGGAAGGTGTGTCAGGTATAAGGAGGGGAGGTGAGTTATGAGGGGGAGGGATAGGGATAGGTGGGGGAGATATGAGGAGGGAAGGTAGGTGGGTCAGGTATTAAAAGGGAGGGAGGTGGGTCAGGTATGAGGAGGGGTAGTTGGTATAAGGAGGGTAGGTGGGGTATGAGGACGGGGAGGCAGGTGGTTCAAGAAATTCAGAACTTCAGAAATTTGAAAATTTGAAAATTCGAAATTTTGGCGAATTCGGAAATGTCAAATTCAGGTTTTTAAGGGTTACAGGGTTAGATTGTTAAGGCTTGGGGTTAGGGTTTGAGGGTTAGGTGTTGGGTTAGGGTTAAGGGGTTAGTGGTTAATTCCAAATTCTGAAAATTCGAAAATTCAAAAATTTCAAATTTTCAAGGGGTAGAGGGTTAAAGTGGGAGTTCCACCCAGGAAAAAAAAAACATTTGGCCAAAAATTCTAGAAAAAATTATACTCACCCGAAATACCTGTTGCTATGCGGAAGTCCGTAATCTGCCTCTTCTGCAGCCGTGGTCAGTTTTCTTCTTCTCCTAGTGAATGGGGTGCGCTGCTTTCTGGGAACAGGAAGAGCAGCCGCCCATTCACAAGCCGGAACGAGACTCACGCAGGCGCAGTAGTAAATATTTCCCCTAGTGTGAATGGCGGCGCGGGACCTGCATTGATCGTGGCATCGGGGGGGGGGGGGGGGGGGCATCAGCGCAGGCAAGTAGGACAGGAAAGTGTCCTTATTAAAAGTCAGCAGCTACACTGTTAGTAGCCCCCTGACTTTAAAAAATAAAATAAAAATTGCGGGTGGAATCCCACTTTAAGGCTTGGGGTTAGGGTGTTAGGTTTAGGCTTAGATGGTTAGGGTGTTAGATAGTTAGGGTTAGGGTTGGAGGTTAGGGTTGGGGGTTAGGGTTAGGGGTTAATTCCAAATTCAAAAATTCTGAAATTTCTGAAAATTTGAAATTTCTAATTTTCAAGAGTTAGGGGTTAGAGGGTTAGGGGTTTAATCCAAATTTGGAAATTCAAAAATTTGGGAAAAATGCTTCTCTCACTGCTCCAAAGATGCTGCTTGCTAGAATTCTAAACCAAGATTTCATCTTCCCTCAATGTTCCATCTTGTGAGGAAAAAATTTATGTCTGTAGGCCGGAGGGACGCCGTGGGAAGGGGACAGAGGGACTACATCTCCCAGCAATCTCTGTCCGCATAGGGAACTACAACTCCCAGCATGCACTATGTAATGGGGCTTGAGCTCCCAGCCTGGAATAAGATGTTACAGGACTATATGCCCCAGCATGATTTTTTTCTATAGATGTACTACAGATCCCAGCAATCTCTACATACTCCAGTCTGCTCCCCTCCTCCTCCTCAGGGGTAATTTCACCCCACACTCCTCTCCCACCAAGGGTGGTGGGTCCCCTCCCCCCAGGATAAGGGTGGGCCGGTTGGGCCTGTGGGGGAGGGGTAAAGGGTGGTGGGACTGGGGGGGTGCAATCCCCCATGAGGAGGGGGAGGAGAGCAGGCTGGGATATGTAGAGATCACTGGGACCTGTAATATCTCCATAGAAAAAAAATCATGCTGGGATATGTAGTGCCACAGCATATTATTCCAGGCTAAGAGCTGAACCCCCACTACTTACACAGTGCATGCTGGGAGTTGTAGTTCCCCATGCGGACAGATTGCTGGGAGTTGTAGTTTCTCAGAACCTGCGCAGAGGCGGTAGATTACACAGACACGACGTGACCCACCTGAAGTCTGGACTATGGCTCCTCCCTCTGGAGCTCTGTGTGGGGGATTGTCCCTCCTCCCCCACTCTCCACACACCAACACCCACATCTCCACTCACTTACCACCGAGGGTGGAGCTTCAATTGCCCGCCCTCCCCCCCCACAGGGCTGATCCAGGAAATATTCGATTGCCTCTCGAGGGATCAGGAAGGAATTTTTTCACCAGCTGGAGCACATTGATCATGCTTTGCTGGGGTTTTTCGCCTTCCTCTGGATCAACTGCCTCACAACCCAATACACCCACTCATGTACCACCAAGAGGGGACGCTACCACCCTGGGTATGGGGTGAGTGTGGCCAGTGGAACTCTCCCCCCCCCCCCCAAGTTTCATCTGCCCTCACTCCCCCACGCTCCGCTTACTGGTAATACCACCGGCCCTCACCTATATGCACTCATCTACCACCAAGACGGTCCAGAGGAAATGGGGTGCCTTGCAGATAAGTTAGGCTACATGCCCAGGTAAAAACAGGACTAACATTTATTTGTTAACACACTGGTCAACATACAATGACTGGCATGCACTGACCTAAACTAACAGACGACGTCCAGATGTACATAAACTGACAGTTCCATGCTTTAGATAGATGCACACAGACAGACAACCAAATTAGGAGAGAGTAGATCGCACACACAGATTATAGGATGAGGCCTACTACAAACATACACCCAACATTAGAAAAAGGATGGCTAGCATCAAGTAGGGTAGCTTAGTGTAGTTAGTGTAGGGCCTGCCCTAGAAGAGTCTACCTTGCCGTGGTGGGCAGGCTTGAAATCTCTTGGTCAAAAGTGTGTCAGCAAATGGGCGAGAGGATCACTAGATTTTCACTTCTGGACAATTGATTTTACCAAAGGACTCTTGGTTTAATCAGAGTATATATAGTTGAAAAAGGAGAGAATGTGTATAGGTCCAGGGCTGGACTGGGACAGAAATTTGGCCCTGGACTTCATCCAGTACGGCCCACTTTAATTTTAAGTGTCCCCCTTGCATCAGAGTCCCCCTTGCATCAGAGTTTCCCCCATCAGAGTCCCCTTGCATCAGAGTCTCCCTTGCATCAGAGTGTCCCCCATCAGAGTTTTTCTTGCATCAGAGTGTCCCCCATCAGAGTCCCCCTTGCATCAGAGTGTCCCCTTGCATTAGACATCCCCCTTGCAGAGAGTCCCCCTTGCATTTGTGTTCCCCTTTAGTGTCCCCCCTTGCACCAGAGTGTCCCCCCTTGCACCAGAGTGTTCCCATCAGTGTGTCCCTCCCCTTGAATCAGAGTGCCCCCCTCTCCTCCCCCTCCCACATCTACTCATTCACAGCTCCGCAGAAAGGCAGCATTGTTCTTCTCTCCAGTCATGTGATAAGTAACAAGTGATAAGGGGAGAGAGGAAGAAAAGTCTGACGGCTGTCTATCTCCCCCTATAGGGCGGGAGGGGGCAGAAAGGCCAATACTCACTTCAGCAAGTGATGGCTGCTGCTTCTCTTGACAGGAGTGAAATTGCGATTACTCACTGTCAGAGAGGAGTGGCTCGAGGACTGCACCTGACCGGCCCACTGAGCCATCAGCCCACAGGGAAACTCCTGGTAGTCCCAATGGCCAGTCCGTGCCCAAGCTAAATACATTCTTATCATGTATGACAACACCAGATGGTAACACATCTTGATATGTTGCAGTGTTTAGTCATTTTGCAATACGTTATTTTTTTTCAAGTCCAGTTTAACTGCTTGCCGACCAGCGCACAACTATATACGTCGACAGCACTGGCACGGACAGGCAGAAGGAGACGTGTGTGTGTGTATATATATACACATTATATACACACACACACACACACACACTGTGTATATATATATATATATATATATATATATATATATATATATATATATATATATATATATATATATATATATATATATATATATATGGTAAACATTGGGGGTATTTAGCTCTTGTGGTAGATGGATTTTTGTGCAGTGAGCCAACATCAAACAGGCATATAACCTTAAGGGCCTGGTAGCCCACGTTTATTAACCACTTCCCTACGGCCGTACGAGTATATACGGCCGCAGGGTGGCTCTAAATCTCCGGGCTGCCGTGTTTTCACGGCAGCCCCTTTCCTCGTTCCCAGCGCGCGCAGCGGGGAACTTGTGTACTGGCCGTGTCCCTTGGACACAGCCAATCACAGATCGCCGCGAACGGCCAATCAGAGTGGCCGTTTGCGATGCGATCTGATGGGCCAATGAGAGATGATCTCATATGTAAACATATGAGATCATCTCTCATTGCCGGCTCTCACAATGACAGCGTCCTGTCATAGAGAGAGCATACCAATCTGTGTTCCTAGTACATAGGGACACAGATCGGTCACCCCCCCTCCCCCCACAGTTAGAACACAATGCAGGAAACACATTAACCCCTTCCTCACCCCCTAGTGTTAACCCCTTCCCTGCCAGTCACATTTATACAGTAATTAGTGCATATTTATAGCACTGATTGCAGTATAAATGTGAATGGTGCCAAAAATGTGTCAAAAGTGTCCGATGTGTCCGCCATAACGTCGCAGTTGCAATAAAAATCGCAGATCGCCGCCATTACTAGTAAAAAAAAAATAATAAAAAATAACAATTCTGTCCCTTATTTTGTAGGCGCTATAACTTTTGCGCAAACCAGTCGCTTATTGCGATTTTTTTTTTTTTTTAACCAAAAATATGTAGAAGAATACGTATCGCCCTAAACTGATTTTTTTTTTTTAATTGGGCTATTTTTTATAGCAACAAGTAAATAATATTGTATTTTTTTTCAAAATTGTCGTCTTTTTGTTTATAGCGCAAAAAATAAAAATCGCAGAGGTGACCAAATACCACCAAAAGAAAGCTCTACTTGTGGGGAAAAAAGGACGCCAATTTTGTTTGGGAGCCATATCGCACGACCGCGCAATTGTCAGTTAAAGCGACGCAGTGCCGCAAGCTGAAATTTCACCTGGTCAGGAAGGGGGTTTACATGCCCAGTAAGGAAGTGGTTAAAGAAGGAAAACAAAACTAAAGTCCATTCAGGAATCCCACGCAGGGGTTTAAAAGATGATCAGAAACAACTGAAAATACTAGCCCATCTGGAAACCAGTAGCTCCTTTCAGATCCCCATTCTTGGGTGCACACGGCTTTGATGCCCTTCAACGCCCACAGCGTCTGACCCACACACAGCGTCTGTCCCAACACACAGCGTCTGTCCCAACACAGGGACACCAGCAGCCACTGCTGCAAATCCACCTTCCTCTCCTCTTCTGCTCTCCCCAGCCCTTCATTATATGAGCTGTGTCCAGCTGGGCACACAGATTTCAGGCTGTCTCTAAAACCCGGACACAGGGTTGGAGACCCCGTCCCACCCATATCTCTGAGGCCTCGTACACACGAGGCAATCTATTTGTGCAAATCGGTCGGACCGACCGATTTGAACAAATCTGTTTGCTAGGATTTTGGTTTGTACACACGAGCAAACCAAAATCCCTGCCAGCAGACGGTGCGCTGACGTGGCGGTGACGTTGACGCCGCCACGTCACCGCACCAGAAAGTAAAACACTTCCGTGCATGCGCCGAATCCATTCGGCGCCGGTGCGAGACGACATGTCTGCTGGTAAGTGTGCTAACCAGCAGACATGTCGGGCGGACGGATTCCCACCCGATAGATTTCAAAGCATGGTTTGAAATCTGTCGGGTGGCCAAATCCGTCTAGCAGACCGTTTCCAGCAGACAGATTTGATCGTGTGTACGAGGCCTTAAGGATCTCCAAGCCATAGAAGCCCCATTTTTAAATTTAAACATTTTAAATTTAAGCTCTGCATTCAGCCAATGTGCAGACTCTGTGTCCACTTTAACCCTAATATATATATATAATTGTGGCAGAGCGAGGCTCTGTCCCAATGAAGATAGGGTTAAAGTGGACACAGAGTCTGCACGTTGGCTGAATGCAGAGCTGCAGAGCTTAAATTTAAAATATATATATAAATAAAGATTGCGGCATTGTGGACGCGCACGTGTGCCTGCTGCGAGCTCCGTGAGCCCGACCGCAGGTCCTGCGGACTTGATCACCACGGTGATATCGTCTCATTGTGAGGAAGAACGGGGAGATTCTGATGTAAACAAGCATCTCCCCGCTCTGCCTAGTGACCATGACAGTGATCACCGCTTCCTGTAATCGGAAGCGGTGATCACTGTCTTGTCACACAGCCCATCTCTCCTACAGTAAGAATCACTCACTAGGGCACACTTAATGTCACAGTCACGATAAAAATCACAGATCGCCGCCATTACTAGTAAAAAAAAAAAAATTATATATATTAATAAAATGCCATTAAACGATACCCTATTTTGTAGACGCTATAACATTTACGCAAACTGATAAAACACTTATTGCGATTTTTTTTTTTTTTTTTTTACCAAAAATATGTAGAATACGTATCGGCCTAAACTGAGGAAAACATTATATATATATATATATATATATATATATATATATATATATATATATATATTTTGGGGGATATTTTATTATAGTAAAAAAAATATTGCATTTTTTTTTCAAAATTGTCGCTCTATTTTTGTTTATCGCAAAAATAAAAATCACAGGAGGTGATCAAATACCACCAAAAGAAAGCTCTATTTGTGGGGAAAAAAAAAAGAAGCCAATTTTGTTTGGGAGCCACGTCGCACGACCGCGCAATTGTTAGTTAAAGCGACGCAGTGCCGAATCGCAAAAAGGGACCAGGTCCTTTACCTGCATAATAGTCTGGGTCTTAAGTGGCTAAATGGAGCATGACATGAGAGTAAAGCTTTGTACCTACGATCTGATTGTTGGCAGAGGATTGTCTGTTGACAGACTGTTGTCCTAAAATCTGACCGTTAGTACACTCCTGACAATTGTCCGTCTTTCGGCCAACGAATGTTGGATGACAGGCTAGTAAATTTTCGGCGGATAACGGTCTATTGTCTGATTTTCATATGGTCAGTACACAAGTCCGTCACACAAAAGTCGAAAGTACAAAGACGCATGTTCAGAATCAATGCTCACCAAACACAAAAATTAGCAGAAGGGGCCCAAAGGGTGCCGCTCAAGAGCTGAAATTCCTCATAGTACGTCAGTACGTTCGTGTTTGTTAGCTGAAAAATGTGTACCGTTAGTTTGCAAGACAAGATCCTGGCACATGACCTTTGGACAAAAATCAGATGCTCGGTTGGCCAACAATCGGATCGTGTGTACAAGGCTTAACAGGCTTTCTTCTAAAGCCTCATACACACAATCAGATTATCCGACGGGAATTCTGTGATGACAGGCTGTTGTCGGAAAATCCGACCGTTTGTAAGCTCCATCGGACAATTGTTGAATTTTCCATGGACAAATGTGGGATAGCATGTTTTAAAATTATCTGCCAACAAATGTGTGTTTTCCATTGAACAAAATGTCAAAGTACAAACACGCATGCTCAGAAACAATGCTCACCATAACACAACTTCAGCAGAAATTGCCCAAAGGGTGGCGCTAAAGAGCTGAAAAACCACGTTGTTTTGCGTTTGTTGGCCTAAAAAAAAATGTGCCATTTGTATGCAAGACAAGTTCCTGGTCAACGCCCTTTCGGACAAAAGTCTTAGGCCCCGTACACATGACCGAGTTTCTCTGCAGAATCCAGTGAGATTCTGCTGTGTGTACACTTTTCGCCGAGCATCCCATTGAGAAGCTCGTCGAGCCAAAAAGAGAGCATGCTCTCTATTTCCTCGTTGTTCTATGGGGAAATTTGGCTCGACAAGCTTTTCGACAGCTGAACGGGAACCTCGACGGGCAGAACTATGAGTTTAGCCCGACGAGTTTCTCGGTCGTGTGTACGCGGCCATACGCTTTGTCTGCAGAAAATCAGATCGTATGTATGAGGCTTAAGATTGCCCTGTATTTGGCACCATCCATTCTCCCATGAACTCTGACCAGCTTTCATGTCCCTGCTGAAGAAAAGCATCCCCACAACATGATGCTGCCACCACCATGTTTCATGTTGGGGATGGTGTGTTCAGGGTGATGTGCAGGGTTAGTTTTCCACCACACAGTGTTTTGCTTTTAGGGCAAAAAGTTAAATTTTGGTCTTATCTGACCAAAACAACTTCTTACATGTTTGCTGTATCCCCCCGCATGGCGTCTCGCATACTGGACTGGCTTTCATTTAACAATTGATTTTTTCTTGCTACTCTTCCATAAAGACCAGATTTGTGAAGTGCACGACTAATGCTGACAATTCCGACAAGAAAACCGTGGATTTTTTTCTGACAGAATGTTGGCTCAAACTTCTGTTGCATACACACGGTCAACTTTTACCATTGAAAATTTTGAGAACCAGCTCTTAAATTTTTGCTGTTGGAAATTCCGACAGAAAAAGTCAGATGGAGCCTACATACAGTCAGAATTTCCGACCAAAAGCTCACATCAAACTTTTCTTGTCGGAATTTCCAATCGTGTGTACGCATACATAATAGTTGTCCTGTGGATCTCTGCAGCTCCTCCAGAGTTACCATGGGCCTCTTGGCTGCTTCTCGGATTAATGCTCTCCTTGCCCGGTGTCTTGTCACATTTGGCTCCCCATCACAGATTGCTCCGGAAGTGACGCTCCGTCGCCGCCATCTTGCTACACCCCACACTCCTGCACAGTAATGATAGAGTGTGAAGGGGACATCATGTTACATCCACCGGAGTTTTAGATTTCACAGTTCTTTATAACACAAAACAATCACGGTTTAACCACTTCCCGCTCGGTCAATTGACGTCCGGGAAGTGGTTGTGAAATCCTGACTGGACATCTATTGACGTCCTGCAGGATTTCATGCCGGCGCGGGCCCGTGGGGGCGCACAGCGAGGCGATCTGTGATACGGGGTGTCAGTCTGACACCCTGCATCTCCGATCTTGGTAAAGAGCCTACGGCGGTGGCTCGTTACCATGTGATCAGCTGTGTCCAATCACGGCTGATCACGATGTAAACAGGAAGGGATGTTGACCGGCTCTTCCTCACTCGCGTCTCACAGACGCGAGTAGAGGAGAGCCGATCGGCGGCTCTCCTGACAGGGGGGGTTCGCGCTGATTGTTTATCAGTGCAACCTCCCCTCGGATCACACTCGACCACCAGGCAGTGCCCCCCCCCGGTGCTCAATAGAGCACAAATGGATAAAAAAAAGGGAATACAATCAATACCAATCCCACAAATGGGCACTGACTGGCAACATGGGCACTCACTAATGATGCCCAGCAATGCCATCAGTTCCACCCCTCAGTGTCACCCAGTGTCCATCAGTGTCACCTCTTAGTGCCCATCTATGCCACCCATAAGTGCCGCCAAAGAGTGCCCAGTACCGCCTTTGAGTGCCCATCAGTGCCGCATACCAGCGTCACCTACTGTATCAGCAAAAAAAAAAAAAAAAAAAATCGCAGAGGTGATCAAATACCACCAAAATAAAGCTCTATTTGTGGGAACAATATGATAAAAATTTAATTTGGGTACAGTGTAGTATTGTTATTCAAATTGCGACAGTGCTGAAAGCTGAAAATTGGCTTGGACGGAAGGTGCACAAGTGCCTGGTATGGAAGTGGTTAAAGCGGAGCTCCACCCTGATATATATATATTTTTTAAAAATCTGAAATAAATAAATAAAAATGAAATGGAAAAAAAAAAAAAATACTCACCCTAAATAGGCTGTTGCTATGCGGAAGTCCCGAATCTGCCCTCACGATCCGCGGTGCTGTTTTCTTCCTCCTCCTCTTCTGGGTGTCTTCTTGTGAATGGGCCGCGCTGCATTCTGGGAACTGTGTGTATCCCAGAAAGCAGCCGGACCATTCACAAAGCGCCGCGTCGCTCGCACATGCGCAGTAGGAAACGGGCAGTGAAGCCGCACGGCTTCACTGCCTGTTACCCTGACTGTGGATGGCGGTGCCGGGATCGAGGATCGGCATCGGCGGGGGCCGTCAGCGCGGGTGCCTAGGACAGGTAAGTGTCCTTATTCAAAGTCAGCAGCTACACTGTTAGTAGCTGCCGACTTTGAAAAAATAAAAAAAAAAATGCGGGTGGGTGGAGCTCCGCTTTAAATACAGTATTTGGAAATCCGACGGACTGTTTAACCAGTTAAGGACCGCCTACTGTACATTTACGTCAGCAGAATGGCACATCAACGTATATATATACGTTGGTTCTAGTACCCAGCCGTGGGTCACGGGCGCGCTGGAGTGCGGCGATCGGTCCCCGGAGCTGAAGAACGGGGAGAGCCGTGTGTAAACACGGCTTCCCCGTGCTTCACTGTGGCTGCAGCATCGATCTCGTCATCCCTGTTATAGGGGGACGTGATGGATGACGTCACACCTACAGCCACACCCCCTACAGTTGTAAACACACACAGGGAACACACAAATCCTACAGCGCCCCCTTGTGGTTAACTCCCAAACTGCAACTGTCATTTTCACAGTAAACAATGCAATTTAAATGCATTTTTTGCTGTGAAAATGACAATTGTCCCAAAAATGTGTCAAAATTGTCCGAAGTGTCCGTCATAATGTCGCAATCACGAAAAAAAAAAAAAAAACGCTGATCGCCGCTATTAGTAGTAAAAAAATTTTTTTTTTTATAAAAATGCAATAAAAAACTATCCCTTATTTTGTAAACGCTATACATTTTGCGAAAACCAACCGATAAACGCTTATTGCAATTTTTTTTTTACCAAAAATAGGTAGAAGAATACGTATCGGCCTAAACTGAGGGAAAAAATAAATGTTTATATATATTTTGGGGGGATATTTATTATAGCAAAAAGTAAAAATTATTGCATTTTTTTCAAAATTGTCGCTCTATTTTTGTTTATATCGCAAAAATAAAAACCGCAGGAGGTGATCAAATACCACCAAAAGAAAGCTCTATTTGTGGGGAAAAAAGGACGCCAATTTTGTTTGGGAGCCACGTCGCACGACCGCGCAATTGTCAGTTAAAACGACGCAGTGCCGAATCGCAAAAAGGGGCAATGTCCTTTACCTGCATTTTGGTCCGGCTCTTAAGTAGTTAAATGTTACATTTTAAAGGCAGCATGGTTGCTAATGCGACAGAACATCTCTGATTTTCACATTTACATGTGAACAGTCAGTCGGATTTACACTGTTATACAAGCTGTACACTCACTACTTTACATTGTAGCAAAGTGACATTTCTTCAGAGTTGTCACATGAAAAGATATAATAAAGTATTTACAGAAAGTGTACTCACTTTTGTGAAATAATGTACCGTATTTATTGGGGTATAGTGCGCTCCCGCGTATAGCCCGCACCCCTAAAGTTGCCCCGAAATTCCTGTAAAAAAAAAATGTTATAAGATTTTATTACTTACAGTTTTGGTGTCTTGCCCAGCGTCCATCGTCCGGTCCGGCGTCCGTCTGCGGCCTCGGTGGTGTCCTCCCAGCTTCTCCAGCACACGCCTCCAGTCGAATCCCCGCTTCCTGCGCTCAGTTCGAACGCCTCCGCCGACATATACCGAGTGCAGTACACTCGGGTACATTCGGCAAGGCTCGGCTTTGTTCGTGCTCACGCTCTGACGTTTCTGCGCGAGTACGAGCGAAGCCGAGCCTAGCCAAATGTACCCGAGTGTACTGCACTCGGTATATGTCGGCGGCTCACTTCAAACCGAGCACGGGAAGCGGCTATCGGCGTATATCGCGCACCCACAATTTTCCCCCTATTTTAAGGGAAAAAAGTGTGCGATATACGCCGATAAATACGGTATTTAACGCTGTAAAAAAAAAAAAAAAATCCCTGCACTTGTCCCACCACTTGACCTGTGGGTGTGATCACAGGGCACGTCATGGGATACAGGCATCTAGTAATGTCAGATGTTGATGGTGCCATCATAGACCGTAGCTTTTCTCTTGCAGTTTTTTTTTTACGTTTTAATTCAATAACATGGCCACGTTAAATTATGGCCCTGTACACACGATCAGACATGTCTGATGAAACTTGTCCGACGGACCGTTTTCATCAGACAACTCTGAACTTGTCTGATGGTCCGATGTGCGTAAACAGCATCGGACCAAAATCCGATCAGACCAGAACGCGGTGACGTAGAACACAACGAAGTGATGAAAAAACAAAGTTCAATGCTTCCAAGCATGCGTCGACTTGATTCTGAGCATGCGCAGGTTTTTGGTCCGATGATTTTGTGTACTAACCATCGAACCTGTCCGACGGACAGGTTTCCATCGGACAGGTTTTAAAGCATGTTTTAAAACTTTGGTCCGCTGGAAAAGGTCCGATAGGCCGTACACACGATCGAACATGTCTGCTGAAACTGGTCCGCAGACCAGTTTCAGCCGACATGTTCGATCGTGTGTACGCGGCCTTAGTATACAATCACATAATGGAGAACATCCATTTGGAGCTCATGGAAGACATACATTAGTCTATGAATCTCTCTTTCTATGTGAATTGATTCTTTTCTATACCACTTCATTCTAACGTCATTGTGAACTCATTTCTATAGGCCGCGTACACACGATCAGTCCATCCGATGAGAACGGTCCGAAGGACCATTTTCATCGATTAAAAAAAAACGACCGTGTCAGAACCCGGTGACGTAAAACACAACGACGTGCTGAAAAAAATGAAGTTCAATGCTTTCAAGCATGCGTCCACTTGATTCTGAGCATGCGCAGCTTTTTAATCGATGGTCGTGCGTAATAACGTTCGTTTTTGACCCATCGGTTAGGCATCCATCGGTTAAATTTTAAAGCAAGTTCTCTTTTTTTTGACCGAAGGATACTTGACCGATGGGGCCCACACAGAATTCGTTTGGACGGATGAAAACGGACCTTCAGTCCGTTTTCATCGGTTTTGACCGATCGTATGTACGCGGCCTTAGGTGTTTGACACATTGCAGGAACATATACTAAAAGCCCCATTTTTGCACTAACGCTTATTAACCACCTGCCATCCGATCGCCGACTATTTACAGCCACAAGGTGGCTCCAATCTGCCGTCTGCGCATCCCCACAGGTGCCGATGCCTGGTGGCCCGTGATGTCCGCCAGGCACCCACGATTGGCAGTCACAGAGCCAGGGACGTGGATCTCTGTGTGTAAACACAGAGATCCACATCCTGTCAGGGAGAGGAGACCAATGGTGTGTCCCTTGTACATAGGGACAACCATCGGTCACCTCCCCCAGTCAGACCCCCCACCCCACAATAAGGATCACCTAGCAGGGAACATATTTAACCCCTTGATCGCCCCCTAGTGTTAACCCCTTCCAGTCACATTTATACAGTAATCGGTGCATATTTATAGCACTGTTCGCTGTATAAATGTTAATGGTCCTAAAAATGTGTCAAACGTGTCCGATGTGTCCACCGTAATATAGCAGTCATGACAAAAATCGCAGATCGCCGCCATTACTAGTAAAAAATAATAATAATTCTATCCCCTATTTTGTAGGTGTTATATACTATACGCTTATTGCAATATTTTTTTTTACCAAAAATCTGTAGAAGAATACGTATCGGCCTAAACTGAGAAAAATTTTTTTTATATATTTTTGGGGGATATTTATTATAGTAAAAAATATTGAATTTTTTTCAAAATTTTTCAAAATTGTCGCTCTATTTTTGTTTATAGCGCAAAAAATTAAAACCGCAGAGGTGATCAAATACCACCAAAAGAAAGCTCTATTGAGTTAAAGCGATGCAGTGCTGAATCACAAAAAGGGGCCTGGTCGTTTAGCAACAAAATGTAAATTTTTCTTGTAAAAAAGTTTTCTTCTCCTTGTGCTCTATGTAAGTGTCCAACAGTTCAGCCTGAGCACTGTGAACAGACTGGTCTCAATGTGTGCTGTGCCAGTGTGCTGTGCCAGTGTGCTATGGTGTCAATGGCTGTGCAGTTGTGTGGATCTCAGCACACACAGGCTCCTGATGATGGGGGGGGGGGAAGAGAGAGAGAGAGAGAGAGAGAGAGAGAGAGAGAGAGAGAGAGAGAGAGAGAGAGAGAGAGAGAGAGAGAGAGAGAGAGAGAGAGAGAGAGAATAGATGGGAGTTGCAGAAGAGAAGAGACATAGTTCTAGTGCCCTGTCCCATTTTGTTAAAGTTGTTGTTGGTAATATTTAATTTTGTAACTTGATTCTGCATAAACCATTTAACAGTGTCATTCCATGAGATAATCTACGAGGGCGTGTTTACGGGTGCAATTAGGCACAGGGCAGTGTATGAATTAGCTGGGGCAACTGGTGGCGAGTAACTCTTAAGAAAGAAAAAAAAAAAAAAAGTGGAGGTAAATTGCGCTAATCAATATATGATGCTGTGCATCAAATCAAATAAAGTAAAAAAGGTGCACGTGAAATGCAAACTAAACATAAATGGAGCTGCGGTCATATAAACAGAATAGCAATGTGAGAAAAATAAACCGCGCTAATGACCAATAAACATAAAATGCATTAAATAATATGTGGACCACACCGATGAATTAATGCGATATATGCAAGGTTGAAAAAACAATCCAAAAAACAAAAACAAACATTATTGAGTGTCCATAAAACACAAAAAGGCCTTTGTAGTCCAAAGTGAGAGGGCTAGCAAGGTTCCATACACAACCAATTGTGAATAATAAATTATAAACAACAAAAGTCCAGAGGAAATAAAACGTAACATCCACCCTGGTGAAGCCGAATCCCAATATGAGTCAGCGGGATATTGGTTAACACTGATGTGACATGCAGCTGAAGACCTCCACCACACACATATGCAAGTCTGCTTACCAAATGTAAATGGTCCCTGGCTGAGAGGAGACCAAAACAGTATACAGGATCAAACAGCTGGGCTCGGTGAGAGAGTGAAACAATTCAGCTTGGGTCATCCGACAGTGGCTCCAATAACAATGGTCACATGAATGTAAAAAGACAATGCCCCGATAGTGTAAAAATCACTTAAAATTTATTGTACAAAATAATGAAGAAATACACTCACATTTTGCAGTAAAAGAAAGGCCTTAAACCTGCAGCATCCGGCCGGTCAGCATGCAGGTAAACCCATGTAGTATCGAGTAGTCCAAGGGTGACGACAGTGTGCCACTCGGTACGCCCTGACTAGTTTTGTGGTTAAAACACTTTTTCAAAGGGCACGGGTGGCCACTGCAACACCCCTGGTATTTATACTAAAACTGAAGACAGACAGGCCCCCAGCTGGAGAAACCAAGCCTCTACTTCAGAACCAATTAAAATCCTCCATTGCAGTCTTAAAGACCAAGCCTCACTCTGGAGTTGGTCAATGCAGTTAGAGCACAAGCAAAGGAGGAAAACCAAGCCTCCCTTTGGGATTGACGGAAGCTAATGTGTCACTATAACCAACCAAGACGTGCTCTAATATGCAGTGGACAAAATGGATATTGCAGAGTATTGAGTCCAACCAGGCCACATTCAATGCAGACATGTCCTGTGAGTGGATGGAAACAATCCTGGTAGGTGATGAAAAAAACACCCCCACCAGAAATCTGCCCATCGGTATGGCTAATTTAAAAGGCATGCCACAGGAAATAAGCGTAGCCTACCATTCCCATCAAAAAAATTATTAAGTATAAGAACCATTTACATATATAGCAATTAAGTCAGAAAATTGCAATTGAATATAAAATGAATAAAACAGTTTGGAACTTGATGAGTTCTTATTCATAACAGTCACCCCAACTATGCCTGAAAACTGACCCCAAAGAAAGGTCAGTTGGCAGATTCCATCTATAAATGTGTGAAATGTGAAAACGCTCCACCTAGCGCCGATGAGTCAGGTGACAGAGTAGCATTAACCCATTACTTCCACACAACACATGAGGAAAAAAAAAATGAATATATAAAAGTTATTTAAAAATTGTTTAAGAAGGCTAGGACCATCATTCAACTGGCTAAGCATTACTGATAAAAGCATTGATATCAGTATCAATGTTCAGTCCATGTGGTATGTAAGATTTGAGACGATATATCCACGCCATTTCAAGTTTTGAAATTTCGCGGACCATGGCACTCCCCCTCCAATGGGGCCGATATTTATCTATCCCGATAAACAAGGTGTTAGAGGGATCTTTGTTATGAACCAAATCATAATGACGGGACACTTGAGTGTTTTTCAAAGCCTTTCCTTATCTTAGCAATATGTTCGTTCAGTCTAACCTTCAGTGCCCTTTTGGTCCTCCCCACATATTGAAGACCGCAAGGGCACTGGATCAGGTAGACAACTCCTTTAGTAGAACACATAATGAAAGGCTCCACATCGTAGGAACGGCCCGTTTTGGTGGACCGGAAAGAGCAAATTTTTCTATCCTGACAGCTGTTAAGTGTACAGACCTGACAATTCCGGCACTTATGGTATCCGGTCAGGTTCCCAAAAAAGGATCTAGCTCCCTCGGGGGGGATCAGAAACAGTGGGAGCTATTTGGTTACCCAATGTAGAAGCTCCCTTAAATATAATCCTGGCTCTCTCGGGTAAAGCCGGAGCCAACACGAGATCTGTAGTCAAAATGTGCCAATGTTTTTCTATCAGTCTCTTAATCTGGTGGTGTTGGACAGAGAAAGTGGTCACGAAGGGAGCAATGAAGTCCTCCATCTTATCGGTCCTAGTGCGGTCGCCCAAAAGTTGTCCTCGGTCCATTGCTTTAGTATCTTTAATTAGTTGAGACAATACAGAGCTGTCATAGCCTTTTTCAATAAAGCGATTGGAGAGTGTTGTAGCTTGACTCTCAAAGGAGTCTAGGTCCGTACAATTACGCCTAAGGCGTGTAAACTGACCTTGCGGGACAGCCTTCAGCCAGGCCGGTAGATGACAGCTATCAAGTGGGATATAGGAGTTGCGATCCGTAGATTTAAAGAAAGTACTGGTGGTAAACCTGTTGTCTCTAATTGAGATGAAGAAAATTAATCTCATCCCTACTTGCCTCAAACCCAAAGACAATACCCCTGGTGTTATTATTCAATTCTGACTTGAATTCTCTTAGATCAGACTCACTACCATCCCAGAGGAGGAGGACGTCGTCGATATACCTAGCCCAGAGCACTACTTATCATGGATCTGTTAGGCTTTGCAGCTAGCCATAATTACTTTTATTTCGACCACCGGTTCTACAGACAGGATAGGGGGGGGGGTCGCCATGGGGGCCAAGTATGCCCCCAGTCTGGCCAATTTATTTATGGCCAAGTGGGAGGAGGACGTCGTCGATGCCTGCCGGAGACCTGAAGTAGTGCTCTGGGCTAGGTATATCGACGACGTCCTCCTCCTCTGGTTGGGGTGACTGTTATGAATAAGAACTCATCAAGTTCCAAACTGTTTTATTCATTTTATATTCAATTGCAATTTTCTGACTTAATTGCTATATATGTAAATGGTTCTTATACTTAATATTTTCATATTTTATTATATTGTAATGTTTTTTTTTTTTTTTTTTGATGGGAATGGTAGGCTACGCTTATTTCCTGTGGTATGCCTTTAAATTAGCCATACCGATAGGCAGATTTCTGGTGGGGGTGTTTTTTTTTATCACCTACCAGGATTGTTTCCATCCACTCACAGGACATGTCTGCATTGAATGTGGCCTGGTTGGACTCAATACTCTGCAATATCCATTTTGTCCACTGCATATTAGAGCACGCCTTGGTTGGTTATAGTGACACATTAGCTTCCGTCAATCCCAAAGAGAGGCTTGGCTTTCCTCCTTTGCTTGTGCTCTAACTGCATTGGCCAACTCCAGAGTGAGGCTTGGTCTTTAAGACTGGTAATGGAGGATTTTAATTGGTTCTGAAGTAGAGGCTTGGTTTCTCCAGCTGGGGGCCTGTCTGTCTTCAGTTTTAGTATAAATACCAGGGGTGTTGCAGTGGCCACCCGTGCCCTTTGAAAAAGTGTTTTAACCACAAAACTAGTCAGGGCGTACCGAGTGGCACACTGTCGTCACCCTTGGACTACTCGATACTACATGGGTTTACCTGCATGCTGACCGGCCGGATGCTGCAGGTTTAAGGCCTTTCTTTTACTGCAAAATGTGAGTGTATTTCGTCATTATTTTGTACAATAAATTTTAAGTGATTTTACACTATCGAGGCATTCTTGTCTCCTTTTACATTCATGTGACCATTGTTATTGGAGCCACTGTCGGATGACCCAAGCTGAATTGTTTCACTCTCTCACCGAGCCCAGCTGTTTTCTGATCCTGTATACTGTTTTGGTCTCCTCTCAGCCAGGGACCATTTACATTTGGTAAGCAGACTTGCATATGTGTGTGGTGGAGGTCTTCAGCTGCATGTCACATCAGTGTTAACCAATATCCCGCTGACTCATATTGGGATTCGGCTTCACCAGGGTGGATGTTACGTTTTATTTCCTCTGGACTTTTGTTGTTTATAATTTATTATTCACAATTGGTTGTGTATGGAACCTTGCTAGCCCTCTCACTTTGGACTACAAAGGCCTTTTTGTGTTTTATGGACACTCAATGTTTGTTTTTTGAATTGTTTTTTCAACCTTGCATATATCACATTAATTCATAGGTGTGGTCCACATATTATTTAATGCATTTTACGAGTAACTCTTAAAGCGGTATTTCACCCTAAATATAAGATCTCCCATGCGCTTCAGCATACTGGCGTCAGCGCCAGTATGCTGGGTTTTTTTTTTTTTTATAGCACACTTACTGTTTTATCGTAGAAATCCTTTTCTGTCCCCCGTGGTGGACGGCGCCAGTACAGCGCGTCACATCTTCCTAAGATACCCGATATGGACTCGGGTATTTCCGGCGCTATGCGGCGCCTGCGCACAGACCTAGGAGCTGACTGCGCAGGCGCCGTATTTCTCCGAAATAGGACTCGGAGAAATACGGCGCCTGCGCAGTCAGCTCCTAGGTCTGTGCGCAGGCGCCGCATAGCGCCGGAAATACCCGAGTCCATATCGGGTATCTTAGGAAGATGTGACGCGCTGTACTGGCGCCGTCCAACGCGGGGGACAGAAAAGGATTTCTACGATAAAACAGTAAGTGTGCTATAAAAAAAAAAAAAACCCAGCATACTGGCGCTGACGCCAGTATGCTGAAGCGCATGGGAGATCTTATATTTAGGGTGAAACTCCGCTTTAAGGCCTGGCTAGTAGCTCAGGACTTGAAATTTTGAGCACTGTGTGTGTGTGTGTGTGTGTATATATATATATATATATATATATTTATTTATTAGGGCTGTTACTGATCAAAATTTTTGTGTTCGATTAATCGTTTGTTTTTTTAATCGATTAATCTAAATTAATTACTAGCTGAATACCTGGCGTTGCCCGGTCTTCCTATCTTAACCTTTTGGGGAGGAAAATCATAGTTATATAAATATAAATAATAAATAACACAATGTTTAATTGAGGCATTTTCACACTTTAAAATAATCCACAAACAAAAATGTTAATAAACTTGCAAGTCACAACTGAAATGTACTGTATCACATTTTTCAACATAAAATTAAAAAAGTTACTGAGGTAGCCCTCATAAAAAAGGGCAGAAATTAGAAGGGGTGTGGCTTGTGGGAGGGGTGTGGAGAGGGCATGGTTAGTGGCATGAGCATGGTTTGCAAGCCAGCCCACATACTGACCTGAAGATGCAGTGCAGAGCTTGTGGAGTAAGGTGTAGCTGAGCTGTGATAAAAAAAAAAAAAAACTGTGGTTAAAAGGACCTGTGATGACATCAGTAGGTGTGGCTAAACTGTGATGAAGAGATTGTGGTTGAAGGACCTGTGATGACATCAGTAGCTGTGGCTGAGCTGTGATGAAAAGACAACAGTCCCATATACTTTCATGGGACTTGAAACAAAAACCGCCGTTTGGAAGTTATGAAGTAACATGTATTTCCCATAGAGTTGAATGGGACTTTAACCACTTGCTTACTGGGCACTTAAACACCCTTCCTGCCCAGAGCAATTTTCAGCTTTCAGCACTCTCACACTTTGAATCACAATTACTCAGTCATGCAACACTATACCTAAATGATTTTGTTGTCCTTTTCTTCCCACAAATAGAGCTTTCTTTTGGTGGTATTTGATCACCTCTGGGTTTTTTATTTTTTGCGCTATTAATAAAAAAAAGACCGAAAATTTTGAAAAAAAAATGATTTTTTCTTAGTTTCTGTGATAAAATTTTGCAAATTATTAATTTTTCTTCATAAATTTTGGCCACAATTTATACTGCTACATGTCTTTGATAAAAATAACCTAAATTTTTTCGAAATTATTTGGTCTGTGTGAAAGTTTTAGAGTCTACAAGCTATAGTGCAAATCATAATAAATTATCACATATGATCACACCCGATGTACTGAAGGCCTATCTCATTTCTTGAGACCCTAACAAGCCAGGAAAGTACAAATGCCCCCCAAATAACCCCTTTTTGCAAAGTAAACATTCCAAGGTATTTATTAAGAGGCATGGTGAGGTATTTGAAGTTGTAATTTTTTTCCCACAATACTTTGCAAAATTAAGATTTTTATTTTTTATTTAAAACTGTTCTCAAAATTGTCAATGTAATAGCTTATTTCTCTCACATGGCATGTGCATACCACAAATTACACCCCAAAATACATTCTGCTGCTCCTCCTGAGTAAAACGATACCCCATGTGTGAGACTTTTTCACTGCCTGGCCACATACGGAGGCCCAACATGCAGGAAGCGCCATCAGGGGTTTTAGGAGCATAAATTGCACATCTAACTAGTTGACTACCTATTACACTTTTGAAGGCCCTGGAACACTAGGACAATGGAAATACCCACAAAATGACCCCATTTTGGAAATCTAGCACCCCAACGTATAATCTATGAGGCATAATGAGTCTTTTGAACGGTTAATTTTTTTCCAGACATTTTTGGAACATGTGGAAAAAAAATTAAAACCCATTTTTTTCCCACAAAGTTGTCAATTGATAGAAATGTACATAGCAAAAATGACACCCCAAAATACATTCTGCTACTCCTCCTGAGTACAACGATACCACATGTGTGAGACTTCTACACAGCCTGACCACATACAGAGACCCAACATGCAAGGAACACCGTCAGGTGTTCCAGAGACACATAGCATGCACATACCAAGAATTACACCCCAAAATACATTATGCTGAGCAAAGCGTAAACAAAAGATTACCTGTGGTAATAGTAGCGCAGTTCTACACAGCAGGATAGCACTGGTCCAGGCAGCGACTTGGTCAGCAACTGCATACACAAATGTCCAGGTAGGCAGTGTTTCCCCAACTCCAGTCCTCAAGGCACACCAACAGGTCATGTTTTCAGGATTTCCCTCAATTAAAACAGCTGTGGTAATTACTAAGGCAGTGAAACTGATCGAATAACCTGTGCAAAATAATGGAAATCCTGAAGACATGACCTGTTGGTGTGCCTTGAGGACTGGAGTTGGGAAACACTGCAGGCAGGGATACAGTCCCGTCAGGGTTAGTGCAGGTGGTCAGTTCATGCATCAGGCAGAGGCATGATGGCATAGGTCCTACAGGCAGCAGGCAGAAGTAGGGCCTCGTTCAGGACAGAATGGGGACAGGGGTAGAGGCTTCACCCACCCAAATCTCTTTGAAGCCTCCGGGCAACCAGACCCTAATCTAGAATGAGAAAACAAAAAAAAAAAATGGTTTTCTTCATCCAGAAAAACTTTTCTGGAGCCCCTCACATATGTGAGACCCCTGTGTTAAATCCCACTAGTCCAGTAGCAGGGTACAAGATCAGTCCAAGGGGCAGGCAAAAGGCATAGTCAAACAGTCCGAGGTCAGTTCCAGATCAGGCAGAGGCATTACAGAATCGTTGGGCAGAAGAATGGTCAAAAAACAAGCCGGGGTCTGTTACAGAGCAGGCAGTGGCATAAGGGGTGTGAAGGTGTATGAAGGCAGGAACGGAGGATTAATAGTTTAGTTTGGTATGGTAAATCCGAAAACAGTCAATTAGACAGAGGCCAGGCTGTGAAGGGCAATCGGCACACTGGAAAGATGTGTCTCTTCTGATTCCTTGACTGGTACACACCTTACATTTTTTTTGACGTCGTCGGCCTGTTTCTGTGGGAGGGACTCTACCGGGAAAATGACGCTCGGCGAGACGACTTAAAACATCAGATCGGATAGTTTGGGGTGGGCCGTTCGGGAAAATAAGGGCAGTGATAAGGTCCTCTTGGTAGCCAAGGAAGCGTTTGGGGTTTTGGGTGGAGTTGCGGTATATTACATACGAGTTGTATATGGCCAATTGAAAAAAATAAATGGCAACTTTTTTGTACCAATGGTACGTCCGCCTTATGGCGAGATAGGGTTCAAGCATCTGGTCATTGAAGTCAACTCCGCCCATAAACAAATTATAGTCCTGGATGCATGTTGGCTTTCGGATGGTGGTGCCACGCCTTTTGCGGGTTTCAACAGCGGTGTCATTGTGGATGGTGGATAGCATATAGACGTCTCTTCTGTCCTTCCACTTTACTGCCAGGACCTCTTTATTTCGCATACTTGCTGATTCTCCTCTTTTTTTACAAGACTTTGAGGAAAGCCCTTCCGATTATTTCTGACGGTGCCACATGCTGGCGTCTGCTTCTGGTGCAGGTTGTGGAACAGGGGAAGGGAGGTATAGAAGTTATCCACGTACAGATAATATCCCTTTTCCAATAGGGGGGTGATGAGTTCCCAAACAATTTTGCCACTTGATCCCAAGTAGTCTGGGCAATTAGGGGGATTCAGCTTGGTGTCCTTGCCTTCGTACACTCTGAAGGCATACAAGTATCCTGTGACTCGGTCACACAATTTATATATCTTCACACCATAGCGGGCTCTTTTGCTGGGGATAAATTGTTTGATTTGAAGCCTGCCAGTGAATTTCACAAGGGACTCATCCACACAGATGTGTTGGTCCGGGGTATACAATTGGGGGAATTTTTCAGAAAAATAAGTCAGTAAGGGCCGAATTTTAAAAAGCCTGTCGTGATTTGGGTGATTTCGGGGATGGCACTGGGTGTTATCGTTAAAATGTAGGAATCTCATGATGAGGTAGTATCGGGATCTGGGCATTACACTGGAAAAGATTGGCATGTGATAGATTGGCATTTTGGACCAAAAGGCACGTGAAGCGTTTTTTGGGTTGAGTCCCATACATAATGTGAGGCCTAAAAAAAAATTCAACTCCTCCACCGTAAGCTCTCTCCACTGGAAGGGACGGGCATAATAGGATGTGGGATTTTGTTGAATAAATTGCTGTGCAAATAGGTTGCACTGGGCCACAATTTCGGATAGCATGTCCTCTGTGAACATCAGGTTGAAATAATCGATTGGGGAAAAATTCTCCGTGTCCACCTGGATTCCTGGCTGGGCCGTGAAAGGGGGAATGTTGGCTTCTCCGGAATTTGGAGGAAGCCACAAGGGGTTTTGAAGGGCATAGGGAAGGCCGGCATGGGTCCTTGGCCTTTCTTGCTGAGGCACTGAGGTGCTTGTGGATGGCACTGCGGTGCTTGTGGATGGCACTGCCTGACCAGAACGCCTTCGTTTAGCGGGCCGGCTATCTTCCTCCTCGGAGTCACTCAGTGTTCCGCTACTGGGGGCTGGCTCATAATTGACGTCCGAATCGGAAATAGAATCAGAAAGAGTGAGCTGCATGTTGCTCTCGTTGGGCGCGGAAAGGATTTGGTATGCCTCCTCCAGGGAATAGTTTTTTTTTGACATGGTGGCGGGCACTGATTGGCGGCACAGGCACTGATGAGGTGAATCAGATGGGCACAGATGAGGTGAATCAGATGGGCACAGATGAGGTGAATCAGATGGGCACAGATGAGGTGAATCAGATGGGCACAGATGAGGTTGCACAGGTGGCACTGAGGCAGCAAAGATGAGGCGGGCACTGGTTGGCGGCACAGGCCGGCACTGATTGGCGGCACAGGTCGGCGGCACAGGCCGGCACTGGTTGGCGGCACAGGCCGGCACTGATTGGCGGCACAGGCGGGCACTGATTGGCGGCACAGGCGGGCACTGATTGGCGGCACAGGCGGGCACTGATTGGCGGCACAGGCGGGCACTGATTGGCGGAGCAGATGGGCACTGACTAATTGCACAGGTGGCACTGAGGCAGCACAGATGAGGCGGCACTGATTGGCGGCACAGGCGGGCACTGATTGGCGGCACAGGCTGGCACTGATGAGGTGGGCACTGATGAGGTGGCACAGGTGGGATGGCACTGGGACAGTACTGGGAAGGCACAAATTATAACTTTCTTTTACTGACACTGACACTTTTCACTCACAGATCCGTCTCTCTCCTCACACGCTGTCTCTGTGTGAGGAGGGAGAAGCTGCAATGAGAGATGATCTCATATGTTTACATTTGAGATCATCTCTCATTGGCCGCCCAGATCGCATAGCAAACGGCCACTCTGATTGGCCGTTCGCCGCGACCTGTGATTGGCTGTGTCCAAGGGACACAGGCAGCACAGAATTTCCCCGCTGCGCGCTGGGATCGCGCGCAGGGAACGTCTTAGAGAGAGAGATGAGAGATGATCTCATATGTTTACATTTAGATCATCTCTCATTGGCCACTCCGATCGCATAGCAAACGGCCACTCTGATTGGCCGTTCGCCGCGATCTGTGATTGGCTGTGTCCAAGAGACACGGCCAGTACAGAATTTCTCCGCTGCGCGCACGGGAGCGCGCGCGGGGAACGTCTTAAAGACATGCCGTCAATTGACGGCCTGTTGACAAATTAGATTCGCGCTAGAGCCGTCATTCGACTGTAGCGCAGATCTCAACTGGTTAAAGAAAAACCCTGACCATGGCAAATGGGGGTGGGTAAGGGTTAAACCACCTATCCTATGTTTGTTGCTGACATATAAGTAACATGTGTGCCAATGCGACGAGCCAGAACCGCAGGGGCGACACGTGAGGTGCACAGTGGGCCGATGGGAGACAGCAATAATACAGTTCATCGGTTTACTCACAGTTAGCAGAAAGCCTCCCTGGGCCGGTCGCACAGAGATGGGGAAGACAGCACTAAATCCTCTGGGGCACGCTCTGTGATAGGGAAACGCCAGCCAAGATGGTGGTTGAGGTGCCCGTGATGACAGGGGTGTTTAAAGTGCTTGTGGCGGCTGGGTCCCTTGATGGTATTTGTCGTGACGCCAGTACCGTTAATGGTGGTACGACCATTTGCAGTGTTGAAGAATGAGGTAGACAGAAGTAGGACACAACTCACAATTTTTACTGTGACTGGTTTTGATTGCAATACAGACATCCAGTTAAAATACAGTATCTGGGTAGAGAGAGAATTCTGCTGATCCACTGTTAATAGGCTTTAGTAATCCTGGACTCAGGCTGTGGTTCAGTATTATGCTTGCTTGTTACTGGTCCCTTTTGAATCCAGTGACCTTGGTGAGGTTGCCGGAGGCTAAGAAATCCTTCACCTTTATGCTCAAAAAGGTCTTTGCTGCCGATTAATGGCTTCACCTTTTGATTTAAGCAGTTCCAATCTGTCCCTTCTCTGGACTGACCTTCTCTCTCCTTCACCTTTTTCCTTCTCCACACACACACTTCCTGAACTTAACTACCGACCACAGATAACCTGAGCTGGGATAGATATCCCAGAGTGGTGCTATCCCCATCTTGTGGTGGGAAGTATGAAGCACACCTGACCAGCATATGAACAGGGATCTCACAGATGTAGAAATGCAAAATGACATGCAATATAGCAATAACAAAGAAATAATACTTTTGCAGTTCCCACATGTCCTGAGTGGGACGCTGCACCAAGTTTCATGTTAATATCTTTAGCCGTTTGGACGTGATGCTGGAACATACATACACACACACGTTGAATATATATATATATATATATATATATATATATATATATATATATATATATAAAACGCACATACAGATCCAACTACTTTTAGCTGATCTCCTTGCAGGCTGATTCGCAGTGCAGCTACCAACAACTGGGAAAATAGATAGCAGGATACAAAAAACACACAAAGGCAGCGCTCGATGGGAATAGCATTAAAACTTTTTTAGTCTTCAAGTAGGTAACCAAATAAATATTGCACTTAAGATAAAATCGATGTAGCTACATAAACTGTAAAAATGGTGCCAGTAATACCAAACGGTAACAAAAGCAGTCATAAAAACATGTAGCCAAGTATGATATTGGTATAAAAATGTTTACAACGATACCACTGCTGAATCCAGATGAGGAGAGGTTAACATCAGTCCGTCGGCATGTAGATGTCCCATGAAGGGAACTATCACAACTCCCAGTGGATGGTTGTAGAATCCCAGGATGATAGAGGGAAGTGATAGAGGGAAGTGTAACAGCCCTTGCGTGTGGCAGATAGCAAGGTCCCACCAGGATGCAGATATGAAGTCACAGCAAACGAACCCTTCAGGTGGACACGACAAGCCCCGCAGGTGTCCGTGACGTTACCGGATCTCCAACGAAACTCCCTGAAGGCCCAGAAGGCCAGAAGCTGGCAGAGAGGTGAGTACCAATTAAAAGAATTTTAATCGATCAAAGATTAATCGATTAATTAAAAGTTAATTTGCACAGCCCTAATATATATATATATTGTGACAAAGTCGTAGAAATAGCGATAATGTCATGCAGCAAAGTCGCTGATCTTAAGCAATAAATATGGCTTTATTGCACTCAAAATAAATAATACAAAACAAAATGGCCTACTCCAATTTAGGAGGCTAACTGACAGTAGTGTCCCTCACTACACTGTACTGGAGGGGTTATTCCGGCCTCCAGTATAAAACAAACATAATAACAGTCCAAAATAAACAAATCTATGACAGACCTTGTTTCTTCAATGCAGACAGTTTCCAACCTGTCCGTCCAGCTCAGCATACCTCTCACACTGAGCTCTCACTTCCCACTTCCTTACCAGGTGAGTGTTAATTAATAGGGGAAGAGAGGAGGTTTTACCTGTTGGCCAGGCTTAACCCCCCTTCCAGGGCAGGGAACGCTGACTTTTCCAGTCTCTCACTGGTGTACATACAATTGTGTACCCTGTCACAAAAATTATATATATATATATACACACACACACACATTTGATATGTTTTAACCACTTGCTTACTGGGCACATAAACCCCATTCGTGCCCAGGCGAAATTTAAGCTTCCGGGACTGCGTCGCTTTAACTGACATTTGCGCAGTCATGCAACGTGGATCCCAAACAAAATTAGAGTCCTTTTTTTTCCCACAAATAGAGCTTTCTTTTGGTGGTATTTGATCACCTCTGCGGTTTTTATTTTTTGCTCTATAAACAAAAATAGAGCGACAATTTTGAAAAAAAAACATATTTTTTACTTTTTGCTGTAATAAATACCCCCCCCCCCAAAAAAGTTTCTTAGTATAGGCCGATACGTATTCTTCTACGTATTTTTGTTAAAAAAAAAAAAGCAATAAGCGACTGGTTTGCCAAAATGCATAGATTACTGTATAAATGTCACTGGCAGTGAATGGGGTTAACACTAGGGGGCGAGGAAGGGGTTGAATGTGTAAACTGGGAGTGTTTCTAACTGTGTGGCGGGAGGGGGTGACTGGGGGAGGTGACCGATGCTGTGTCCTATGTACAAGGGACACAGCATCAGTCTCCTCTCCCGACAGGACATGGATCTCTGTGTTAAAACACAGAGATCCACGTCCTTGTCTGTGTATCTGCTGATCGCGAGTGTCCAGCGGACATCGCGGCCGCCAGGCACGCGCATCGGCACTTCAGTGATGCCGCCGGAGCGCGCTTGTGCGCCCCCCAGTGGCCGGAGGACATACAAAATACGTTCTCCTGGCAATTGAGAGCCACCTTGTGCCAATAGGCTGGGCGTAAAGTGGTTAAAGCAGAAAGTGGTAAATATATATTTTTTTTCAAAATTTCAAAGTTTTTTTGTTTATAGCAAAAAAAAATAAAACCACAGAGGTGATGAAATACCATCAAAAGATAGCTCTATTTGTGGGGAAAAAAGTACATTAATTTTATTTGGGTCAGCGTCACACAACCTCGACCCTGCAATTGTCAGTTAAAGTAACGCAGTGACCTATTGAAAAAATGGCCTGGTCAGGAAGGGGGTAAATCCTTCCGGGGCTGAAGTGGTTAAAGATGGCGTGGCATGGGGTGTGTCATATACCTACATATTTTTGCGCCGATGTGTGTCCCTCATTCCCATCTCACAAAGTTGGAGGTAAGTTGGGTGACTTGCTTGGTCCTGGAATGCTGCTTTTCTATATGATCATACAAGAATAAAAAGCTTTTAATTTTCAACAAGCTGGTGTGCTGGCGACATATTTCCTCCATATTGTAGATCGTTGGTCAGCCACGAGTGGTTGTAGCACCCTTTTATTCACATGGTACAAAAACAATTGAGTACTGTCCGTGATAATTTTTTTATATTCACTAGCATCCCAACTTTTAGGACAAGCTTTCGGGGTGTACCCCCTTTTTTAACCACTTCCCTACCGTAGGATGTCATATGACGTCCTGTACTTTATGGGGGGATATCTGAATCATGGGTTCAGCTACTGTCATCATTCAGATATCCTTTTCAGGCAGCGATTCTTCGCACCGTAAGGAGGATCCTAGCGGTGGTTCTGCCGCTTGATCGTTCTTATAGGCGGCGGGAGTGGATGTCCCCCCTTCTGCCGCCATACGGTGCTTCTCCGGGCTCTCCCATGCCATCCGAGGCCCAGCTGCAGCCGGATGAGGAGGATAGAGATTTTGGGTCACTTCTATGACCGTCGGAGGCCCAGGCGTGATGTTATGATGTCACGCATGGGTATCCGGAAGTAAACAAAGCCGCAATCGTGGCTGAAAGCATGACTATTACAGTAATAGACAGTAATCACATGGTGGATTTCAGTATGGTGTGCAAGAGGAATATACCACATATAAATGGTGGCGGTACCAAGCGAATAACTGCCTGTGGTCCGTGCGGAGAAGGAAAGCTGCTCAAATAGAACCTGAAAGATCACGTCTTTCACTTCATGTACCACAGACAAGGGCTGGCCCAAGACACTGTGCTGCCTGGGTACAATAATAAAATGCTGCCCCCCCACAAAAAAAAACTAAAAAAAAATTCACGCCCACCAAAAGGCCATCCCATCCATTATTTTATATAATGATAATTAAAACTAAACATTTAATTTATGAGCAAGTCAGATTTACAATCAACAGCATTTTGTCTATATGCAAAATGATTTGACATACCATTGTGTTCAATTCCGAGGGGAGGGCTAAGGCACTGAGTAAAGGGGCAGGCAAGGGTAGTATACAGACAGGCGAGGGTAGTATACAGACAGGCTAGTATACAGACAGGCTAGGGTAGTATATAGACAAGCTAGGGCAGTATAGGGGGACTAGGGTAGTATAGGGACAAGCAGAGCGGCCCGGGGAGCAGTTGTCATCATGACACACAACTGCTGGGAAAAAAATTGTTGTCGTCAATTTGCTGGGTAAATAGAAGAGAAAGTAAGGCATCTGTGATTCAGTTGGGTTCCCCTCTCAAAGTGCTGGCTGGGTTCAATGGACCCACTGGGACCCATGGTAGGACTGGCCCTACCGCAGACAACTGCAGGGATTTACAACAACAACTAGGGATGAGCTTCGAGTTCGAGTCGAACTCATGTTCGAATCGAACATTGCCTGTTCGCCGAACAGCGAACTATTTGGGGTGTTCGCGGCGAGTTTGTGTGAACTTTAGAGCCCTGTTAAAGTCTATGGGACTCGAACATTTGAAATCTAAAGTGCTAATTTTATGCAAGTTATTGCCTAAAAAGTGTTTGGGGACCTGGGTCCTGCCCCAGGGGACATGTATCAATGCAAAAAAAAGTTTTAAAAACTGCAGTTTTTTTTGGCAGCAGTGATTTTAATAATTCCTTTAAGTGCAACAATAAAAGTGAAATATTCCTTTCAATTTCGTACCTGGGGGGGGGGGGGGGTATAGTATGCCTGTAAAGTAGCGCTTGTTTCCCATGCTTAGAACTGTCCCTGCACAAAGTGTCATTTCTGAAGAAAAAAAAAAAAAGCAATTTAAAATCACTCGCGGCTATAATGACTTTACAGCGAAAAGTCATTTATAAAAATAATAATTTGGGGTGGAGTTCCTCTTAAAATCCATACCAGACCTGAAGGGTCTGGAATGGATATTTGGGGGGAACCCCCACATAATTTTTTTTTTATTTGGCGCAGGGTTCCCCTTAATATCCATATCAGACTCTAAGGCAGCATACACACGAGCAGACAGATTTGTTCAAATCGGTCGGGCCGACCGATTTGAACAAATCTGTCTGCTGGGGACATATTGGTTTGATCGTGTACACACGGTCAAACCAAAATCCCCGCCGCCAGACGGCGCGGTGACGTTGACGCCGCCACGTCACCGCACCAGGAAGTAAAACACTTCCGTTCATGCGTCGAAACCATTCGGCGCGTGTGCGAGAAGACATGTCTGCTGGTTAGCGTACTAACCAGCAGACATGTCGGGCGGACGGGTTCCCAGCCGACAGACTTCAAAGCATGCTTTGAAATCTGTCGGGTGGCCAAATCCGTCGGCTCGCCCGTACACACGGTTGAATCTGTGTGCTGGGACGGTCGGGCCGACCGTTTCCAGCAGATAGATTTGATCGTGTGTACGCGGCCTTAGGTGAGTGATTTTAAATGACCTTTTTCCTTCAGAAATTACATTTTGTGCAGGGACAGTTCTAAGCATGGGAAACAAGTGCTACTACAGGCATACTATCCACCCCCCTAGATACGAATTTTAAAGGAATATTTCAATTTTATTGTTTAATTTTAAGCATTATTAAAATCACTGCTCCTGAAAAAACAGCAGTTTTTTTAAACTTTTTTTTGTCCCCAGACACTCCCCTGCCTTTAAAATTAGCACTTTAGATTTCAAACGTTCGAGTCCCAAAGACTTTAACAGGATTATAAAGTTCACGCAAACTTTTGGTCTGTTCGCAGGTTCTGGTGCGAACCGAACCCAGGGGTGTTCGGCTCATCCCTAACAACAACCCAAGCATCCTTCTTGATATCAGATATGGATACTTACATGGCGCCAAGCTGGTTCAAAAGATATAATTCCTGGAGTTCCAGAAATTTTGTGACATCCCATATTTTAATATAATGTTAGAACTAGAAAAGTCATTGCTTATTATACGAGACATTGCCAGTATTTCCACATGTATCATACAGTTAAATATAATTCAAGTTTTGTACTAAATGACATATTCATGTTTCCCTATGATAGGGATTCCTATTGCAGATCTATATCAAATGAACCAGGTAGGTGGCACTACTGCATTATTCTTCTAATCCTCATAAAAATGAACAAAGAGCATGTGATAGGTAGGCTGATACTGAATGCCTAGAGGTTCTTGCTTTATAAAGCAATGACGCAAAATCAGCAGTTGTATTATCTGTACACATTAAACAAGTATAAACTGTGCAGAGTAAAGGTCAGGACACAACGTATCTGTATCAATCAGTCCAATGGTCAATTCTCATTTCACAATTGAAAATTATTATTTAAAGTCTGCAGCATGGAATTTGTATTTTATTCCTGTGTTTGTCAGAGTTTATTTATTTAATACTATGGCCTCCGCTCCCAAATTTCAAAATATGCCTTGATGTATACCAGTATTGTGTAAAGAGCACTTGAAATAAAGGTCTAATAGCAGCACACCTAGTGCACCATACTGCAACTGAGACAATGGTTAAAGTGGAGTTCCACTCCAAAAAAATAAAAATACACAAAATCCTTTAAAAAATAAATAAAAAAATTGTGTGTATCCCAAAAAGCAGCCGCCCATTCACAAAAGCACAGCAAGACTCACGCATGCGCAGTAGGAAACGAGCAGTGAAGCCAAAAGGCTCCACTGCCTGTTTCCCTCAGTAAGGATGGCGGCACCAGGAGCTGCGAGGATCGAGCGATCAGCCTCGGGGGGCCGACATCGCGGGCGCCTAGGACAGATGTCCTTATTAACCACTTGCCGCCCGCCCTATTACAGAATGACGGCGACAAAGTGGTATCAATATCCGACTGGACGTCATAAGGACATTGAGCCGCGGCGTGCATGGCAGTGATCGTTGTTGCAGGGTGTCAGTCTGACACCCCGCAACACCGATCTAGGTAAAGAGTCCCCGATGGAGACTAGACTCTTTACCATGTGATCAGCCGTGTCCAATCACGGCTGATCACAATGTAAACAGGAAAAGCCAGCAATCGGCTGCTCCTCTGACAGGGGGAGTTTGCGCTGATCGATTATCAATAGGCAATCGGCCTTACAAGCCTTCAAGACCCCCTCAATATATGGTGCTCCGGGGTCCATCGCTTCCGGTAAGAGTATTCATCTACACTTATTTCCAGCGTTAAAGGATTGTACCTTGATAGAAATATCATCACTTCAAGAGGAACTATATGTTATTATCATCTCAAGAGTATGGACTGACTCCTCTCATGAGATTGACACTCACAGTATATTTATCTCACCCATTTGTGTGTGGCACAATCTCTCGCCCAGAGTTATATGAACATTTATTCACCTTATTATCCGTTTTCACTGTTATTGGTCACGGAATTATCTGTGCCTCTCATTTTTCTCCTCTTTTTTTAATTCAAGAGGAAAGGTTTTGAATTGGTCTTGTTTCACATTTTTTGTTTATACACAATGAATGGTCACTGACCACTTGCATCTAGTGTATTCTCCACACAGGGGTTTCACGTCTGGCGCTACACTTTACCTATATCTACATTTTACAATATTCTTTTGTAGTGTTGGCTGCCTGACATTTATTTACTAGTTTTGTTTGCACAATATATTTACTATTTAGATTATGAGCGTAGCCCCCCCCCCCCAGGATGCCCACATTGAACCACCAGGGATGCCACTAGACCACCAGGGATGCCCACCACGGGTATGCCACCCTAGACCACCAGGGATGACAATCACAAATAATGGATGCCAATCAGTGCCCACAAGGGATGCCAATCAGTGCCCACAATGGGCATCACTGATTGGCAGGCATTATTGTTTGGCACTGATTGGCATCCATTAGTACAACACATACATTAGTACCACCTATCAGTGCCCATCCATGCCATCCATCAGTGCCCATTCATGCAGCCTATCCGTGCCCATCCATGCCGCCACATCAGTGCCACCTCATCGGTGCTGCCTTATCAGTGCAGTACTATCAGTGAAGGAGAAAAAACGTACTAATTTACAATGTTTTATTGCAGAAAATAAAAATCCCAGAGGTGATCAAATACCACCAAAAGAAAGCTCTATTTGTGGGAACAAAATTATAAAAATGTAGTTTGGGTACAGTGTAGCATGACTGCGCAATTGTCATTCAAAGTGCAACAGCGCTGAAAGCTAAAAATTGGTCTGTGCGGGTAGGTGTAGAAGTACCCTGTATGGAAGTGGTTAAAAGTCAGCAGCTACAGTGCGTAAAAAAAAAAAAAAATTGCGGGTGGAAGCCCGCTTTAAGTAGCTCACCACAAAGAAATAGAGACAATGGTTAGATATCACTGCACCAAGAAGAAATGAAGACAATGGTTACATATCACTGAGCTGAGAAGAATTTGAGACAATGGTTTAATATCGATATAGACAAAACTCACCCAAGCTCTACCGCATAATTGAAGAGTAATGAGCTGAATATCAATGCTCAGGCTTGTTTTGTCCCATCAACATCAAAATAGCAACAAATTGTGGCAACATGATTGTTTCTTTTATAAATCTTTATTGGGCACCGATAGCAGTGCTGCATCTGAAGTGCTAATGCGTTTCGGCGGGAGCCTTCCTCTTAGCAATGAGCATTGCAATTCAGATGTAGCACTGCTGTCAGTGCCCAATAAAGATTTATAAGTAGCAATCGTGTTGCCGGAATTTTTTTCTATGGTTAAATATCACTGCACCACAAAGAAAAAAGACAATAGAGGCCAAATATGGGACGAATAGTGCTGGCGTTTTGATGACAGGCCTGCCAAAAATGTAATTATAGTATGAGACAGAGCGAGACCCTGTGACTGGAGGAGAATATGATCACACAGGATTCGCATTGAGGGTTAACCACTTAAAGTGGATATAAACCCCCAAAAAATGTTTTTTTGATGTCACAATGTAAAGTATAAGATTTCCTCATCTGTGCCCAGTCTTGCCACACAGAGTTAATCCAGATGTGAGAAATCCTCTTTTATTGTTCAGTGAAAATTAACAGAATTCCAGATAAAAACCTGCCTAAATAAAAAGTCAGTTTCTCTCTCCTTGCTTTGAGTGACAGGTTATTTACATATCTAGCTTGGACATGTTTATCATATGTTATGTTATGTTTATCATAACATGAGGTGATCCACAGTATAAAAAGTAAGAAATCCACCCCTCCCCCACATAATACATCCTGGTAATATACAATGAACTATGGATCACCTCATATATTTTTTTTGCTAGAAAATTATATCATTTTTGGGGGGTTCTAACACCCTAAATAATAAAATAATAAAATGGTGAACATTGTAATACTTTGTTACACTGTATTTGCGTAGTGGAAAGAAAAAAAATCACTTTTTAAGTAAAGTTAGCCCAAATTTGTTATATTGTTAAAGATAATGTTACGCTGAGTAAATTGATACCCAACATGTCACACTTCAAAGTTGCGCCCGCTTGTGGAATGGCAACAAACTTTTACCCTTAAAAAAATCTCCATAGGCGTTGTTTAAAATTTGTATTTTCTTTTTTAAATTTGGGGTCGCATTTATTCCTATGTAAACATCCCTTGTAATAGAAAAAAGGCATGACAGGTCCTCTCAAATATGAAATCTGGAGTCAAGACCTCGGGTCTCATATTTAGACTAAAATGCAATAAAAAAAATGGAGGGGGGTCTGTACTTAGTGGGGGTGACACCAACCCTAGTGACGCCACTGTATAGTAGAGATAGTTTCAGCTTTTTTGGTAGACCATAAAGATGATAAAACTGCATCTATGATAAAGTGGGAGGCACTGAAGTGTGTACTGAGGGGAGTATTGATCTCCCACGGTGCTATATTGAAGGGCCTCTATAATCACTGCTTTATTGAAGGAAATTCATGAATTAGGATTAAAACATAAACTAAATATAGATGCCTTTACTTTTCAACTTCTTCCACAAAAGGGTTGAACTACGGTCCCTGCTTTTTTTGAATATAGGGAATGCACACAACAATTTATTTTTACATGGTAACAAAAGTAGTGTAGCGGCCTGCTACTTTCATAGCTGGCGCTGCCCTTAATTTAGAGGGTAATCAGAGATTTAACTTCCTCCGACTGTATTGTTTTGCCAAATTTGGGCTTCTGTTCCAGCCGTGGCTGTACTGTGAGTGACCACTATTGTTGTCTGGGTTGTTGGTCCCACCCCAGGCCAAGGGTGGCAGCAATCAAGTCAAGGTGTATTGGGTGTTCTTCTTCGGCAGCCAATTAGTGGGGGTTGATCGCCTCGCTGTGCATGCTGGGGGAGAGTACTTAAGAGACAGATGTCATTAGTTCTGGGTCGTCGTGGTCCGTCCTGGTCAGTCGTCCCAGCACCCCCCGTGTGTCGCCCTCATGGCCGGGGATGCATGTTCCTGGCTCCGGGACCACGTTGGTCCGGAGTTGTGATCTACCAAGTAGGCCTGGTAGTTAGGCTGGGTCTACGCTCGCAGAGTTGTCCTGTGCTGTCCGTCCTGAGGGAGGAAGCCATTTAATGAAGCACCTATTCTGGAGAGCACCGAGCAGAAGGCCGGTACGCTCAGGAGAGGCCTTGAACTTCATTGAAGGACACACTATTACTGAGAGGCCAAATGAAGGTCGCCTGTCAGTTCTGATTTCACAAGAATTTATTTCAAGAGGAGATCCAGGTGCTTAACCACTTCATTACTGGGCACTTAAACCCCCTTCGTGCCCAGACCAATTTTCAGCTTTCAGCGCTGATGCATTTTGAATGACAATTGCGCAGTCATACAACACTGTACCCAAATTATATTTTATCATTTTTTCCCCACAAATAGAGCTTTCTTTTGGTGGTATTTGATCATCTCTGCAATTTTTATTTTTTGCGCTATAAACAAAAAAAAAAGACAGAAAATTTGGAAAAAAAACCCCACAATATTTTTAACTTTGTTATAATATCCCAATTGTTTTTTTAAAAAATATTTTTTTTCCTCGGTTTAGGCCGATACGTATTCTTCTACATATTTTTGTAAGAAAAAAATAAATTGCAGTAAGCGTTTCTTGATTGGTTTGCGCAAAAGTTATAGCGCCTACAAAATAGGGGATAGATTTAGGATTTATTTTTTACTAGTAATGGTGGCGATCTGCAACTATATTTTTTGTCAGGCCTGCGATATTGCGGCGGACATATCGGACACTTTTGACACAATTTTGGGACCATTCACATTTATACAGTGATCAGTGCTATAAAAATGCACTAATTACTGTATAAATGTGACTGGCAGGGAAGGGGTTAACACTAGGGGATGAGGAAGGGGTTAAATGTATTCCCTGGGTATGTTCTAACTGTGTGTGTGGGGGGGGGGGGAGGACTGACTGGGGGAGGTGACCGATGCCGTGTCCCTATGTACAAGGGACACAGGTCGGTCTCCTCTCTCCTTGACAGGACGTGGAGCTCTGTGTTTACATACAGAGCTCCACGTCCCTGCTCTGTCACCGCCGATCGCGTGTACCTGGCGGACATCGCGGCCGCCAGGTACACGCATCGGCTCCTCAGCGATGCGCCGGCACAGTGGCATGCGCGGGTAATGCACATAAAAAGACGTCCAAAGATGTCCACTCGGCACTTGAGAGCCGCGCTGTGGACGTCTTTTGTCTAAAGCGCGGATCTCAAGTGGTTAAAGGGGTTGTAAGGGTAAATCTTTTTTCACCTTAATGCATCCTATGAAAAAAATCCGATTGTACCGCCCTCGCTCCCCCGTTTTACTTACCTGACCGTTCGAAAGTCCCTGGCGCGTCCATGTGATGTTCTTGGGTTCCCAGCCTGGCCGTTGATTGGCTAGGCGGATTGATAGCAGCGCAGCCATTGGCTGGCGCTGCTGTCAATCACAGCGGATGACATTGCGCGCCGGGGGGCGGGGCCGAGTGATATAGTCGGCGGCTATTCCCGCCGCTGTATCACAGGAACGCGCTCGCAAAAGCTTACACTCTGTGCAAAACGAACTGCACAGTGGAGGTAAGTATAACATGTTTGTTATTTAAAAAAAATAAAAATGTTGCCTTTAGTGACCCTTTAATTCTATGCTGAGAGGATTCTGGACCGAATATATCTCCACCTTTGGGAGAGGTCTGTGGCAGAGACTTTGTTAAAGTTCCATGTGACACTCTGGCTGCTAGGCTAGTGAGAGAGGCCTATCCAGGTGCACAACACCCACTCTGGCTAGAGTGGTAACGAGGGTTGCATTGCTGAAAGCAGGAGTGTTTCCAAATAAAAGATACACCCGAACCTACTACCTATCACCCTTCCACCTCTTTAACTACTACTTTTATCCCTTTTACCACGTTGGGTAAATAAAGCAAAGAAAAAGCCTAAAGTGTGGACATTGAATTTTTTCTCGACTCTCATCTGATACTCTAGAAGACGGCGAAAGAATAGAGGCAACATGCCGCCCAAAACAAACAAGCAGCTCCAGTAGTAAAGCAGAAAAGCTCTAGCACGCTCAATTTCTAAAAAAAAAAAAAAAAAAAAAAAAACTCTGGGCGCTATATCTCAGATTTACTGTACACACTTCAGAACAAATAGCTTCTACTTTCCATGACTACTATTCCTCACTCTATAACTTATATTATAAAGGGACACAAATATAGCTTACTCAGACAGTTTTAATTACTATCAACTTTCTGTTTATATTATTAAGCATATAGTTTTATGTAGTATAAGAAAGAAAGAGGCGAAAAGCCTTTTGACCCCTTTTTCACTAGAAGAAATTAGTCAGGCAGTAAAAATGTTAAAACAAGGTAAATGTCCAGGACCAGATGGGTTCTTGGGGACCTTCTATAAGCAGTATTGTGATGCTCTTAGTCCTGTTCTTTGTTGCCTTTATATTTAAAGGGGTTGTAAAGACAAACATATTTTCCTCTTAAATTAAAGTCTGACAGTAGCTGATAAAGTAAAAAGTAATGTTTTTACTACTACGAATACCTGTTGAAATTGAGCTGTTTTATTCACCTCTGTCACTCCTGAATCGTTATTCTCACTGACTTCCTGGTTTGCGGAGCACATTCATTCTTGCTACATCACAGCCTAATGGGAACTACAGTTACCATTAGGCTCAGCCTCCATGCCTGTGAGGGTTAAGAGAGCATCTTCACGCAGGGCTGTAGTCATAGGGAGGGGGTGAGCACATTCTGCTTTCCACCATGCAAAACTGCTCAGGTGCTGACGGAAAGCAACCAGAGGAGAGACAGGAAATGGCATTTTCAAACCTGGATTTCTGTATTTTGGAGGTCAAAAGGAAAAACGAGGTAAGTGATATTTAAATGCTCTAGTTTACAGCAATCAATTGATCTAATACAAAATGAACCTTTAGTGTTCCTTTAAATTAAAAGAACACTAAAGGTTTGGTTTTTATTAAATCAATTACTGTAAGCTAGAGCATTTAAATATCACTTATCTCGTTTTTCCTTTTGATCTGCAAAATACAGAAATCCAGGTTTGAAAATGCCATTTCCTGTCTCTCCTCTTCTTGCTTTCCACCAGCATCTGAACTGTTTTGCATGGTGGAAAGCAGAATGTGCTCACCCCCTCCCTATGACTACAGCCCTGCGTGAAGATGCTCTCTTATGTCTCACAGGCATGGAGGCTAAGCCCAATGGAAGCTGTAGTTCCCATTAGGCTGTGATGTAGCAAGAATGAATGCGCACCGCAAACCAGGAAGTCAGTGAGAATAACGATTCAGTGCTGGAGGTGAATAAAACAGCTCGATGTCAACAGGTATCAAACTAGTTATAATGCAAAACATTACTTTTTACTTTATCAGCTACTGTCAGACTTTAATTTAAGGAGGAAAATATTTTTGTCTTTACAACCCCTTTAAGTCAGACTGCCCATTTACCAAGCAAACACAGGAGGCACAAATCGCAAATCAGCATTGGACCTGCATTCTGTCTATTACAGGTCAGGAGGAGACAGGGCTGCGTGAGCGAGCAGAGCGGAGGAAATTTCAATGTAAGTTCTAACACCAGGCAATACCGATCTGCGATCCGCGGCTCTCCTCTTCCTCCGTGCACGCTGCCATCGGGGCGATCGCTGGGAGAACAGCTCCTGATCAACCCCACCCTCCACAGTGCTCACCCCCCCACTCCCAGGCAACCCAGCTCCTCGTCCCAAAATGCAAGTGGAAAATTTGAGATCTGCCATATAGCATCCATATTGACCAGAATAGTGGATTGGTTTTACCAAGGCAAAACTAAAAAGTGGGTAACTATTGAGCAACAAATAACACCTGTCCCTTTGACGGCCTTTCAGTGGATTATGCCTGAATCACACCCCTCTAGACAGGCACAATCACCTTTGACATTATCATTATTAAAAGTTTGGGATTCCACTATCCGAAAGCTTGGCATCTCTTCAACCCCTGGCCCATTTACTCCAATAATGGGTAACCCTGAATTTCCACCAGGACAATCTTTGACCAGGTTTCTATACTGGACTACTTTGACCCCCTCACCAATTAAACAAGCGCTTACAACCATGGGACTTCAATTGTTTGATATATTAGCCACTGCAGAATGCAATTATCTGGGTCGTTGGTTACATTATTTTCAGCTTCAGCATTTTTATAAAAACCTATTGAATAAGGGTCCACTCAAATTAAGCACTCGGCCATCCTATCATACATTAAAAAACAAAGGGCAGACATCATAATCCTGGTTGAGACGCATATAGATGGTCTTCTACAGCTTGCTCTTAAACGCCCCTGGCTTGGCCGGACATATCATTCAGTATATACCACACGCAAGAGGGGTGTCCTTGCTCATAACCAAGTCCAGGGCTCAAGTCCTGCGGGAACGGAGTCCCTGAACTTTTTTCACAGCAGGAACGCAGTTCCCTTTGCAGGAATACAGCAGCCAAGCCATCACAAAAGAACTTTAAGCAGACCTCCGCAATGTCTCCTGGGAATAATGACAAAAGCTCCCAGGAGACATTACAGCATCGAGGAAGTGACGGAATACCCGCACACTAGAGCTGCACGATTCTGGCCAAAATGAGAATCACGATTTCTTGGCTTAGAATGAAGATCATGATTCTCTCACGATTCTCACGGCGTAAAAACTTACATTTATACAAAAAAAAAAAAAAAAATGGGCTAACTTTACTGGCTATTTTTTTTTGTTTTTTTTTTTTAAATTCATTAAAGTAATTTTTTCCAAAAAAATGCATTTAAAAAAAAGACTGCTGCGCAAATATAGTGCAACATAAAATATTGCAACAACAGCCATCTTATTCTTTAGGGTCTTTACTAAAAAGTTATATAATCTTTGGGGGTTCTAAGTAATTTTCTAGCAAAAAAATAATGATTTTAACTTGAAAAGAGCTGTCAGAAAAAGGTTTGGTGTTTAATGCCGCGTACACACGATCATTTTTTGTGATGAAAAAAAACGACGTTTTCTGTGAAGTAAAAAACGTCATTTTTGAAACGTCACTTTTCAAAGACGATGTTGCATACACACCATCGTTTTTTTCACAAAAAGCGAGGTTACATTCACCACTCTTTTCCATTGAAGCTCGCTTCATAACTAGCTTCTGGGCATGCGTGGGTTGAAAAACGTCGTTTTAAACAACGTTTTTGCTACACACGGTGACTTTTTGTGAAACAAAAAACGACGTTTTGAAAAACGACACAAAAAATTCAAGCATGTTGGAATTTTTTTTTTGGTCGTTTTTTTGAACACAAAAAACAAAGTTTTGCCCACACACGATCAATTTAAATGACGTTTTAAAAAACGTCGTTTTTTTTTCCATCGCAAAAAATGACCGTGTGTACGCGGCATTAGTGGTTAAAAATTCCTAATTTACATACAGAAGAAGTTTATTCCTTTGAAGAGATACAATGTTTTCAAAACTTGGCAGGCTGCCCAGACCTGGCAGATTGCTCAGACTGACTTTTGGCTGAGAGCAGACAGGAAATTCTTTGCATAGCAAAGTGCAGAGAGAAAATTCTTTTCATGTCAAAGATCGTGAAACCCAGTATCAGGAATCGCACCGGGAAAAAGATTGCAATAATGATTCTTGACGATTAATCGTGCAGCTCTACCGCACACTACCCGATGAATCCATATACAGGAACCGGCCAGTAACATAAAGCATTACTAAGGTACAGTGGATCGAAAAAAATTAAAATAAATGCGGTTTAGTAATTATGCATATGAGCGTATCATTTTTTTTTTTTGGTGGGGGAGTGGATCTTGGGTGGGAGTTCCCACACTTTTTTCCCCAGGACTTGACCCCTGACCAAGTCCCTACATTTTGAGTTGTGTGATCTGAGCCTAATAAAAAGGTACAATGATCCACATATGGTGGATATGTCCCCAGTTTGGAAGACAGTCTTCAAAATTTGTTCTTACATCACTGGCATGCAATATCAGAAATCTCCACTTGGATCCGTTTAGGTCCGCCTGTCAGTTTTTCAGGCGGACCTGAACGCCTGCTCCATGCATCTCTATGGAGCGTCGGATGTCAGCTGAGACATGTCCGCTGACATCCGACCTGATCCGATCCACTAAAAACAGACGTATGGGGCGCACGTCCCCATCCGTCCATGCGGATCGGGTAAGATCTGATGGAAACGGACATGCTGTCCGTTTTCATCAGATCGCTCCATAGGCTACAGCAGGGCTCGACAAGCTCCTCCCCGCTCAGTGAGCAGAGAGGAGCTTGTCATCCGTCGGTTCAGCGGAGATCTGCAGACAGATCTCTGGCTGATCTGGCGGATACAGGCGGACTCCGTCGCAACGTGTGAATGAAGCCTTATTGTCTACTGTATATCCGGGCTCTAATGCCGAGTACACAATCATTTTTAGGCATGAAAAAAACGTTGTTTTAAAAAAAACTTCATTTAAAATGATCGTGTGTGGGCTTCACATCATTTTCCGGGTTCTGAAAAACTATACATTTTTTCGAACATGCTGCATTTTTTAACAACGTTTTAAACAATGTAGTTTTTCGGGTTGTAAAAAATGATCGTGTGTGGGCTAAAACGACGTTAAAAACCCGCGCATGCTCAGAAGCAAGTTATGAGACGGGAGCGCTCGTTCTGGTAAAACTACCGTTCATAATGGAGTAAGCACATTCATCACGCTGTAACAGACAGAAAAGCACGAATCGTCTTTTACTAACACGGAATCAGCTAAAGCGGCCAGAGCGTGGCGCCATCCGAATGGAACTTCCCCTGTATAGTGCCGTTGTACGTGTTGTACGTCACTGCGCTTTGCTAGAGCATTTTTTTTAAAACGATGGTGTGTAGGCAATGTTGTTTTAATGATGAAGTTGGAAAAACTTTGTTTTTTTCTACATGCCGAAAAATGATCGTAGGGGTTATTTATGAAAAGCAAATCCACTTTGCACTACAAGTGCACTTGTAAGGGGAAAGCTGTATATCTGAGGGGAAGATTTGAAATTAGGGGAAGCCCTGATGATTTTATCATCCAATCATGTGCAAGCTAAAAAAATAAAAAAATGTCCTTGCATGTCCCCATCAGATTTACAGAGACTGCACTTCCAAGTACACTTGCAGTGCACTTATAGTGCAACATGGATTTGCCTTTCGTAAATAACCCCCCGTGTGTACGCGGCATGAGACCCCTTTAACACGGAGGAGTTTTTCAGGCGGTTTAGCACTAAAAATAGCGCCTGAAAAACTCCTGCCCTGCAGTCTCAGTGTGAAAGCCTGAGTGCTTTCACACTGAGGCGATGCACTGGTGGGACTGCTCCAAAAGTCCTGCCAGCAGCATCTTTGGAGCAGTGAGAGGAGCGGTAAGTTTACCACTCCTCCACCACTCCTTCTCATTGAAAACAATGGGACACAGCTGCTATACCGCGGCAATGCGCAATGCGAGCGGTATTAACCCCTTTGCGCCCGCTAGTAGGGGTTAAAACCCCTAGCGGCAGAATACCTAGCGGCCGGGTACATCACATCAGGGTACAGCAAATCAGGGCACATGACAAAGCACATCAGGGCACAGGGCACAGCACAGAGCCCAGCACATCAGGGTACAGCACATCAAGGCTCAGGGCACAGCACATCAGGGCACAGCACATCAGGGCACAGCACATCAGGGCATAGGGAACAGCGCACATCAGGGTACAGGGCACAGCACATCAGGGTACAGCACATCAGAGCACAACAGGGTACAGGGCACAGCACATAGGGGTACAGCACAGCAGGCCACATCAGGGTACGGCACATCAGGACAGGACAAGGCACATGGCACATCAGTGTACAGGGCACATGAAACAGCACATCAGGGTACAAAGCCCAGCAAATCAGGGTACATGGCACACACCAGGGTACATGGGCCACAATCAGGGCACATGGGGCATATCAGGGCACAATTAGGGCACATGAGAGCACACCAGGGCACATCAGGGTACAGGGCACCCTGATGTACAGAGCCCAGCACATCAGGGTACATGAGAGCACATCAGGGTGCATGAGAGCACATCAGGGTACATGGGGCACAATCAGAGCACATGAGAGCACATTAGGGAAAAGGTCAGCGTTTACTTGTTGTTTTCTTCAGATGCAGAGCAGTGCAGGAAGGGTCTGTCAGAGGTTCACTTCTCTCTCATGTCACGCTGCTACTCCCCTGGGGCCCCTCCTCTCTTCTCGTCCATCTCAGATGATGTCACAAGCAAATGGGGATGGACGAGAAGAGAGGAGGGGCCGCAGGGGAGTAGCAGCGTGACATGAGAGAGAAGTGAACCTCTGACAGACGCTTCCTGCGCTACTCTTCATGCACCTCGATCTACACTTCCGCGGCACCCGCCCTGCCTGCGGGCCATTTATTACCAGTCCACGGGCCATAAATGGACCGCGTCGGTAGAGCAGAGGACCGCGACGGTATGGCAGTGGACAGTGTCAGTAAGGCAGTGGACCGTGACGGTATGGCAGTGGACAGTGTCAGTAAGGCAGTGGACAGGCACTTTTTCGACGGAGGTCACAAATCGATAGAACACCGGTTCTCTGTGATGTCTCCCTTCTCTGGTCCGCACTCACAGAGATCAAAGCCACACAGAGCGGGCTGTGTGTACATTCCTCTTCATCACCCTTCTATGAGCTGCTGGGGTGGGCATTAATAAAGCAGCGGCAGGACTGTGCAACTTGCAGAGGGGGACACTGAGCTGCTGGCAATCAGTGTGCAGTAACCTCTAGCAACTGAATGGTTAGCGGTAATGTGCAATAACCTCTAGCAACTGAATGGTGAGAGGTAATGTGCAGTAACCTCTAGCAACTGAATGGCTTTCAAGACGGCGCATGCGCAGTAGAAGACATTGTAGGTCTAGGACTCCGAACTATGCTACGCTTGCCACACAGGTCATTCTCAACTTACCTGAAGTTGTGAGGTAATAATGGTACAGACAGCTCTTATTATATGGAAAGTCATACATGAGGTTGGAGTGTTTATCAGTACAGACATTATAGACACCTCCAGGACACACAGCTCAATGATAACCTAATCCTGTCAGCATTACCCGCCATACACTGCACGTGTCACACCAGCAGGCTCATGTCAGTGGTTAAGTGACGTCGCCCTTAGCCTATCCCGGAGCCAGCGCTCCTGGTGACTCGCTCCCGCCTCCCTGTCCGGTTAATAGGCGGTTCTGTGGTTTCTGCCCAATCGCAAAGCGGGATGGGCGGTGAGTGACAGCGGCCGCGTCCAATCGAGTGAAAGAGATCGCAGCAGCTGTGTTGTCGGGGAAGTGACTGCCATCAGGAGACTGCGAGGTGGAAGGTGCAGGAGGGCGGAGGTGTGGATGTCATTGCTGGCTGATGGGAGAGTTGACGGTGGCGGTCCCTGTAGAAGAGCTGTGAGGTGAGAGGATGGCCGGGCCTGGCTTTGTGTGTGGAGGGGAGGGGGGTCGTTGTCATAGTCTGGCTGCGTGTGACATGGAGGTGACTCAGCTCTGAGGAGACCTCCTGTATATAATATATACACTGCTCTATAGACTGATATCAGAGGGGTGACCATAGGAGGAGATGGGGGAGCTCCTCTCCATTCACCCTCACTATCTACAGCTGAAGAGACACAGGCTGCACCAGGGGCCCTTGTGCTGTAATGGGCTGGGGGTCTCCCTTAGTGCTGTAATGGGCCAGGGCTGGGGGCCCCCTTAGTGCTGTAATGGGCTGGGGGCCCCCTTAGTGCTGTAATGGGCTGGGGACCCCCTTAGTGCTGTAATGGGCTGGGGGCCCCCTTAGTGCTGTAATGGGCTGGGGACCCCCTTAGTGCTGTAATGGGCTGGGGACCCCCTTAGTGCTGTAATGGGCTGGGGGCCCCCTTAGTGCTGTAATGGGCTGGGGGCCCCCTTAGTGCTGTAATGGGCTGGGGGCCCCCTTAGTGCTGTAATGGGCTGGGGGCCCCCTTAGTGCTGTAATGGGCTGGGGTCCCCCTTAGTGCTGTAATGGGCTGGGGGCCCCCTTAGTGCTGTAATGGTCCAGAGCTGGGGGGCCCCCTTAGTGCTGTAATGGTCCAGAGCTGGGGGGCCCCCTTAGTGCTGTAATGGGCCAGAGCTGGGGGGGGGCCCTAGTGCTGTAATGGGCCAGCACTGGGGGGGGCCCTAGTGCTGTAATGGGCCAGCACTGGGGGGGGGCCCTAGTGCTGTAATGGGCCAGCACTGGGGGGGGGGCCCTAGTGCTGTAATGGGCCAGCACTGGGGGGGGGGCCCTAGTGCTGTAATGGGCCAGCACTGGGGGGGGCCCTAGTGCTGTAATGGGCCAGCACTGGGGGGGGGCCCTAGTGCTGTAATGGGCCAGCACTGGGGGCGGGGGGCCCTAGTGCTGTAATGGGCCAGCACTGGGGGCGGGGGGCCCTAGTGCTGTAATGGGCCAGGACTGGGGGGGGGGGCCCCTAGTGCTGTAATGGGCCAGGACTGGGGGGGGGGCTCTAGTGTTGTAATGGGCCAGCACTGGGGGGGGCCCTAGTGCTGTAATGGGCCAGCACTGGGGGGGGGGCTAGTGCTGTAATGGGCCAGCACTGGGGGGGGGGCTAGTGCTGTAATGGGCCAGCACTGGGGGGGGCCCTAGTGCTGTAATGGGCCAGCACTGGGGGGGCCCTAGTGCTGTAATGGACCAGCACTGGGGGGGGGGCCCTTAGTGCTGTAATGGGCCAGCACTGGGGGTCTCCCTTAGTGCTGTAATGGGCCAGCACTGGGGGTCTCCCTTAGTGCTGTAATGGGCCAGCACTGGGGGTCTCCCTTAGTGCTGTAATGGGCCAGCACTGGGGGTCTCCCTTAGTGCTGTAATGGGCCAGGGTTGTGGGGCCCCCTTAGTGCTGTAATGGGCTGGGGGCCCCCCTTAGTGCTGTAATGGGCTAGGACTGTGGGACCACCTTAGTGCTGTAATGGGCCAGGGCTGGGGGGGCACCCCTTAGTGCTGTAATGGGCCAGGGCTGGGGGCCCCCTTAGTGCTGTAATGGTTTGGGGATCCCCCTTAGTTTTGTAATGGGCCAGGGCTGGGTGGCCCCCTTAGTGCTGTAATGGGCCAGGGCTGGGGGGGGCACCCTTTAGTGCTGTAATGGGCCAGGGCTGGGGGCCCCCTTAGTGCTGTAATGGTTTGGGGATACCCCTTAGTTTTGTAATGGGCCAGGGCTGGGTGGCCCCCTTAGTGCTGTAATGGGCCAGGGCTAGGGGGGCCCCCTTAGTGCTGTAATGGGCCAGGGCTAGGGGGGCCCCCTTAGTGCTGTAATGGGCCAGGGCTAGGGGGGCCCCCTTAGTGCTGTAATGGGCCAGGGCTAGGGGGGCCCCCTTAGTGCTGTAATGGGCCAGGGCTAGGGGGGCCCCCTTAGTGCTGTAATGGGCCAGGGCTAGGGGGGGCCCCCTTAGTGCTGTAATGGGCCAGGGCTAGGGGGGGCCCCCCCTTAGTGCTGTAATGGGCCAGAGCTGGGGGGGCCCCCCTTAGTGCTGTAATGGGCCAGAGCTGGGGGACCCCCCTTAGTGCTGTAATGGGCCAGAGCTGGGGGGCCCCCCTTAGTGCTGTAATGGGCCAGAGCTGGGGGGCCCCCCTTAGTGCTGTAATGGGCCAGCACTAGGGGGGGAGCCCTAGTGCTGTAATGGGCCAGGGCTGGGTGGCCCCCTTAATGCTGTAATGAGCCAGAGCTGGGGGGCCCCCTTAGTGCTGTAATGTGCCAGCACTGGGGGGGGGGGGCTAGTGCTGTAATGGGCCAGCACTGGGGGGGGGGGCCTAGTGCTGTAATGGGCCAGCACTGGGGTGGGCCCTAGTGCTGTAATGGGCCAGCACTGGGGGGGCCTAGTGATGTAATGGGCCAGCACTGGGGGGGGAGCCCTAGTGCTGTAATGGGCCAGGGCTGGGTGGCCCCCTTAATGCTGTAATGAGCCAGAGCTGGGGGGCCCCCTTAGTGCTGTAATGGGCCAGCACTGGGGGGGGGCCTAGTGCTGTAATGGGCCAGCACTGGGGGGGGGGCCTAGTGCTGTAATGGGCCAGCACTGGGGTGGGCCCTAGTGCTGTAATGGGCCAGCACTGGGGGGGGCCTAGTGATGTAATGGGCCAGCACTGTGGGGGGCCGTAGTGTTGTAATGAGCCAGCACTGGGGGGGGGGGGGCCCTAGTGATGGGCCAGCACTGGGGGGTGCCCTAGTAATGGGCCAGCACTGGGGGGTGCCCTAGTAATGGGCCAGCACTGGGGGGTGCCCTAGTAATGGGCCAGCACTGGGGGGGGCCCTAGTGATGGGCCAGCACTGGGGGGGGCCCTAGTGATGGGCCAGCACTGGGGGGGGCCCTAGTGATGGGCCAGCACTGGGGGGGGCCCTAGTGATGGGCCAGCACTGGGGGGGGCCCTAGTGATGGCCAGCACTGGGGGGGGCCCTAGTGATGGGCCAGCACTGGGGGGGGGCCCTAGTGATGGGCCAGCACTGGGGAGGGGCCCTAGTGATGGGCCAGCACTGGGGAGGGGCCCTAGTGATGGGCCAGCACTGGGGGGGGCCCTAGTGATGGGCCAGCACTGGGGGGGGGGCCCTAGTGATGGGCCAGCACTGGGGGGGGGGCCCTAGTGATGGGCCAGCACTGGGGGGGGCCCTAGTGATGTAATGGGCCAGCACTGGGGGGGGGGCTAGTGCTGTATTTGGCCAGGGCTGGGGGGAGGGGCCTAGTGCTGTATTGGGCCAGGACTGGGGTGGGCCTAGTGCTGTAATGGGCCAGCACTGGGGGGGGGCCCTAGTGCTGTAATGGGCCAGCACTGGGGGGGACCCTAGTGCTGTAATGGGCCAGCACTAGTGCTGTAGTGCTGTAATGGGCCAGCACTGGGGGCGGGGGGCCCTAGTGCTGTAATGGGCCAGCACTAGTGCTGTAATGGGCCAGCACTGGGGCGGGGGGGGGGGGTAGTGCTGTAATGGGCCAGCCTAGTGCTGTAATGGCTGTAATGGGCCAGCACTGGGGGGGGGGGGGCCCTAGTGCTGTAATGGGCCAGGACTGGGGGGGGGCGTAGTGCTGTAATGGGCCAGGACAGGGGGGGGGGGGGGGGGGGCTAGTGCTGTAATGGGCCAGGACTGGGGGGGGGGCCTAGTGCTGTAATGGGCCAGGACTGGGGGGGGGGCTAGTGCTGTAATGGGCCAGGACTGGGGGGGGGGCCTAGTGCTGTAATGGGCCAGGACTGGGGGGGGGGGGGGGGTAGTGCTGCTGTGGGCCAGGACTGGGGTGGGCCTAGTGCTAGTGCTGGGCAGGATAATGGGCCAGGACTGGGGTGGGGCAGTGCTAGTAATGGGCCAGGTAATGGGCCAGCCCTGGGGTAGTGCTGTAATGGGCCAGGACTGGGGGGGGGGGGTGCAGGACTGGGGGGGGGGGCTAGTGCTGTAATGGGCCAGGACTGGGGTGGGCCTAGTGCTAATGGGCCAATGGGCCAGGCTGGGGCTGGGGGGGCCTAGTGCTGTAATGGGCCAGGACTGGCCCTAGTGCCTGGGCCAGTGCTGTAATGGGGGGGGCCCTAGTGCTGTAATGGGCCAGGACTGGGGGGGGCCCTAGTGCTGGGGCCAGGGGGGGGGGCCTAGTGCTGTAATGGGCCAGGGGGGGGCCCTAGTGCTGTAATGGGCCAGGACTGGGGGGGGCCCTAGTGCTGTAATGGGCCAGGACTGGGGGGGGCCCTAGTGCTGTAATGGGCCAGCACTGGGGGGGGGGGGGGGCCAGGACTGGGGGCCCTAGTGCTGTAATGGGCCAGCACTGGGGGCGGGGGGCCCTAGTGCTGTAATGGGCCAGCACTGGGGGGGGGGGCCCTAGTGCTGTAATGGGCCAGCACTGGGGGGGGGGGCCCAAGTGCTGTAATGGGCCAGGACTAGGGGGGGGGGGGGGGGGGGGCCTAGTGCTGTAATGGGCCAGGGGGGGGGGGCCCTAATGGGGGGGGGGGCCCTAGTGCTGTAATGGGCCAGGACTGGGGGGGGGGGGGCTAGTGCTGTAATGGGCCAGGACCTCCAAAAGGAGGGAAATCCCTGGTAGTCACCAGAACTAGTGTCCCCATCGGAAGATTTCCCCTCTCTTCCTGTTTGGGTAATCACTCAATATATCATATCTTCTATCACTTTATTATTCTGTGACAACAGTAAACAGGACCCCCCCCCCCCCCCCCTGGTCCTGGCTTATTGCAGCCCAAGCCCCCCCCCCGGTCATGGCTTATTGCAGCCCAAGGGGCCCCATCTATGACTTCCAGAGGAGAAGAAGAGAAGAGTCAGGTGGGCGTGTCATTTGTTGGGCACAATACGTTTGTTTAGAATGACGGAGGCATGTACAGTGTGTCCTACCTTTTTGTATCTCGGGGGGGGGGGGGGGGGGGATAATGGGTGTCCAACCTATGGGAATCCTCGCTCTTCTATTGGGGCCAGCCTGTGTTGTCAGGATTTTGCCCCTAGATTGGATTGGTTGGTTCTGCATCTGTTTTGTCTGCAGAATAATAATAATAAAAACAAAAAAGGCCTGTGCAAGGACGACCCAATCAAATGAGTTGGATCAGAAACTTTGCAGGGTCACTGATGGGTTTTATGGCCTCATTTAGAGAAGGCTCACAGCAATCTATATTTAAAGGGGTTGTAAAGGTAAAAGTTTTTTCACCTTAATGTCTTTACATATCCTTTAAGGACATATTCACCTTTTGTAAGATGTTACAATTGCATCAGCCCCCACACCCCCCTGAGTCCGTGTTTTGACAGCATGCTGCTACCCCCCCCCCCCCCCCCCCCCCCCCGCTACCACAATCTAAATAAAACACGGCACAGTGTTCTGTGAATGGAAAAAATACAAGTCCCAACAGTCTTTGCAGCTGTCAGCTTGTGGTTATAATAAATAATAATAATATAGAATTTATATAGCGCCAACACTTTACACAGCTCTGTACAACTTGAGGGCAGAGAAAAGGGGGGTTGACCTGGGTAGACTTTTAAGGCACTAATAGTATTCCAAAATTTACAGGATATTGAGAGTAAAAAAAAGGTTTTATTCACAATTGTACATCATTATTAAAAAATGAAATATTGAATTAAAATGCACAGTTCCAATGATTGTCACCATAAAGGTAAATACAAGAAGAACCTTCTTTACATCCGACGCGTTTCGGGATAAACAACTTGAGGGCTAACATTACAAATACAACTTTAATACAGTAGGAATCGGCGGGACCTGCTCATTGGAGCTTACAGGGGTGCTGTCGATTGCTCTTGGTAGTTCATTGGGCTTCCTGTCGGAGTGTAACTGTCATATCGGAGGTACGGGCAGACAGTCTGCAGGCATTACACCCACTATCTGCTCATCGCAGGTGCAGTCGATGCTTTACAGGTCCCTAACAAAAACAAAAGAATAAGAATAATACACACGATCAATTTGAACAATATGTTCTTCCTGCAAAAAAAAAAGTGCATTAAATTTTGTTTTATTTTCTTTCTAAAAGTGAATTTACGCTTTTAAAAGTTTTCCACTCAAGTGTAAATCGGGCCTATAGAGACCCTTTATGCCCTGTACCCACGATCGGTTCATCTGATGGGTCCATCGGTCCGTTTTCATCAGACGAACCGATTGTGTGTACAGGGCATTAGACTCCTCCATTTCATTTTCTGGGAGAATCAAAGGTGAAACGTCGCCTTTTTGGGACGTCTCTTCTATTCTCCCGTTTCTAGTAATGGACACATCTCGTGTTGTATAATGTCATTGATGCCACACATTGCTTCTTCTTCTCTTGATTTCTGTATCAGATGTACAGAACATGTGGATTTTGTTAAAGGAAATGATTTCAGATGATGAAATATATTCTGCTGATTGTGTTAGGAGCCGTATGTCTGTGGGTACGAGTCAATGACGTAACGCACCGCTTGGGTCCCAGAACAATCTAATGTGGGTGCCCAAGACCCACACACACACACACACACACGATCAGACATCTCATCACACACAATCAGATCATACAAAAAATACCGCTTTTTAATCAATCGTACGATAATCTAATTGGTACACAGCTTTTCAGAGCCGATCATGACAAATCATAGAAAATTATCCGATGGGGCAATAACAATTTTTTTTCCGTAGGATTTTCCTCTAACCGCTTGCTGGACTTTTAACTTGCTGCACATAATTGAGTATCTAGTACGTGACCTTTCACTGTCAGGTCTGATGTGTGCAGCTGGCGACGCGCTCCGACTAATATATATTCAGAGAGGGATATCAATCACACACACCGGGAGCTGATGTACGGGTACTGCGGACCAGAGGTGTATTTAGGTTTTGTGCTGCCCTAGGCCTGACTAAACTCGTGCACCCCTAATTTAAATATGACCCACCCATTCCTGTCACGGCCACACCCTGTGTTGTTTAAGACCCGCCCTGAAGTTTTCAAGTGAGGACACTAGTTCTGAGGGCCTGGGGGGGGGGTGGCAATGGATTCCCTTCATTTTTGTCCTTCATTTTAATTAAGGCTGCAACTAACGATTATTTTAATAATCGATTAGTTGGCCGATTATTGTTTCGATTAATCGGATAATAGCCTATTTGGGCCAATTTGTTGTTGGACAGATTACAAAACACAAATTGCCAAATAACACATTGCATGCTTTTCTGCAGCTTCTCCATTGAAGTATATTGAACCAAAAAAAACCTAAATAGCACCGTTTTGCGTTAAGTTCTTGCCCTTTCCAAATACGCAGCAGCTGAAAAAAAATCATGGATGTGAACGTGTCCCATAGGAAAACATGTAACTGAACTGTAGAGTGTTTCTGCAAAAAGCACCAAAAAACAGAGGTGTGACCCCAGGCCTGAGATGTTTAGTAAAATAATGGGGGTTAAAAAATACAAAAATAAGTACAAAATAGCAAATAATCACTACTGTAAGGGGTTAATTTTTTACTGTGGGACAGTGAAAGTAATATTTACAGTAGTGTTTTGCTTTTTTGTACTATAAAAGGCAATTTTTTTTTTTAACCCCATTATCTTACTGGCTGATTAATCGATTTATGAAAGTTTTAATCGATTTAATTTCATAATAGATTAGTTGTTTCGGCCCTAATTTTAATCTAGATTTCATTGTCACTTTAAGTCTGTCAATGGTTTGGTAGGCAAAGCCCAGGAATGAGTTTACACCATGAATACAGGAAAGAAGCTGGCCCTGTAGGTATTAGGATAGTCTTACTGATTCATGTAAGCCGTGTTGTGCCATGTCATTGGGAATACACGCCCTGCCGCTACATCCCAGAGGGAGCCAGCTGTGTGCCGGGTCATTTTTTCCACAGGTGTAAACAGGAATTGTATCGCTCATGATGAAGAGTTTAAAGTGTAGCTTTGATTTCATTGAAGTCTGAAGGATTACAGAACTCCTCTTTTAACAAACTGTTGTTTCTATATATCCTAAATTCAAATACTTTGGCAAAAGGAGGCTCTAGGAGACAGTAGGACTTAAAGCAGAGCTCCACCCAAAAGGGGAGGTTCCACTTTACTCATGCCCCCCCTCCTCCCAATGCCACATTTGACATGTCATTTTTTTGGGGTGAGGGCGGAGCAAGTACCTAGAAAACTCAAAAGAATGGTACCTGCTCCCTCTTCCTCTCGAGCAGCCTATGCAACTCGAGCAAATTCTCCTCTCCCCTTCCCAGCAATCTTCTGGGAAACGTCACTGGTCCCAGAAGATTGCCCGACCATTGAGGAGGCGCAATTGGCTACAATTGTAAAATCTATGTCCAATATACACTATATTTTCAAAAGTATTGGCGCCAACTGTCGGGTTGAGGTTAGGACAAAAAAATGGCGTGGGCTCCCAGTCCATGCCAGGCCCTTTGATCTTCGCCCCTCTAACCATACCAAACCACATGCCTTCCACATGGGGGGAGGGGGGTGGGTGCTTTGGGGCACCTCCCCATGTTGATGGGGACAAGGGCCTCTTCCCGACAACCGTGGTTCACTTTATCGGAAACTGGAAGCCTCCTTTTTAATGGGGGGGCCCAGATCCCACCCCCTATGTGAATGGGTGTCTGGTGTATCGTCCCCCCCTACCTATTCACAAAAAAAGCAGTGAAAAAAAAAATAGTTTTTTGACAAGTCCTTTTATTGGAATAAATAGCTCTGCCGTCTCTCCCAGAGCACTCTAATACCGCGCCGCTGTCTTTTCCCTTGCTGCTGGTTACCCAATAAAACCAAAAAAGTCTGCTCTTGTCCTGATGATGTCTTCCTCTGTTGGGACGCTGTCCGACATCTCTTAGGTAGCAATGGGGAGTGGCCATCTGATGACGTCACTCGGAGAGCCCGCCCCCTTCTGGTTCAGCCTTGCAGCTTACATTCTTAATTCTAGAGCCCTAACCTGATCATCGGGCCATACATCAGAATCGCCCTCTCCAGTAAGCTGTATGTATTTCTGTCCTCTATTTTGCAGTTTGCTGGAGTTCCACTTAAAAAAAAAAAAAAAAAAAAAAACACAATAGGCACAGGTTTTAAATTCAGATCGTTACATTTTATACCAGTGTTTTCTTGTTTTTGTACCATTAAAGCAGTATACTTTATTTTTTATTTTTATTATAGTCTTTGTGGTATGTATGGTTCTAAAGTGAGCTACCATTGTCACTGTGGTAGTTGAAGTTTTTAGTGTTAACCCAATAAAATAAATGAAACACTGTGCAGACATTGGTGTAGGTGAAATGGATCTGCAGTTTTGTAGGAATGGGCTGCACTGCTATAATTGACGGGGAATTTATTACCGTTTTCTTGTCTCTGAGCTACTGTGATAGCCAATTATGTTGTGGTGATCAGTGTCTGCCTGACATCAGCAGTATTGCTGGCATCTAATTTGTCATTTCCAATCTTTTTCTATGAGTAATGCTGCACTGTGTAAAGTGGCAAGAGCCGCTTTTCTTTTCAGCTACTTTTGTAAAGAGATTTTCTGGTAAAGAAGGAAATATTTTTTATCCTCTGTACCTAAACAGAACATTGGAGATTGTGTAAGTGCTTGGAAATTAACTGGAGGCATTTCAAGATGCTTTTTCAACTATATAACCTCCTATAAGAAAAAGGACATACTGAATAGATTTATTAGTAGAATGATGAAGCTGAGCTCAATGACCTGTACTGCTTAAATACATTGGTCCAGATTGGTACAATGTAAAGCTATACACTGCAATACACTGATCAAAGTTCATCCCGTCCACTAGGGACTGGCGGGATTTTGATTGGTGTGTGTGGCCTATTCCACTTGACAAAGGTTGATTGATGAATGTCTATCGACATGATATGTTCCTATTATCAGCGGCTGCAGCCACTCATCAGTGTATTCTGACAGCAGTGGGTGGGGTTCCTTTATTTATCTCCCATTTGTAGTGGCTTTTTTTTTTTGCTGGATTAAATGCTCCTTTTTTTATTTATTTTTTATATTACTAGTCTTCATATACATATACCATACCTAAAGGAGGCGCTGGGTATGCTGAAAATCACTGAAGTAGTCAGCATTGCTACAGTGAGAGCCGCGACTTCCCCACTACAGTTACCACAGAGAGTTGCTCACTCGGCACTGCCGCCATTACTGGAAATGTTTTTTTTCTTCTTTTTACTTGAATAAAAGGCACTTTGGATGGGGTGCACTTGAAAGTGCATTTGCTGTAGACCTGAGGGGGACATGCAAGGAAAATAGAATTTTAGCTTGCACATGATTTGGATGATAACATTTCTGGGCTGCAGTGTCGACATCGCTGGACTCAGGACAGGAAAGTGTCCCATTATTAAAATCAGCAGCTACAGTATGTGCGGGCCTCCTCTTTATGGACACTTGGGTGTAAGCCATTTGGTCCCGGTGACTTATTAATGTTAATGCTATTTATAATTCTATCCTCTGTTAGCCATGAAGGTGCTTTCTGTGACGTTTCATGAACATTGCAGTCCACTTGGCACAGGACCCAGGTGACTGCGGCTTTTACTATAGTAACACCACCTACTACAGTCATTGCCTACTTCCCCAGTGGTCACTTAGCTAGATAAAGATCATACTGGAGTTCAGTTTTATGTCAAGCAAGTCCTTCAGTGACTCCACCTAAAGTCTGACACTCCACATGGTCTGCAATCATGTGATCAAATGATATGTGGCCACATGATGGGCATCAATGGGGAGATGAATTCATTGATTTCAGGGAAAAATGTATGTTTTTGTGCTCTAGTTTTACATTTATTACACAGTACCCATGAACGATATTTAGCTTTTAAAGCAGAGTTCCACTAATTTTTCAAGAATTGCCCACATTGTAATGTGCACCCATAGTGTTTGAATGTTTTGGATATTTTAGATGGTAAGATTTCTGAAGAAAGTACCCCCCCCCCCCCTTTTTTTTTTTTTTTTTCCCAGCAACTTCTGGTTGTGGCCGCCTAGGCAACTGCGTTATCAGCCCAGCCAGTTGACTCCTGGGATATCTATTTAAGCGATCTCGGGATTTTTCAGGCATATAATACAGGTATAATCATAAAACAGGAAGTGACGCAATCTGCGCCAATCTTTGAAGAAGAGCATCAATGGCAATACAGTGTGGCACGTTCATTGTGAGACTGGCTGCAAGCAAAGTGCGCTTTTCAGTGTCATTGCTGCGCAAGTGCGAGATTGAACAATGCATGCTGGGTAGCCAGCTGCACAAAATCCAGGAAATTAAGCCAGGCCGGCTTCAGCTGCCCACATCCTGCATGGCCGCAGCCGGAATCGAGGGAGACAAAAGATAACCTATCAGTTTGTAAGTAATTATAATGTGCACACAGGCAGCAATATCCATCGTGCTTATGGTGAATTACAACCAAGGGGTCAAGTCCTGGGGAGTTCTTTCTAAATCCTGCGATAACTTGCGGCAGACCACCGCAATGTCTCCTGGGAACAATGACAAAAGCTCCCAGGAGACATTGCGGCATCGAGGAAGTGACGTAATACCCGCACACTACCCGATAAATCCATGTACAGGAAGTGGCCAGTAACATAAAGGATTACTAAGGTTCGCCTGCCCCTGACAGTGATTCGAGCTGGGCATCGCCGCTTAGTGAAGGAATGGCTCAGCTGCTCTAGTCCTGCAAAGGTAAGGGAGTTCCTGCTGTGAAAAAAGTGCAGGGACGCGGTTCCCACGCGTTCCTGCAGGACTTGAGCCCTGATTACAACGATCTCTATAATGTTGTTAGTGCAATGTCTCTGCTTTAAGAGGCTTGTGTTAAATTGCTGTAAAATTGCACAGTAATTGAGTTCAAATGGCTGTGACACATTAAGTGTTATGGGTGCTCTCAGTAATAGAAATATGGTGGTGGCCATTGCTGACCTACCTTTTTTAAAGCAGGTTTTTAGGGCTGTTTGCCATTTTTGGTTTCATGGCACACAGTAAGTTACTGACCTGGAACAAGCATGCAGCCAGTGCTTCTGAACACTCCGATCCGGCGTACTCATTCGAGGTCTGTCACTCCTTAGCTAATGAAGCAAGAATCATGCAAATAGGCCCCCGAGCCTATGTGTTCTCTAAACTTTGCTATTCATTTTTGTCATATGGCATATGTACCTGTAAAGATGTAATTGAAAATGTTAGACACTGCAGTGTGTAATCTAATCTTTGCAGAACCAAATGCCTTGTAAATAAAGAGCTTGGTATCACAAGGCAGTAGAACCTGTGATCACACAATGTCTCACCTTGCAGGTACAGATAGCCGGGTGTTATTACAGCTCCGGTGTACTGTTATCACTGTAACAGTATTTTATTCTGATGGTGCTAATCGTGTACCAACATCCGATAACTTCTATAATGGAGGCATTTGTTTGTTCGATAAAATCTTACAACCATCAGTTAAGCATTGAAGGGGTTTTATTTTTTTTCCCCTATAAATTAGGGCCGTTACTGATTACATTTTTTGTGTTCGATTAATCGTGTGTGTTTGTTTTTTTAATTTTTTTATTGATTAATCAACTAATTTCGATCAATTATAACGCACATACATTTTTTGCATCACCACCATAAACAGTCCTCACTGTAATATCCACAGACATCTCTCCACCCCACTGTAATATCCACAGACATCTCTCCACCCCACTGTAATATCCACAGACATCCCCCCCACTGTAATATCCACAGACATCCCCCCCACTGTAATATCCACAGACATCCCCCCCACTGTAATATCCACAGACATCCCCCCCCCCCCCACTTCAATATCCACAGACATCTTCCCCTCCCCCCCCCCCCCTCCCACTGTCATATCCACAGACATTCCCCCCCCCCCAACTGTAATATCCAGACATCTCCCCCCCCCCCCACCTCCACTGTATAGGAACATTAGTGCTTGCTTTAGTCTTACCAGGGAAGCCGGCCGAACACGAGCAGTTGAGGCCGGGTGATGTCGTCAGCGCGCCGCTCTAGGCTCATCCAGGCTGCCGTAGGGTGGACCAAGATGGCCGTTGCTCCGAGAGCTAGGCTTTCATATGGCCGAGGCAGCAACAGAGCTGCGCTGATAACGTGGTGTGCCGATCCACATGTGGTGACCCGTTCGGATCACGGATCGTTTACGATCTCTTGCACTAGTACTGATCAAAAGAATTTTGATCGATTTCAAAAAATTAACGATTAATCGAGGAATTCAAATTTAATTTCACAGCCCTACTATAAATATTTAGTTTTAAAATGTAGAGGTTTGTGCTGTCCAGAAATCCACGGGTCACTTTTGATGTGGTTTTATACCTTGCCTATTGATTGATACAGTTCTGTTTTTTTTTTTTAAGCCTCGTTCACACAATTGGATTTTCCGACAACAATTGTGTGATGGCAGGGTTTTTTGTTGGATAATCTGACCGTTTGTACGCTCCATCAGGCAATTATTGTCGGAATTTCCGCCAACAAATGTGGGATAGCATGCTCTCAAATTTTCCGACAACAAATGTGTTCTGTCGATTATCCGACCGTGTGTACACAAGTCTGTCTGACTAAAATCCAAAGTACAAACACACATGCTCTGAACCAATGCTAACCATAAGACAACATTGGCAGAAGTTGCCCAAAGGGTGGCAGTAGAGAGGTGAAAAACCATGTGGTTTGGTGTATGTTGGCTGAAAATGTTCTGCCGTCTGTATGCAGAACACGTTCAGACGACGCCCTTTGGACAAAAATGCACGGATTTGTCCGATGGAAGCCCGATCGTGTGTATGAGGCCTTAGACATGTTTTCTTACTTGTTCATTGAGGAACACACAGGATTCAAGGGATTTTGGGTTATAATAATGCCCACCGGAAGATTTAGACTCGATTGATGCACACAATGTAAGGAAACACAACTCTACAGGAGGATTCACACGGGCTGTCCGATCAGCTCCGCCCTCAGGCAGATCTGATTGGACCATCCATTGCTCTTTATGGGGCAGTGGATGTCAGCAGACATGTCCGCTGAAACCCTGTTTGCCAAAAACGAAACAGACAGGCGGTTCGTTCCCGTCTGACAGTCCCGTAGAGAACACTGGGGCTGTGTCTGCTCTGCATGGCGGAATTCACACAGACCTGTTACCCGCCTGTTCAGCGGGGAGATCCTCTGCTAAACAGGCAAATGCAGACTACGGGCAGAGTGCGCATGGAACCAGCCAAAAACCGTAACCAGGCTGCTATACCCACTCCAAGCATGTCTTATGATCAATTTTTTTTTTGCTGTCTAGGAGGCTGAATCTTCTTCTTTACTTCTCTAGAAAGTTTTAATGGTTTCTACGGGTGCATCTCTAAAATCGGAATATTACCAAAGTTTAACTTTTTTTTTTTTATATTGAATTCCTGAAATTAATTAAAGCGGATGGCCCATTAAAAAAATATATTAAAAGCCAGCAGCTACAAATACTGCAGCTGCTGACTTTTAATACTAGGAGACTTACCTGTCCTGGAGTCCAGCGGCGTCCGCAGCAGAGGATGAGCGATCGCTCGTCACTCTGCTGCTCCCCCCTCCATCCACGGTGAGGGAACCAGGAAGTGAAGCGCTCCGGCTTCACTGCCCGGTTTCCTACGGCACATGCGCGAGTCGCGCTGCGCCCGCCGATTGGCTCCCGATGTGTGCTGGGAGCCGAGAGTTCCCAGCACACAACGGGAAAAACCCGTCTTTTGCCCGAGACTGCGGGCCGGAAGTGGGTGCAAATACCTGTCTTTAGACAGGTATCTGCACCCCCCCCTCCCCCCTGAAAGGTGTCAAATGTGACATCAGAGGGGGGGAGGGTTCCGATCAGCGGAACTTCACTTTATGGTGGAGATCCTCTTTAAGCGTTGTATATAGATGTGTTACACACGGTGATATTGCATGCATTTCTTTTTTTAATTTTGAAGGTTTTGGCTTACAGATGGTGAAAACCCAAAATTCAGTCGGATAATTTGAATATTGCATAAGACCAATAAAAGGATATAAAGTACAGAAATGGTAGTATAGTATGCACTCAATACTTGGTTGGGGCTCCTTTTTTACTTGAATTACTGCATCAATATGGCATGGAGGCGATCAGTTTGTGACACTGCTGTGTTATGGAAGCCCAGGTTGCTTTGATAGTGACCTTCAGCTCATTTGCATTGTTGCGTACGTCAAGAGGAAGATGAGACACCAGACCCAACAGATTCTCTATGGGGTTTAGGTCAGGCCTGTTTGTTGGCCAATCAAGCACAGTGATGATCATTACACCAGGTATTGGTACTTTTGGCTGTGAGGGCAGGGGCCAAGTCCTGCTGGAAAATTTAAATCTGCATCTCCATAAAGTTGGTCAGCAGAGGGAAGCCTGAAGTGCTCTAGAATTTTCTAGTAGAGGGGTGCGCTGACTTTGGACTTGATAAAACACAGTGGACCAACACCAGCAACCCTCAACCACCTCTGCACAAAAAAATGCAGGCAATGTTTGTTTGCATGTGCCATTAATCCTAATCTCTTGTACACATGACCGTTTTTCCCGTAGGGAAAACTGCAGTGTTTTCCTTTTGGCTGGGAAAACTGGCCATGTTTATGCTCCTTAGCAGTTTTCCTGAACATGTTCTCTTTTTTTTTTCTTTTTCACTGCGAATCGCAGCGGTTTTTTATTTTTCTCTGGGTTTTTTTCGAATGGGAAACACTGCTGTGGAGTATACACGCGGCCAGTTTTCCCGACCAAAGCTCTCGGGCAGTTTTCCTGTCAGGAAAATCGTCGTGTGTACATGGGGGCGGAGGGAGTGGCCGAGCCGCTTCTCGGGTTTCTCTTTTGACCGCCGATAAACCCGATCGTGTGTACAAGGCATAATGGCATGACGCATGGACTGTGAATCGCACTGCACTGGTGATTCCAATAATGGAGCAGGGACTTTTTTTTTCTTCTCCTGTGTTTCAGGAGGCACACTAGATCATTCAAGTGAATTGGCTGGTGTGCTTGCACAAAATTTGTCTCACAGAGCCCAACACCGAAAGCCTGAAGCGTTGTCTCCTGCATTGAAAATACTCTTCCTTTTTAGTTCCATGGGGTGTGGACCTCTTTGGTTCAAACCTAGGAAGACAACTGTACAGTCGTGCAGGGTTTTATGAATCGACTTGCAATTTTGATAGCTTACTCTCACCACAGAATCTGGCTGAGAAGACTCCATCAGATAAAGGGGGTTATTTACTAACTAAGGCAAATCCACTTTGCACTGCAATTGCATGTTTAGTCACTGTAGATCTGAAAGGAGGGGGGGGACATGTAAGGGAAAAATAAAAAGCAGCATTTTAGCTTGCACATGATTGGATGATGAAATCAGTAGAGCTTCCCTCATTTCAGAGCTTCCCCTCAGATCTACAGTGACTGCACTTCCAAGTGTACTTGTAGTGCAGAGTGGATTTGCCTTTAGTAATTTAACCTCCCATAGTGTTTCACAAGTTTGTCATAAAGGCTGAGAGAGATCATTTTTTCTCTTATTGATACTGTGCGTGGATAATAAAAAAAAAAAAAAAGGAGCAGCCTGTAACTTGCATCAGTTCCGCTACCAGGTTTTCTCTAAAACCTTGACGCTAGCAGAACCTGCATTGCAACATTCCATGGCCGTGAGGTTGGCCTGTCAAACATTAGTAAAATTTACAAAAGTCATGACAAGGGATCCATATTTTCTCCACTTACATCCTCTGTTTATGGGGTGATCACAGTTTATGACAACAGCCCTGCACTACTGTATAGACCAGTCAGTGGATGTCTCCCATATCATTTTCAGAATTGGTCCCCTTTTGGTAATACGTGGCAAACCTCTTTGTTTAACCGCTTGCCGACTGCCTAACGCACATTTACGTTGGCAGAATGGCACGGGCAGGCAAAGCAAAGTACAGGTACGTTGCTTTGAATCTGCTGACTAGCAGGCACGCACCACAGGCTCTGTGCACTCGATGTCCGCCATTGTCCCGCGATCGTGTCAGGGAGATGCAGAACAGGGGATGCCTGTGTAAAACAAGGCATTTCCTTGTTTTGCCTAATGACGGGACACTGACCTGTAATCGGGAGCAGTGATCAATCTCGTGTCACTGGTAGCCTAGCCCCCTCATAGTTGGAATCGCACCCTAGGACACACTTAACCCCTTCCTCGCCCCCTAGTGGTTAACCCCCTCCCTGCCAGTGTCATTTACACAGTATTCTGCATTTTTTTATAGCACTAATCGCTGTATAAATGACCATGGTCCCAAAATGGTGTCCGCCATAATGTCGCAGTCGCGATAAAAATCGATGATCGCCGCCATTACTAGTAAAAAAAAAAATATTAAAAATGCCACACAACTGTCCCCTATTTTGTAAACGCTATAACTTTTCAATATACGCTTATTGCAATTTTTTATTTTTTTACCAAAAATATGTAGAATACATATCGGCCTAAACTGAGAAATTTGCTTTTTCAAAAAAATTGAGGATATTTTATTGTAGCAAAAAGTACAAATATTGTGTGTTTTTTTTATTTTTAAATTGACACTCAAGGACGTCAATTTTGTTTGGGTACAACGTTGCACGACTGCACAATTGTTAATTAAAGTGATGCAGCACTGTGTATTGAAAAAATGTCCCGCTCATTGAGCAGAAAATTCTTCCGGGGCTGAAGTGGTTAAGGATCCAGGTTCCACCCTTTCTTTATGGGCTTTTTTAGCATCAGGCAATGCAATAGCAGATTTGCAATGCTGCCACCATGTGGATTTTTGGGCCTCCTCTGTACCCAGCTTTGGAAGTTAAACCTAGTGTATACACAGGCATCAGTCGCGTCAACAGAAACCGGGTCGACATTCGGCCCATGTGTATGGCAGCCGGTCCAACGGAAGTGGCTGGCTTCTGTCGAAGGGCCATGGGTTGCAGGAAAGAAATTGGCACAATTCCACCATCAACACCGACAGTGCTGACGGGAATCGCTCTTGCCCTGCTGAGACGTTGTCTGCTGCCTGCGGTGGGGGCAGGCAAATTATTTCCTAAAGTCGCTAGCAATAATTGCAAGAAAAGCCAGCAGGCTGATTGTACCCAGGTTGATCGCTCATCTTGGTACTTTCAGCCTGCCCATTAACAGGTCAAATAAAGGCTGAACCGGCTGAGATGCGAACCGTGTATGGCTGGACTATGTTGGATTTCTTTTGGACATCCCAATTGTCTCTGAATTCCCTCAGGGAATGAGAAGGAAAATAGGCTATTTGTACCCCGTCTTCTGTGTTATTATGGTGTTGCTCGCAGCACGTATTGTAGAAAACGGAGGCATGCACTCCAAGATTCAGAGACAATTGGGATGTCCAAAAGAAATCCAACATAGTCCAGCCATACACAGTTCGCATCTCAGCCAATTCCCCCAAGAAACAGACATTACAGGTTGGAACATGAAACATGAAATGGCTGCTTTTGGAAGGGCCAAGTTGATGTCCTAGCATACACTCTCATGAAACATTAAAAACCCAAGAAATGAATGCAATAACAATCCTGTAATATCTGCAGCATATTGCTTTGTTATGGAGTTTCATCATTAACAAAGATTGCTGTAATTTGCAAACCATTCATTCATTGGGGCTGAGCTACAAAATCAGCAGCCAGATCCTCCGATTCCTTTTAAGAATCAGCCTCGCTTGTATGGAAAACGTCTCTATTTTTGCTCCCCCCCCCCCCTTCTTTTTTTTTTTTTTTAACGCAACCCTAATGTTTTATAATAATCGCGATGTCTAAACATGCAAAGATCAATGAGCAAAGTGCAGTAACTTGTAGGCAGGGTGGATTTGATTTAATTCACTAGTAAAAAGGCTTGATTTAAATCATAATTTTTAAAGAGTAACTGTCATCTCTGTCCCGCAACTCCTCCTCCTCTGACCCGCTGGTGACTCACCAACAGTCCCATTCACTTTAATAGGACGGCTGGTGATGTGGCAGTGACACAACAAGGTGAGGGACGTGGCGGCAGCAGGTAAGTGGATGCCCGCTAACAGGTGCTGCCATGATGATTCTGAAATGAAAGGTGCTCTTCAAATGTAAGAACTTATTCTTGCTGGTAGTTTGAATCTTTAAATGGATTGTTTTTTTTATTTTCTAAATAGGTTCCTTTAAGCTAGTGCATTGTTGGTTCACTTACCTTTTTCCTTCCATTTCACTTCTAAATGTTTGTTTACTTTGTCTGAATTTTTTACTTCCTGTTTCTCCTCAGTAAGGTGTTCAGTAAGCTGTTCTAAATGACTTTCCACCGCTCGGATGATGGTGGAAAGCTTACTGAGGAGAAACAGGAAGTGAAAAATTCAAACAAAGAAAAAAAACATTTAGAAGAAAATCAAAAGAAAAGGTAAGTGAACCAACAATGCACTAGCTTAAAGGAACCAATTTAGAAAATAAAAGACAAACCTTTACAACCCCTTTAATATTTGCAAACAAAATTAAGGTTTCCTATTTAGAATAATAAGCTGTCAGGTTATTAAAACAGCGATATCAGAATCGATTTAATCATACAGTTTGTAGTGTACATAGATTTTCAAAAACAATGGGATAAAGGAATATTCCTAAACTTTGTTTTATCTTGTGGTTACTTTGATATTGTGTGAATGCATCAATGCAGTGCATGTTATCTCAGCTTGCAGAGCTTGGCTGTAAATATTGCAGAATATACAAAAATATTATATAACGTTATTTATTTTTATCCACCCTGCTCGTAAGGGTTGATTTACTAAAACTGGAGAATGAAAAATCTGGTGCAGTGGTGTATGGTAGCCAATTCTAACTTTAGCGTGTTGAATGTAGCTTTGACAAAAAAAAAAATGGAAGCTGATTGGCTTCTCTGCAGAGCTACACCAGATTTTGCACTCTCCAGTTTTAGTAAATCAACCCCGTAGTGACCAGTCAGATATCCTCTTTTACTGGTCAGACTTCATTTAAAGATGTTGTAAACCCTTGTGTTTTTTTTCATCTTAATGCATCCTAAGCTTGTTCGTTCCCTCAGAGGGGACGAGATCTACCTCTCTGCCCATTGTCTCGGCTTTTCATTGAATAGATTAATAGCAGTGCAGACATTGGCTCCCGCTGCTGTCAATCAAATCCAATGACATGGGCACTGGGGGGCCCGGGCCGAGTCCTGCATTCTGTGTGAATGTACACGGAAGCAGGACTCTGGAGCTCGCCCGTACGGGTGTCCGCCTTAGCAGAGCTTTCACCAACGTGGGCACTCGATGCTGGAAGGAGGTGCCATCACTGCTGAATATAAGCCAAGGTACCTAATTTTACCACAAAACCAGGAAAACTTATTGACTTGAGTATAAGCCTACGGTGTCCATCTGCATGCCTCGCTGTGTCCATGCCTCGCTGTGTCCATGCCTCGCTGTGTCCATGCCTCGCTGTGTCCATGCCTCGCTGTGTCCATGCCTCGCTGTGTCCATGCCTCGCTGTGTCCATGCCTCGCTGTGTCCATGCCTCGCTGTGTCCATGCCTCGACTTGCGTTTAACATGGGAGTCTATGGAAGGAGTGCCTGATTTTGAAAAATCGATGCTCCCCGGCCGTAGGTCATCCGGACAACAAACTTTGCACACTGGCGGAGGAAGAGTGGGGCTATATGTCTGCCAGGGTACAGGGTCCCCAAAATCCGGGAGATCAGGTGCAAAAAGGTGACGAGTATAAGCTGAGATGGGCATTTTCAGCACCAAAAAAATTGCTGAAAAACTCTGTTTATACTCCAGCACATAGTGTGTGTGTGTGTGTGTGTGTGTGTGTATGTATGTGTGTATATATATATATATATATATTATAATTAGGGCTGTTACTGATCAAAATTTTTGTGTTCGATTAATCCTTTTATTTTTTAATCGACTAATTTTGATTAATTATAACGCATATACAGATCCAACTACTTTGCAGGCTGATTCCCAGTGCAGCGACCAACAACTGGAAAAATGGATAGCAGGATACAAAAACACACAAAGGCAGCGCTCGATGGGAATAGCATTAAAACTTTTATAGTCTTCAAGTAGGTAACCAAATAAATATTGCACTGGAGATAAAATCGATGTAGCTGCATAAACTGTAAAAATGGTGCGAGTAATACCAAACGGTACCAAAAAATCCTCCTCTGGATTCTGCTGAATCTAAATGAGCAGGGTAACATCAGTCCGTCGGCATGTAGATGTCCCATTAAGGGAACTATCGCAACTCCCAGTGGATGGCTGTAGAATCCCAGGTTGATAGAGGGCAGTGAGAGAGGAAGTGTAACAACCCTTGCGTTGGGCAGATAGTAAGGTCCCAACGGCATGCAGATATAAAGGCACAGCAAAGGAGCCCTTCAGATGGACATGGCAAGCCCCGCCGGTGTCCGTGACGTTACCGGATCTCTGACAGAACTCCCTGAAGGCCCAGAAGCTGGGGGAGAGGTGAGTACCAATCAAAAGACATTTGATCGATCAAAAATATTTAAGATTAATCAATTAATTAAAAGTTCATTTGCACAGCCCTAATAAATATATATATATATAATATATATTCTCTTTGTATAACCCCTTTTAAACTAATTCTGGTTGCTGCGGTCTCCTGATCATTGCCATTTTCCAACTTATTACAGATTGTATTTGATGGTCTCCCATCTTCAGGTTTGTAGTGCAGTGATGGTCAGCCGGTGTTTATCAATCCATAATGAGGCCAAAGGTCCTAGCCTCCCCATCCCAGTCATCAGATGACTGGACATGGTGGGACTGCTATAGCCTCAGCATACAATGTAGCTGGAGAGCTGCCAGTTTGCCAACATTGTTTGTAGCAACATTTCTCTTGCCTCACAGGAACTGCGCTTGTTCCTCTTTTATTAGATACATCTACTTCTTAATAAATTACAATTGATAATAAGAACGCCACACACAAATATTCTGACCTAATGGCTTAAGACAGGGGGGTTCCAAACTTTTCAAACCAAGGACCAGTTTATTGTCCTTCAGACTTTAGGAGGGCCAGATTGTGGCCTGCAGGGGCAGAAAATGTCCTAAGCCCAGCATCAGTGAGAATAATAGGCCTCAAGGTTGGTGATCAGTAGGAGGAATAGTAGTGCCCCATATTAGTAACGGTAATGGTATCCCATCATTGGTATTAGTAGAAGAAATATTCCCTTCTTGTTGTCAGTGGGAGGAATAGTGCCCAAAGGGCCACATCTGGCCCCCGGGCAGCAGTTTGGAGACCCCTGGCTTAAGAGGATCTATGTAAAAGTATATATTTGTATACATGCATAAACTGGACTAAAAACCTATTTTTTTTTTTTTCCCAAAAAGACAACAATTTTGCATGCATGTACATTTTATTTCTTTTGTAGAAATTTTGACTTGACCTTTTAAGAGATGAAATGATGATTTGGTCTTGCTTGCCATGACCCCCTTCTCATTGGGAGCCTCCACATACTTGTACACGTCTAGTCTGACTTTGGACATTTGCCATGTTCCAATGTCTTCGGTTACCCCTCCCTTGTAACAGACCTGTATGTCTGCTTCTTGTGATGGACACGGTTACCATTGAGTTGTTAACTGTAAACTTTAGAATAGTCTTAATAAATATTTTGTAAAACAAATGCTGGTTTGGTTTTTATCCATTATTGTTCAGCCATTGGCAATTGGAATGCAGGGCAGGTTTGTATTTTCTGCCCTTGTAATACCAGCTATTTGTAGGTTGACCTTCAGTTGTTTGAGTTTCTGTGATATCCCTTACAATGGTCTTGGATACAGAGTGATGTGACATACTTTCCAATCTGATACTGATAGGACTGCTATTACCATTGCATAAATGGGGTTACTGTTGGATCATTATTGCACAGGAGGCATATATTTATCACCCAATAAATAAAAGGTATATCAATCTTTTGTAGGATGCACTTTTAAAACTGCTTACTAATGTTTCTTTTCCTCATATGTCCTCATGACATCCTTACTGCTGGATATGGAGAAAGGAAACCACAAAGCTCAAACAGGAATTTGTAAAGCATTAGTTACTTATTCACAAAAAAAAATGTTTTAATTTGTAAAGAGATGGCCAGCAGACGGGTAGAACTCCCAGCATGACTAGATTTTTCAATTAAAGGGATACTAAACCCACAACAGTAAAATCAGTCTGTATATGCAGGAAAGCATGATTGTTATACTCACAGTGGAACCTAAGAGCCGGTTCACACTGGGGTGACCTGAGATCCGACTTCAAGTCACCCCAAGTTGCATGGTCGAGAAAATGAATGGAAGTGAATGGGAGCCATCTTAATGTACACTACTGAAGTCACTCGGACTTCAGAAAAGGTTTCTGTACTACTTCAATCCGACTTCTAGGCAACTTGTACCTATTGATTTCAATGGAAGTCGTCTCAGAAGTCTGATCACTGTCTTAACTAAAGCAACAATACAGGAAGATAACATACATTTCTCAGGCAAACCCCTCCCTTCCCCAGAACTGATTGTTGTTTGGCCACTGGAAAGCTTTCCTGTCCTGGAGGCGACTTGAAGTTGCTATGTAAGTTGCCTGATGATTCATACTCAAGTCGTGTCCAAGTTGTCTCCCAAAGTCGTGCTGGAAGTTGTGTTGCCCCTGTGTGAATGGGCTCTAAGGGGTTAATCCCCTGCATTTTGTTAAAAAAATATATAATTCTCTGAATCTCCCTTTCTTTTACTGTCCCCAATTGATCTAATAGCACAGAGCCCTAGTAGACACTCTGCACATGCTAAATTTGATGTGTATTGCTGGAAAGTGGTTTTTATTGGGGGGGGGGGGGGTGCATGTGATCCGCACAGGGCCATTCGGCACTGTCAAGACAGAGGGCAGGTATCCTGCAGCCTCACAGGATAGTCAGAGCCCTTCCACACTGTGCCGCTTCTAGTGTCGGCGGTAAAACACCGCTATATTTGGTGGCGCTTTTCCATCAGATTTGTGAGTGAGTGAATAACTTGTATAGCGCTACAAAAGCGAACTGAATCGCCTCAAGGCGCTTGGTATCCATTTCCATTTTTATCCTTCAGAAGAGGTGGGTCTTGAGTTTTCGCCTGAAGGCCCAATGATTTTCTTCCATTCCAATGTTAGTTGGTAGAGTGTTCCACAGTCGGGGGCCTTGGACTGCGAATCTTCGTTCTCCTTTAGACTTTTAGCGGGACTTGGGGATTTGAAGTCGATTTTGGTTGTTTGACCTAAGTACGCGATTGGGGTTGTGGTATTGGGGGGGCTACTCCTTGTGTACATTTGTGAGTGAGGCAGAGGGCCTTGAATGTGACCCTGTCCTTTACGGCTAGCCAATGAAGTGTCCTCAGTGACGGGGTCATCGATTCTCAGGGTTTTTTCCATAGTTATCAGTCTGACTGCCGTGTTCTGGACGACTTGTAGACGAGAAATCTGGTATTTTGGGGAGTCCGAGGTCAAGGGAGTTTCCGTAGTCGAGCCTGGAGTTGATAATTACTACTACAGCTGTATCCTCTTCCGTGATGAAGGGGAATGAGCCTTCGTAGCAGGCGGAGAAGATGGTGAGATCCGCTGATTACTGATCCTAATTGTCCGTCCATTGTCATGTCAGAGTCAAAGATGACTCCTAGACTTTTGACTTTGGTGCTTGGGGTCAGGGTTTGTCCCAGAATGGGGGTTGGCGCTATTCGGCCGATAGCAAGACGCTTTTAACCCCCCGCTAGCGGCCGAAAAAGGGTTAAAACCGCCCGCAAACCGCCGCTAGAGCAGAGTTTTGCCGGCGCTGCCCATTGATTTCAATGGGCAGGAGCGGTGAGTTCACCACTCCTAATTAGAGGTCGACCGATATGGGTTTTTCTCTGGCCGATGCCGATATTTGGAAATCGGGGCGGCCGATGGCCGATATGTGTTGCCGATTTTTGCGGCCGATATTTTAGGCCGATTTTTTTTATTTTAGTTTTTTCACCTCAACTCAAAAAACCTAGGGTGGAGAGGTTGGGAGGAGATAATTGTTTAGGGTGGAGAGGTGGGGTGCAGCCTGTCAGTGCCCACCACCAGTGCCACCTCATCAATGCCCACCAGTGTCCACCACCAGTGCCACCTCATTAATGCCCACCAGTGCAGCCTATCAGTGTCCACCACCAGTGCCACCTCATCAATGCCCACCAGTGTCCACCTCATCAATGCCCACCAGTGCAGCCCATCAGTGTCCACCACCAGTGCCACCTCATCAATGCCCACCAGTGCAGCCCATCAGTGTCCACCACCAGTGCCACCTCATCAATGCCCACCAGTGCAGCCCATCAGTGTCCACCACCAGTGCCACCTCATCAATGCCCACCAGTGCAGCCCATCAGTGTCCACCACCAGTGCCACCTCATCAATGCCCATCGGTGTCCACCACCAGTGCCACCTCATCAATGCCCACCAGTGCAGCCCATCGGTGTCCACCACCAGTGCCACCTCATCAATGCCCACCAGTGCAGCCCATCAGTGTCCACCACCAGTGCCATCTCATCAATGCCCACCAGTGCAGCCCATCAGTGTCCACCACCAGTGCCACCTCATCAATGCCCACCAGTGTCCACCTCATCAATGCCCACCAGTGCAGCCCATCAGTGTCCACCACCAGTGCCACCTCATCAATGCCCACCAGTGCAGCCCATCAGTGTCCACCACCAGTGCCATCTCATCAATGCCCACCAGTGCAGCCCATCAGTGTCCACCACCAGTGCCACCTCATCAATGCCCACCAGTGCAATCACCTCAGTGCATCGCCAACCAGTGCCATCCACCCATGTGCCATCCAGTGCCATCCACCCCTTTGCCAACCAGTGCCATCCACCCCTGTGCCATCCACCCCTTTGCCAACCAGTGCCATCCACCCCTGTGCCAACCACCCCTGTGCCAACTAGTGCCATCCACCCCTGTCTGCAACAGTCAATCAGCGGCCGCCGCTGCCGACATTCTACACTGTAAAAAAAAAAAAAGTCCCCTGATGTGCTGCGCGCCCGCCCTCTGCCTACAAACCCCAGAATGCAGAGCGGGCCAGTAACATTCTGGGGTTTGTAAGCAGAAGCCGGGCACGCTGCACGTCAGGGGATGTTTTTCTTTACAGTGTAGAATGTCGGCAGCCGCGGCCGCCGATTGGCTGTCACAGGCATCAGTAGATAGCAGCGAGCGGGCCCCTCCTCTCTGTATACACCCACAGACGAGGAGGGGCCCGCTCGCTGCTATCTACTGACGCCTGTAACAGCCAATTGGCGGCCGCCGCCGCCAACGCTGGGTGTACTAAGATGTCCGCGGCTCCGGAGCTAGGCTGAAGCCGCGGCCTTTCCTGATGTTGTGACCGCGGCGGCAATCCGCGGATTGCCGCTGCGGTCACAGCATCAGGAAAGGCCGCGACCTCGGCCTAGCTCCGGAGCCATGGCAGCGCTAGCAGCATGTAGAAATATCGGCCTAATTTGGAGAAAAATCGGCCGATGCCGATTTCTCCAAAACGGCCAAATATCGGCCGATATATCGGTCGACCTCTACTCCTAATGCAATCCAAAGAAGCTGCTGGCAGGAGTTTTTCTGACACCCTGCCAGCACACTGTTCTAGTGTGAAAACCCTCTGGCTTTCACACTGGAGTGTGAGGAGCAGCTGTTTTAGGGCGCTTTGCAGGCACTATTTTTTTAATGCTATAGCGCCTGCAAAATGCCCTCAGTGTCAAAGGGGTCTCAGAGTAAAATGAAAACGCCTCCTACAAGTTTTAACTAGACACTGATAGTCAGTCACAAGACTGCTATATACTGCTGATGAGAAAAGGTATTTAGCAGTTATGTTTACTAAAGTATTTGCATTTCCATGTTGTGTGTACTGTGGGAGAGCAGTGAATGCAGGATCCTGGGTTTTGTAACACTTTAAGCTTATTTTCGATTGTGAAAGATACACATTTTATATTCTCAGTGCGATGCTGATGTTAAGACATTAAAGTGTATGCTGTGACTGTTCTGTTAAAAATGCAAATGTTGCAATGTTGGCTTATAACGGGTATTATACAAGTGCCAAACTTTCTACATTAATGGATGGCTCATACAGTACAACTCTACTACCACATATAAATATTCATATGGTCATGAACACGTATCTGACTTCTTATGTTGGCAAAATGGTAACCCATCAACTAGAATTCAAGCAAGCAGATGCCTTTGCTCTGTGGGACCCAGGGGTGGACTGACCATTGGGACTCTCGGGCACTGCCTGATGGCCCAATGCCACTAGGGGGCCCCATCAGGGTTGCCAGGCTCAATAAAACCAGGGACAGTATGTAGTAATCAGTTTTTTTTTACATCTGTCCCTGATATGTCCAAAACCGACATGCTTTGGAAGTAAAAATCCTGAGATTTTAGCTGCCCCGCCTTCTGGAATGGTGGCCACCTGTAAGCCCGGGGCCCCATAATCTTCTATTGCCCGGGGGCCCCATGAGTTGTCAGTCCACCCCTGGTGGGACCCATTCATGTGGTGGGCCTCCGCTGACTGCCATTTCCAAAGCACAATGCCTGTTCATACCACAGCATTGCCGTGGCATCTGCTGAAAACCCATACTAAATGCAATAAAAATAAAAGTTCAGCACAGCGAGTTGGGACATGAACCACCAACACTTGTGACCTTTTCAATAAAGTTCTGGGTTGGGATGTGCTAGTTTCAGGGCATCAGCACTTTCTCAGAGTACACACCAGCAGCCATGCATTCCTCACGGCTTCCTGGTGTCAACAGGTCTTTTTAAAGGGGTTGTAAAGGTACAAATTTTTTTTTTTCCCCTAAATATCTCCCTTTACCTTATTGCAGTCCTCCTTCACGTACCTCATCCTTCCATTTTGCTTTTAAATGTCCTTATTTCTTCTGAGAAATCCTCACTTCTTGTTCTTCTGTGTGTAACTCCACACAGTAATGCCAGGTAATGATGTCCCGAACTATTCGCTGGCGAATAGTTCCCCGCGAACAACATTTTGTCATCATTGAGCAAACTTTGACCCTGTACCTCAGTCAGCAGACACATTCCAGCCAATCGGCCGCATACCCTCCCTCCCAGACCCTCTCACCTCCTGGACAGCATCCATTTTAGATACATTCGGAAGCTGCAGTCTTAGTGAGAGGAGGGACAGTGTAGCTGCTGCTGATTTAATAGGGAAATCTATAGCTAGGCCAGTGTATTCAGTGTCCACTCCAGTCCTGAAAGATTCATCTGATCTCTGCTGTAAGGACAGCGTCCTGACAGCACCCCAAAAAGCCCTTTTTAGGGCTAGTATATCAGTCTGCTTTTGTGTGTGTCAGGCTCACAGCGTATACTGTGCCCACTTGCCCAGTGCCACCACTCATATCTGGTGTCATAGTAGATTACATTAAAAAAAAATAGAATAGCAGTCAGTTGTCTGCAAGCGTGTGTGTCAGGCCTACAGCGTCTACTCTGCCAACCTCTGCCAGTGCCACTCATATCTGGTGTCATAGTAGATTACATTTAAAAAACAAAACAATTTTGACTATAATTGCACGTTCTTCCAAACAATTTAGGAATGTTAGGTGATTTATGCCCTTTATGGATTAAAACCCGACTCTGCGTCGACTACGTAATTTTCCATGGAAGTTTTGCCATGGATCCCCCTCCGGCATGCCACAGTCCAGGTACAGACTGGTCAGAAAGGGTCCCTGTGGGTTTTAAAATTTGCCTGCCTATTGAAGTCTATGGCGGTTCGCCCGTTCGCGAACATTTGCGGAAATCTGCGTTTGCCGTTCGCTAACGGAAAATTTTATGTTCACGACATCTCTAATGACTGACTTTCTCCCTGGTGTGGAGTGTCCTGTTCGCCCCCTCCCTTGGACTACAGGAGAGTCGGGACGCTTTCTATATTGCAGATAAAGGAGCTGTGTGTTAGTGGGAGTGTCCTGACATTCCTGTAGTCCAAGGGAGGGGGCGAGCACGACACACCACACCAGGGAGAAAGCCTTGCCTTACTGTGGTGAGTTACAGACAGAAGAACAGGAAGTGAGGATTTCTCAGAAGAAATAAGGACATTTAAAAGCAAAATGGAAGGATGAGGTAAGTGAAGGAGGACTGTACCAAGGTAAAGGAAGCCATTTAGGTAAAAATAAAATAAAAAAACCCTTTACGATCCATAGGCCAAGGCTGTCTGTTTATTCCTGAGGGTAGGTGGTCACATCTACCTGATTGTACAAGATAATACAACAATCATGTGGTGTTCCAAAAGGTTTATCACCTTGTTGGGGCTCCAACATATATATATATATATATATATATATATATATATATATATATATATATATATATATATATATATATATATCATGGCAATAACATAAGAACTATAGCGGTTATGTAATGCAACTTTGATGCCATAGGCTCAGTGCCAGGAAAATTTTAGGGCGTACACTTTTAAACAACGTTCTTCATGGATAGTGTCTATTAATATTGCACCTCAGCTATTTGTCAAACTAGATTACTGGCTGGTGTTGCCCGGTACTTATGTAATAGTTAACAATGATATTTTATAAGGAAGAACAGTAGAGGAATGGAGGGGGATTTTTATGGTGCCAGAGATGTGTACAGATTATAATAAAATTTTATTGAAAAATTATATATTAAAAGAAAAACATAATATAAAAAAAGAGTAATGCCGCGTACACACGGTCGTTTTTTGTGATGAAACAAAACGACGTTTTAAAAAATGTCATTTAAAATGATCGTGTGTGGGCAAAACGTCGTTTTTATGTCTTCAAAAAAACGACCCAAAAAAAATTTGAACATGCTTGAATTTTTTATGTAGTTTTTCAGAATGTCTGTCGTCTTTTGTTTCACAAAAAATTATCGTGTGTGGGCAAAACGACGTTTAAAACTACGTTTTTAAACCCGCGCATGCTCAGAAGCAAGTTATGAGACAGGAGCTTCAATGGAACAGAGTGCCGTCAAAAGTACGTAACCGCGCTTTGCAAGAGCATTTTCAGAAAACGATGGTGTGTATGCAACATCGTTTTTTAAAATGAAGTTTGAAAAACGTTGTTTTGTTTCATGAGATAAAACGGCGTTTTTTACATCACAAAAAGTGATCGTGTGTACGCGGCATAAGAGTAAGAATAACGTTCCATTACATACATAAAATCATCACAAATTGATAGAAACAATATATGTTATAATATAAATGCCTGTTGGGCTCTACATGTTTCAATAATCAATTCAATAATCAAACTTAAAATCATAACACGTATAAATAACATAAGATATTATATATATACATACATACATACATACATACATACATACATACATACATACATACATACATGACCATAATGGGGAATAATAATATTGAAATTAATCTTGGGCTATTATGGGTCTCACAGAGGGGGAGTAAGTGTACTGGTAATAGGAAACTTACCCATCATATATATGATAATTGGTTGTATTTGAAATTGCAGGGTGAGCACCAGAAAAAAAATATGTCTTGTAGTATATTTGCTTGAAATGTGTTTTTCTGATGCTCAATCTGCGATCCATGGCTGGACCTTGATGCTCCCCTATCTACTTTCTTTTTTTTTTTTTTAACCTGAACAGCACAAATTTAAGGGCCCTTTCACACGGGCGAATCAGTATTTATCCGCTCCGTATGTCCGTAAGCTCAGCGGGAATCCCTCCGTAAATCCCCGCTGAGCCGGCGGCTGACAGGGCGGTCCCCGCACACTGTGCAAATACCGCCCTGTCTTTCCTCCGCTCTCCCCTATGGGGGATCAGATGAACACAGACCGTATGTCCGTATTCATCCAATCCGCAGACGGAAGAAAAAGCGGATCTTTACGGAGGCGGACAATTACGAGTGTCGGCGGATGTTCATCCTGTAATCACATAGGGACCAATGTATGTCCCGCTTTCATCCGCAACGGATGGATAATAATGCAGACATACGGTCCGTACGTGTGAAAGGCCCCTAAATATAACTACCGTATTTATCGGCGTATAACACGCACCCTAACTTTTAGAGGGAAATTTCAGGAATTTTTTTTTTCCACAGCCCCCTGCGTACAACACGCAGGCACAGTTTTACCCTCTATTTTCAGGGTAAAAAAGTGAGTGTTATACGCCAATAAATACAGTAATTATCACATATATGATAGGTAAGTTTCCTATAACCAGTACGCTCACCCCCCTCTGTGAGACCTATGATAGCCTAAGATTAATGTCAATTAATTTCCAAAAATGCATTGATCTCTTGAGTTAGTGTTGTCCTTTCATAAGGAAGAACAGTTGGTGGAGTTAATTATAGAAAAGATAAAAAGGCAGTTTGTGATGCATGTTGAGGAGCACAGTGCTATTGTATGTGTTATGGGAGGAGAAGCACGATTGTATCTGAATGACAACGTTTTTTTTTTTTTGTTTCTTTTTTAAGTTTGCCTTTGTGTGTACATCGGTAGCCATGTTTACAATGTTATAAATGTCCTTAACTACTTCGCCTTTCACACCTGTTCACTCCCTATGGACATTTCTGCTATGGACCTGTTTATTCAGCGGCAACTTTACTTTCATTACTTAGTCGTGTGTGTTATAAAATAACAAACATGTACTTATGTGCTCAGTAAAGTGGATTTGCACAGAGCAGCCCAGGACCTTCCTACCTCCTGCAGCGTGCCCCCACAGCAAGCAGCTGGGTCTGCGGTTTAGCCCCACCCCCACTCTCTCCTAATTGGTTAACTGAGTTTGACAGCAGTGGGAGCCAATGGCACCGCTGCTGTGTCTTAGCCAATCAGGAGGGAGAGTCCTGGACAGCAAGGCATTCAAGGACATCGCTGGTTAGAGGGGGAGCTCTTGTAAATAGGGGGCTGCTGCATACCGCAGGTTTTTTATCTTCATGCATAGAGGGCATTAAGATGAATAAACAAACTTCTGACTTTGCAACCACTTTAAAGGGATGTGGAACCCGCGGTGGATAAGTAGGGTTTCTGCATCACTGCAGTGTGAACCGAGCCTAAAGGTAAAAAAAATGTTTAGGCTTTACAATCACTTTAAGATATATAATGTATGTCCTTTATATTACAGACCAAAAGTTTGGACACACCTTCTCATTCCAAGAGTTTTCTTTATTTTCATTACTATGAAAATTGTAGAGTCATACTGAAGGCATCATAACTATGAATTAACACATGTGGAATTATATACATAACAAAAAAGTGTGAAACAACTGAAAATATGTCATATTTTAGGTTCTTCAAAGTAGCCACCTTTTGCTTTGATTACTGCTTTGCACACTCTTGGCATTCTCTTGATGAGCTTCAAGAGGTAGTCACCTGAAATGGTCTTCCAACAGTCTTGAAGGAGTTCCCAGAGATGCTTAGCACTTGTTGGCCCTTTTGCCTTCACTCTGCGGTCCAGGTCACCCCAAACCATCTCGATTTGGTTCAGGTCCAGTGACTGTGGAGGCCAGGTCATCTGGCGCAGCACCCCATCACTCTCCTTCTTGGTCAAATTGCCCTTACACAGCCTGGAGGTGTGTTTGAGGTCATTGTCCTGTTGAAAAATAAATGATGGTCCAACTAATTGCAAATCGGATGGAATAGCATGCCGCTGTAAGATGCTGTGGTAGCCATGCTGGTTCAGTATGCCTTCAATTTTGAATAAATCCCCAACAGTGTCACCAGCAAAGCACCCCCACACCATCACACCTCCTCAATGCTTCACGGTGGGAACCAGGCATGTAGAGTCCATCCGTTAACCTTTTCTGCGTCGCACAAAGACACAGTGGTTGGAACCAAAGATCTCAAGTTTGGAAAGCAAAGCACAGATTTCCACTGGTCTAATGTCCATTCCTTGTGTTCTTTAGCCCAAACAAGTCTCTTCTGCTTGTTGCCTTTCTTTAGCAGTGGTTTCCTAGCAGATATTCTACCATGAAGGCCTGATTCACACAGTCTCCTCTTAACAGTTGTTCTAGAGATGTGTCTGCTCTCTGCTGCAAAAGGTGGCTATTTGAAGAACCTAGAATATGACTTATTTTCAGTTTCACACTTTTTTGTTATGTATATAATTCCACATGTGTTAATTCATAGTTTTGATGCCTCCAGTGTGACTCTACAATTTTCATAGTCATGAAAAAAAGAAAACTCCTTGAATGAAGGTGCGTCCAAAAAAGTATCAGATTTGGCCCAGTTGGCAAGTGGTTAAAAATGGCTGACAATTGCACTATAATTGGAGGTTTGGGGGGGGGGGGGGGGGGGGCAGAGTAGCGAGACTGGACCATGCCACACATCTTGTGTAAAATTTTGTTTTTTTGGGCCGTGTATAGCATGCCCAAAATTGGTAACTATTTAAAAACAGTCCAGAAAGTGTCTTGGATGACAAGCTTAAAAAAAAAAAAAATGAAACCAAGTCCCAAGAATTCATTATTGAAAGCCCAATTCTCCCCATCATCCCTTCCTCTCATTCTCCTGTAACCCATCCTAGTCAAGCGTTTTTATTTTTTTTATTTTATATATATATATATATATATATATATTGTAGGAGTGTGGTGACTCAGGGTTGAGGGGCTCCAGCGTATTTACTGGTTTCAGAGGAAACTGGCATTTCAGTTCCCTCAATTTGTAATGAAGTACGCTTTGGGACCTGGAGCCTGGGGATTTTGTAGAGATCTGGGTGGGATGAAATCCCCAGTCCTGGGTCCATATTTTCAGATGGATCAGCACACTGATTATGCAGGTGTGTGTGGGCCTGATAGGAAACTCAGGACCAGCATTCTGGGCTCCACCCTCCCGAGGAGACCAGGCTTGTAAGGGAGAACCCAGAGAGTGCAGGTGTGCATGGAATAAGCTGGAGAGTGCAGGGTGCACTGTGAAAAAACCCAGAGACCTCAGTGAGGTTGCTCACAGGAGTCAGGAAGGTTCCATGCTGGAGCCTAAGCAGTTGGGCTACTGCTGAGGAGAGCCAGGTGGCTCGGTATTTTCTTTAGACGTGTAAGCCAGGAGGCTGAAGGTATCGTTTTGTGTGGACAGTGAAAACCCCTGCGTGGGAAACCTATGTTTGGACTTGTGTTTATTTTTGCCATTTCAATAAAAGTGGGCCAACAAGCCCTTAAAGACAGTTCCTGACTGGCGTGAATCGCTTAAAACGCATATCCCACTTGAGCTAACAACCCCCAATATTACAATATATATGATGTCCTTACCTGTATACTTACCGGTGCTGCCCCATCCATCCATATCCCCCAGGTTTCACCTGCCGGGACTGCTAGTCCAGTACTGTGCTTTATCCCCTGGCAGCCAGTCCTCCTCACTCCTGACGTCAGTCAGTCAGTGGGAGAGTAGGACGCTCCGGCCTTTCGCTCGAGTCTGCTCTCGCCAGGGACCAGATAGACCAGATAGTGATTCTGACAGGCTGCTAGGTAGGCTCTCCACAGCTCCGTGTCTTTCCAGAGACTCCCCATCCAGCTCCCCTCGGCTTTACCTGACCCCCCTGGTTCCTTTTTCTCATCCCATAACCAGCAGGTAAGCCACCCACTGTTGATACTGGCGGCCGTCCTTTTCAGGATAGCCGCTGCCAACAACCCCATGCCTCTGCTCTCCCCTTGCCATAACTTTCCATAAACGCCTTTCCTGTACCCCCACACTATCTCCCCCACTCTAGCAACCTATCCGCCACCCATCCGGTGCCAGTTGCACCTTTTCGGGTGTTTTTTTATTTTTTGCGCTATAAACAAAAATAGAGCGACAATTTTAAAAAAAATGCAATATTTTTTACTTTTTGCTATAATAAATATCCCCCAAAAATATATAAAAAAACATTTTTTTTCCTCAGTTTAGGCCGATACGTATTCTTCTACATATTTTTGGTAAAAAAAATCGCAATAAGCGTTTATCGGTTGGTTTTCGCAAAATTTATAGCGTTTACAAAATAAGGGATAGTTTTATTGCATTTTTATTAATTATTTTTTTTTACTACTAATAGCGGCGATCAGCGATTTTTTTCATGACTGCGACAATATGGCGGACACTTCGGACAATTTTGACACATTTTTGGGACAATTGTCATTTTCACAGCAAAAAATGCATTTAAATTGCATTGTTTACTGTGGAAATGACAGTTGCAGTTTGGGAGTTAACCACAGGTGGCGCTGTAGGGAATGTGTGCCCTAATGTGTGTGTTTACAACTGTAGGGGGGTGTGGCTGTAGGTGTGACGTCATCGATCGCGTCCCCCTATTACAGGGATGACGCGATCGATGCTCCGGCCACAGAGAAGCACGGGGAAGCTGTGTGTACACACGGCTCTCCCCGTTCTTCCGCTCCAGGGACGGATCGCCGCACTGCAGCGGCGATTGGGTCCGCGAATCCCGCGGTCCCGGTCCTGGAGCTTCGGACCGGGTCGCGGGCGCGCGCCCGCGACCCACGGCTGGGTACTAAAACCAACGTATATATACGTTGATGTGCCCAGCCGTGCCATTCTGCCGACGTAAATGTGCAGTAGGCGGTCCTTAAGTGGTTAACATTCAGGAGAAAGATCAAGACTCATCTCTTTTGATACCAAAAGAGACAGGAACAACAAGCGCCCAGAGGCGATTCAGTTCGCATGTGCCGCGCTATACAAGTTTTCATTCATTCATTCACTCCAATGTAAGATTTCTTCTGGATCTGCATAGGACCCCCATCTTTTGCCTGGCCAAAGGGAATTTAACCAGACTTGTGGAAGGGAGACCCTAGCACAAAGTAAACCGAGGATAAGGACCAAATGATGGATATTCGCGTAACTGCACCTTCAGGTGTAACTTCACCTTTTCACAAAAAATGAAAAAGGGATCGAACACCCTAAGAACCTTTTATCCTTTACAGAAGGGAAATCCTTGTTCACTTGGCAATCAATCATGGCAGCCATGAAAAGCTGGCTAGAAAATGCCTGTGTAACCCACTAGTAGAAAGTGTACCTATTTTTACAAAAATAAATAAATAAATTCTACATTTGTCGCATACATCTGCAGAAGATTTCCAAACCTTCAGCTGTGTAATAGCGTGTTGTGTACAAAACTCCAAAGCACATATTGTGAACGCCTTGATAAATAAGTTGATCTCTTATGGCCCATACACACGATCCGAATATCGGCCGATGGATCGTACGACTTTTTTCACTTAATAATCGCAAGTAAAATAAAATAGGTTATTAAACTCACGAAAATTCTCGTACGAAAAAAAAGATCGGAAGTGATGTCACGTGTTGTAATGTATTTGTATTGTATTGTCGGGCGACGGCTGTACTGACTAAACGAAAATCGTACGATCTGACATCGTACGAGGAAAATTTTCGCGCATGTCCGATCGAAAAATATCGGATGAACGGTCGTGATCGGCTCTCCAAAGTAGTGTACACACGATCCCAAAATCGTACGATCCATCATATGACGATTGTTTTCGTGCGATATTCGGATCGTGTGTATGGGCCATTCGATACGTTGCATTGATTGTAAAAGCTGCGTAGGATTTGTCTACTTATTGAAAGGCAAACAAGCAAAATGTTTTTTTATACACTCTCTCTAGTTTTTTGCTAACGTGATGCTTTATACCGCACCCTTGGGGCACTTTCACACTTGGGAAATGGGGGCGTTGGCGGTAAAGAGCCGCTATTTTTAGTGGCGCTTTACCATAGTTTTAGCTGCGCTTTTTAGCTAACAGGGTGCTTTTAACCCCCGCTAGCGTCCAAAAAAGGATTAAAAGCGCTGCTGCCAAAGCACTTTGCAGGTGCTTCAGTGCTGCTCATTGATTTCAATGGGCAGGGGAGCTTTAGGTGAGGTGTAGACACCGCTTCTTCAGCGCCTCAATGATGCCGCTTGCAGGACTTTTTTTTATAACATCCCTCAAGCACTAGACTGACAGGGGAGGCGCTTTGCAGGCTCTATATTTAGCGCTGTAAAGCTCCTCGGTGTAAAAGTGGCCTAAAGGCCCCATTCACACCTGGACGATTTTCTGTTTGTAGCCAAACAAACCACCAAATCCCATTCATTTTTTGCAACCCAACCCCCCCCCCCCCCCTCAATAGAAATTCCTGACTTGAGCGTGTGTTTTTTTTTTTTTTTTATGAGCGTTTTGTTGCACATTTTCTGCTTAAACAGCAGCTCTCCATCCCCTTAGTGCTTTCTATTGGCTAAACCAAAACGCCTGAAGCTGTAAAAGCTTGTGATACACAAAAAATGCTCAAAAACTCTCAAATAGAAACGCTAGTAAATTGCTAACACTCAGGTGTAAATGCTGCTTTATAGGTGTGTGTGTTTTTTTTTTCTTTCTTTTGGAGCAGAATTGCATGTTTTTGAAGCTTTTGTCAGGGTTTTTTCAACAAAATGGTTTGGGATGCTGCTGAAAGAGTGAAGAGCTTTCTGAGCAGAAAACATGTAAAAAAAAAAAAAATGCTCAGAGCGCATGTCGTGCTTTTCAGGTGTTTCCAATTAAGTTTTTGGGACAAACGCTAAATTCTGCCTGAAAAATAGCTCATACTTTTTTGAGTAAAGGGCCCTTTCACACGGGGCAGATCAGTATTGATCCGCTCCGTGTGTGTCTGTAAGCTCAGCAGGGATCCTCCGTAAAATCCCCGCTGACAGGGTGGTCCCCGCACACTGTGCAGAGACCGCCCTGTCTTTCTTCTGCTCTCCCCTATGGGGGGGATCGGATGAACACGGACCGTATGTCTGTATTCACTGAGCTCCAGACAACAGACCCACCCACAGAATCTGCAGTTTTTCAGTTCTTATAACAGACAGAGGGGAGACATTTGATATGTAAGGATATATGCAGGAGGCATCTATATCCTTCTAGATCAGCACTATGGCAGGAGTTTAGAAACGATGAGAGTGGGTTTACATCCACTTTAAGGCTCCATTCACACTAATGCTTTTTTTGATGCATTTTGCAGAAATGCAGGGAAATTTTTAACATGTTTTCCTATGGAACATGTTCACATCAATGCTTTTTTGTGCCTCTGCATTTTTGGAAAGGGTCGGGGACTTTTTTTCCTGCAAAAAGCAGCGTTTTGCATGTAATAGAATCCAATGGACCTGCATCAAAAACGTAAGTACTGCGTTTTTGCCGCGATTTGCGTTTTTTGCTTTTTTTTAAAACCTGTTTATAGCTGGTTGTTAAAGGAAATGTAAAAAAATAAAAAATTGATGGCTAAAAAAAAAAACGCAAATCGCGGTTCAAACACAGCAAGCACTGCAAAAACGCTCAAAAGCAACATGCATAGGTGTGAATCGAGCCTTATGTGACAAATCGGAAGTAGCTTTTTACATCTGGGGGCCCATAGATCCAACACGGCTCCACCACAGTCCACTGTCAAAAACGACGACAAAAAACTGAACAGGTATTGATGTGAGGGGGGGGGGGGGTCTAATTTCATCCCACTCTGCTCTGATTCACCAAGAGATCGGCACATGGATCTCTTACTGAACAAAGCTGAGTCCCATGCGAAAGGCCCCTAACAATAGATATAATCGTTGGCTTGTATGCAATACGTGTTTGTGATTAGGTGTGGAATTTCAAGTTCAAGCAGATAAAACACCCTTTGTTGGGAAATGCTATTGAATACTTTGTAAAGTTTAAGTCACCAGGCGGTTGTGTTTGTTAATGGGAGAAATGAATCATACATGCAACTTGTGTCGCTACACTGGGTCACTGTCCTAATTTTAAAGAGGAGTTGCACCCAAATTTGGAACTTCCGCTTGTTCCACTTTTCACCCCCTTACATGCCACATTTGGCATGTAATTTTTTTGGGGGGGAAGTGGGGGCTTCAGGAGGAGTGGGACTTACTGTCCCACTTCCTGCTTCCACCAAGGGCTGGTAAGGCGATTAGGCGTAATAGCCTTATTTCAGCCCCTCCCTGTAGGCGATGGCCTAGGACACTGATGGGTCCTAGGCAATCGCCTGTCCAATCAGCGGCGAGCTGCGCCGTGCGGCTCGCGCATGCGCAGTGGGTGCCCGGTCGTGAAGCCGAAGGCTATCACGGCTGGGTGCCCACAGTCGGGATGGAGACGCCGGCTGGGGAGGGGGGGGGGGAGAGGAGCGGAGCCCCGGTCGGCGCGTCGCTGGAACGCAGGAGCACTTAAGTGAGTGTTTATTAAAAGCCAGCAGCTACACTTTTTGTAGCTGCTGACTTTTAATAAACACATTTTTTGTCTGGAACACCCCTTTAAGGCTCCATGCACACTGAAGCTGATAAACTGGCATTTTGAACGCCAGATTTCTGGCAGAAAAAGCTGCTTTAAAATCTAGCTTTCATCAGCGTTGATCAGCGTTTTTATTGTATAAACACTAAGGACACTCCAAAAATCCCAGAATGCATTTTTTTTAAAGCTCATAAACAGCCGCTAATTAGTGTTAATTAGCTTATAGCGGTATTGGTGTTTTATCACGCCGAAAAACGACACTTTGAACGCAAATTTCAGGCGTTCAGAAAATAGCCAATAAACTCCTAAGCTTGTTAAAGCTAAAAAAAACGTCGGTTGTTATGCCGGAGGAGCGGGAGGGGACATCTGCCGCCTCTCGCCGCTCTGACCGGGCCTCCCGTCCCACAGGGAGACCCGATCCTCGATCCGACGCGTCCTGTGCGCGGGCGCAGACTGAATGAAAGCCGTACGCGGCTTTGATTCAGCCTGCAATGTGTAAACACGGAAGCGACGTCATGACGTCACTTCCGGGTTTCTCGGCTGCCAATGGCACCGGATTTAAAAAAGTAAACCGTATTCAGAATCGCCGTTTTCGCCGATCTGAATACTTTGAAGTGTAAAGGAGGGACCGGGGGTCTTTTAGACCCCCGATCCCTCCATAAAGAGTACCTGTCACCACCTATTGTGGTCACAAGGGATGTTTACATTCCTTGTGACAGCAATAAAAGTAATCAAAATGTAAAAAAAACAAAACTATTTAATATTATAAAAATAAATAAGAAAGAAAAAGTCGGAAGTCGCGCCCGCATATGAAAACGGTGTTCAAATCACACATGTGAGGTATCGCCGCAATCGTAAGAGCGAGAGCAAGAGCAATAATTCTAGCACTAGAGAGAGAGAGAAGGGTTCCCCAAATGGGCTTTTAGGCAGCAATGTAAAAAAATATAGAAGTATTGTATAGGTTATATAAAACAGTATTTATTGCCCAAATCCCCGATAACCACATGAGTTAGAACAAGTTGGAACATTTGTATAAATAAAATAAAGGTCAACATTCCTGAATACAGTATGCATAGATAATACATATACAGTTTTGTATCGTTTAACCCCCGACGCGTTTCGACCAATCCGGTCTCTTCAGGGGGCAAAAATGTTTCTAGAAAATAATAATATTATGGTATAAGTTCAAAGTAAGTACATGACAGCATATAAAACAATAGAATGGCATAATGATATAGTTACCATTGAATCAGGAAATGGATAACATTAAAAGCTGCTGTGAGGTCCGGAGGGGCCTGACTGCCCCCGCCCACCCAAAGTGGCGGAGGGGCCCACCCCAGGGAACCTGCAAGGAGCCACACAAAGAGCACCTGCCAGGAGCAACGGAGGGGCAGCCACCTGCAGAGGAACACCCATAAAGCCCATGATTAGTGGAAAGAATTTCGGGTAGGTTGGTTAAAAAGTTAATTGCTGAAATACAGCCAATTAATTGTATGGGTACATATATTAGGGTAATATAATGGTACAAGGGCTAAGGGCAAATGCCAATTGCCAACATATATAGGGAGTGTAAAGGCATACTTAGGGGTCCAACACGAGTAAGATAATTGGGAGTATAAATTAGGTGAAAAATTGCTGTAATGAGAATCAGTGAATACAAGTGAATGAGATAGTGAGTGTAAACTGATAAGGTGGGTGATTGCCAAAATAGGACAAACCAATGGTGAAATAAGTGTGTGAAATAAGAGTGAAAGTTGAAGTGAGAAACAATATGGTGAGAGTGAAATAAAAAATAGGAAGGTGGATGATTAGTCCCTCAATGAAATGGGGGATGGTGTGAGTGAGTGTGGTGAAGAGTGAAAGGATCTTAAAATGCATAAATAAGTGAGATATTTACCTGATAAAATCAAGGGTTGAGGTTGGATAAAATATAGTTATGGAACCCAGACTGCAGTTATGCATTCTAGGAAAGGACACAATGCCAGAAAATAGGAACAGAGATGCATTAGCATCCAATCTGGCCTACATGGAACCTTGTGATGGTTCCCTGATGAGCTGCTCCTTATATGTGCCCCTTTGTGGGTGTGGTGATCAAATGATCACATGCAGGTGGACTGCCTCCCTCCATTGAGCCATGGGGAGGCTTATGGCCGCCAAAATGGCAGCCCACGTGTGGTTTTTATAGTGTATTGTGGCCGCTTGTGTTCTCCGGCGGGGCATGGCTAAACCCTTCCACCCTCTTGGGGGGTGGGGCCGGGCCCTTGGTTACTTCCCGGCTGGGGGAGGGGGGACAGTCCCTGTCCCCCTTCCCATTGCTCGTGGGGTGCTGGAGCTAGTCCCCGGACGCCCCATTGAGCTTCTCCCAGCTGGTGGTGTTCCTTGGATCCTCCCCGTTCTAGCCGCGGCGCAGTGCGCGAGCGCGCTCCTGAGCGTGCGCGCAGCGTTTTGACGCCGCGCTGCTGTGTCGGGGATGACGACTTTGTCGGGGCTGGTTAGCTCTCCGGGAACGCCGAGGAAGCCACACGTGGGCTGCCATTTCGGCGGCCATAAGCCTCCCCATGGCTCAATGGAGGGAGGCAGTCCACCTGCATGTGATCATTTGATCACCACACCCACAAAGGGGCACATATAAGGAGCAGCTCATCAGGGAACCATCACAAGGTTCCATGTAGGCCAGATTGGATGCTAATGCATCTCTGTCCCTATTTTCTGGCATTGTGTCCTTTCCTAGAATGCATAACTGCAGTCTGGGTTCCATAACTATATTTTATCCAACCTCAACCCTTGATTTTATCAGGTAAATATCTCACTTATTTATGCATTTTAAGATCCTTTCACTCTTCACCACACTCACTCACACCATCCCCCATTTCATTGAGGGACTAATCATCCACCTTCCTATTTTTTATTTCACTCTCACCATATTGTTTCTCACTTCAACTTTCACTCTTATTTCACACACTTATTTCACCATTGGTTTGTCCTATTTTGGCAATCACCCACCTTATCAGTTTACACTCACTATCTCATTCACTTGTATTCACTGATTCTCATTACAGCAATTTTTCACCTAATTTATACTCCCAATTATCTTACTTGTGTTGGACCCCTAAGTATGCCTTTACTCTCCCTATATATGTTGGCAATTGGCATTTGCCCTTAGCCCTTGTACCATTATATTACCCTAATATATGTACCCATACAATTAATTGGCTGTATTTCAGCAATTAACTTTTTAACCAACCTACCCGAAATTCTTTCCACTAATCATGGGCTTTATGGGTGTTCCTCTGCAGGTGGCTGCCCCTCCGTTGCTCCTGGCAGGTGCTCTTTGTGTGGCTCATTGCAGGTTCCCTGGGGTGGGCCCCTCCGCTACTTTGGGTGGGCGGGGGCAGTCCAGGCCCCTCCGGACCTCACAGCGGCTTTTTATGTTATCCATTGTTATCCTGATTCAGTGGTAACTATATCATTATGCCATTCTATTGTTTTATATGCTGTCATGTACTTACTTTGAACTTATACCATAATATTATTATTTTCTAGAAACATTTTTGCCCCCTGAAGAGACCGGGTTGGTCGAAACGCGTCACGGCTCAACGATACAAAACTGTATATGTATTATCTATGCATACTGTATTCAGGAATGTTGACCTTTATTTTATTTATACAAATGTTCCAACTTGTTCTAACTCATGTGGTTATCGGGATTTTGGCAATAAATACTGTTTTATATAACCTATACAATACTTCTATATTTTTTTACATTGCTGCCTAAAAGCCCATTTGGGGAACCCTTCTCTCTCTTTTTTGCAATTTCGGGGCGAGCAGCTTAATTACGTTCTCAATATGTGGCCTTTCTCTTTCGCATAATTCTAGCACTAGACCTTCTCTGTACCGCTAACCTGATAACCGTAAAAAAGGTTAAAGCGTCGCCTATGGAGATTTTTAGGTACCGTAGTTTGACGCCATTCCACGAGTGCGTGCAATTATAAAGCGTGACATGCTTGGTATCTATTTACTCGGCACAACTTCATCTTTTACATTTATGCAAAAAAATTGGGCTAACTTTACTTTTTCATTTTTTTTTTTATTCATTAAAGTTAATTTTTCCCAAATAGTTGCGTTTAAAACCCCCGCCGCACAAATACCGTGTGACATAAAATATTGCAACAATTGCCATTTTATTCTCTAGATTCTCTGCTAAAAAAAAATATATATGTTTGGGGGTTCTAGGTAATTTTCTAGCAAAAAATACGGATTTTAACTTGTAAACACCAAATGTCATAAATAGGCTTAGGCATGAAAAGGTTAACAATGATCTTTATTGCACTGGTCCAGCTTGGCACAATGTAGGTATGCATCTCTCATACCTGAGGGACTGCTGGGAAAGCTGACAATCGCTGTACTGGTCGGCACTACTATAGTAATAGTGGTGATCTTCCACATCTTGTGTGAAGGACTCGCCCTGACCTCAGGAGGTCACTCACTCACCTTTTTAACTTTTTGCCATTCACAGAATGCTTTGTCTTATTTTTTTTATTTTTTTTTATGAATATAAGGTGTTCTCTGGTTGGATGAGGTGGGGAGAAAAGGCAGTGACCTCACAATCTCCACCTTGTCCAATCAAAAGAAAGCCTTGCATTCATTAAAAAAAAGTACAAGGTGTTCCATGAATGGCGGCAGTGCTGAGCAAGCGCCCCCTGTAGGCGGTGTGTTCAGAGGAAGCTTCTTTCACAGAATCGGAGTCTGCGATCTTCCAGGCCCCACTATTATAGCGATTGTCTGCACCCCCATTGGTCCTTCAGGTATGGTATATGCATACTTACATGGTCCAAAGTAGAATATTGTAAGTAGCAATAAAATCATTCCTGGAGTTCAACTTTTTTTAACTACTGCCGTGTGTGTGTGTTTGTTTGTTTTGTTCTAATGCAGCATTATGCTTCTTCTTCTTTTTTTTTTTTTTTTTCTTATTTCTGGCCCGGTTCACACAGTGTCTGAAGGAAACTTTTTTTTGTGTTTGGGTTGTAAATAAGAATTGCTTGAAGGTGAAGCATTTTAAGAAGACACTTGACTCGCATGGTGGTGGTTTAAAAACAACCTGTTGGGACATAATTGCAGGCTGTTTACAAAGGTGCAGGCCGCAGGCTGTTTACAAAGGTGCATGCCGCAGGCTGTGGTTGTTATCCTTTCTTTGCAATGTTTGACCTAAAATAACTTTATCAGGTATCCGCACACCTTCTGTGCATAGTGCTTGTTTTGTATATGTGACTCACTAAGTAAGTGAGGCACAGATCAGGGTGATGGATTTGGAGCAATCGCCCTGAAAAACAAGTGAGCCACGGCATTTCCCAATTATTTTACCTGATGCGTTTCCTTTAATAAAATGCTGTCCATTTATACCTGCATTTTGAACTGTATACATTTCTATCAGTTTAGTTCTGTAGCACACGCTTACCTACAGGCTGGGTTCACACTGGTGCAATGTTAGACATTGCATGCAATTCGCACCGCACTGCTGTGCAGATCACAGGCAATGTCTGTGCGATGCAAATTCAGCCATACAGATTGTAAGGCTGAATTCACATTGCATTCGCACCAAAATTGTGTGGGACTTTTTTTTTGTGTGTGTTCACACCTATGCAATCTGATTCATGTCTGAATTGAAAGTTCGCACTGAGATAACAAATTTAGGGGGCCCTTGTGACACTTAGTCACAGCTGATCAGCAGGTGCTGGTGGTCATCCGTTGGGCGGCACACGCTGATCAATGAGGAGAAAGACAGCAGAGGACACAAGACTGTTATTGATAAAGGAGTTTGGATTGGAGAATTGGAGATACAGGCTTCAGTCACAGAACTTCCCATTAGTCTCTCCTCGCCCTACTCCTTAAAACTGTTAATTGAAGTATTGAGTATAGGAAAAAGAAGTATAGGGCACTATCAAGTCAGCAAGAATTTGTGCAATTAATAACCATTTATATGTGCAATAAATGTGTGATTAATAATTGCATCATTTCATGTATATACACATCTATAAAATGAGTAAATATTCATGAACAAAAGCCCAAATGAAAAACAATTTCTTTAGCTATTATTTTATATTTTCACCCCAAAACTGTGCTTGAGATAATAAATGTGCTCCAAATTCCAATTAAGCTTTTCACCCAAAATGTGCTGACCATAAAGATTAAAAACTCCTCATTCCATAGACCTAACACATTCAACGATATTTTATAGACATGTATTGAGAATAGTCTATAAAATAATACTAACTTGTTCACTTTTAAGATTTTTTTTTTTTTTTTAAATCCTCTTTCACACTAAAGTGTTTTAGCGTTAAAAATGGCGCTATTAAAACGCTCAAAAAAACACTCTCCATGCATCTCAATGGACCATTTCACACACAGAGTCCTTCAAGCAGCATCTTTGAAGCAGCTTTTGGGCGCTGAAAAAAACGCTCCAAAAACGCCCTTCTCTATTGAAATTAATTGAAAGAGCTGTAAAAACTACTTACCCTTTCACACTGAGGCACTGCAAAAACGCCCTAAAGCGTTAGGGTCTTAGCGGTGCTTTACCAGCACATTGGTATTGCAGATGAGGCTTCACTCGAAAAACGCCCCAGTGTGAAAGGCGCCATATGGAATGTTTTTTTTTTTTTTTCCTTTCATCTCTGCTGAATGGTCGCTGTAGTTTGTGGTATGCCTGTCTGCCACTGAGTAAGTTGTCGTCTCCACACACCAAATTGTCATTTTCAAAGCCCTGTATCTGGGGACGTAATCCACCAATTGTATGATTTATTTTCTTTTCTTCTCCAGGTATATTGACCTTCTCACTGTGAGCCTGTAATTTCACCAAGTGTTTCATTCCAGCTCTGTAGAACTCTCCATACAAGAGATCTTCCACAACCGGTAAGACCAGATCCTAATTGTAAAAAGTCAACATTTTGAAGACCTCTAATTATTTGTTGTTGTTTGTTTTGTTTTTTAGCAAATTAATGCACACCTTTTTAGAGGTAGTGTATCATCTTGGCACCTTAAGCCCTGGTTCACATTGATGCTACTTTGAAATCGTGCTACTTTACTTGAAGTAGCGCGATTTCAATTAGCAAGGTCAGCGCGATTTCAGGTGCTACTTGATAGACATTTGTGTGGTTTCATACACAGATGTCTATAGAAATCGCACCTGAAATCGGCAAAAGTAGTGCAGGAAGTACTTTTGCAAATCGGTGCGGCACCACAAAATCGATGTCGCACCGATTGGAACAGTGCCATTGCCGCCAATAGGCTGCGACTTGTCATGCGATTTGATCTCTCAAATCGCATGAAAAATCGCTCCAATGTGAACCTAGGCTTAAAGTCATACTAAAGTTCTTTTTTTTTTCGTTTACAAAAATAAATAAAAATAAGCATGTTATACTGGCCTGCTCTGAGCAGGTCCCTTTTTGGCCCCTCTTTCTCCCTCTTTCTCCCTCTTTTTCTCTCTTTTTCTCTCTTTTTCTCTCTTTTTCTCTCTCTCTCTCTCTCTCTCTCTCTCTCTCTCTCTCTCTCTCTCTCTCTCTCTCTCTCTCTCTCTCTCTCTCTCTCTCTCTCCTCTCTCTCTCTCTCTCTCTCTCTCTCTCTCTCTCTCTCTCTCTCTCTCTCTCTCTCTCTCTCTCTCTCTCTCTCTTTCTCTCTCTTTTTCTCTTTCTCTCTCTCTCTCTCTCTCTCTCTCTCTCTCTCTCTCTCTCTCTCTCTTCTCTCTCTCTCTCTCTCTCTCTCTCTCTCTCTCTCTCTTTCTCTCTCTCTCTCTCTCTCTCTCTCTCTCTCTCTCTCTCTCTCTCTCTCTCTCTCTCTCTCTCTCTCTCTCTCTTCTCTCTTTTTTTTCTTTTTCTCTCTCTTTTTCTCTTTCTTTCTCTCTCTCTTCTCTTTTCTCTCTCTTTCTTCTCTCTCTTTCTCTCTCTTTTTCTCTCTTTTCTCTCTTTTTCTCTCTCTTTTCTCTCTCTCTCTCTTTCTCTCTCTTTTCTCTCTTTCTCTCTCTTTCTCTCTCTTCTCTCTTTCTCTCTCTTTTCTCTCTCTTTCTCTCTCTTTTCTCTCTCTTTTTCTCTCTTTTTCTCTCTCTTTCTCTCTTTTTCTCTCTTCTCTCTCTTTCTCTCTTTTTCTCTCTTTTTCTCTCTTTCTCTCTCTTTTCTCTCTTTTCTCTCTCTTTTTCTCTCTTTTTCTCTTTCTCTCTCCTTTTCTCTCTTTTTCTCTCTTTCTCTCTCTTTTTCTCTCTTTTTCTCTCTCTTTTTCTCTCTTTTTCTCTCTTTTTCTCTCCTTTTTTTTTTTTCTCTCCTTTTTTTCTCTCCCTCTCTCCATTTTGGGTAAAAAAAAAAAACCCATTAAGGGTGAAGTTTGCGCTAAAGTTATAGCATCTACAAACTATGGGATTTTATAGCAGGACTGCGATTTTGGGGACCAGTGACACTAATATAGTGATCAGTGCTAAAAAAAATATGTACTGTCACTGTACTAATGACACTGTCTGGGAAGGGGGTTAACATCAGGGGCGATCAAAGGGTCAACTGTTTGCCTAGCCAGTGTTTCTGTGATGCTTTCACTAAGGGAAGACATGGACCCTTGTAACTGCTTTGCACGGACGCAGAATCTATGCCTTCCCTACTGACAGAACGGTGATCTGCCTTGTTTACATAGGTAGACCGCCATTCTGCCTGTGTACCGAAAGAGTGGCAGGTGCCGACAGATATTGAGTCTGAGGTACCTGGCGCTCAGCCTGCGCTGTGTATAATCGGTGTGAGCGAGCTGTTGGCTTCGCACCTGCTACCCAGAAGAGCCTGAGCCTGTGTGTGTGTGTGTGTGTGTGTGTGTGTGTGTGTGTGTGTGTGTATATAATTTAAAATGATCTGGCGCAGAGGTGCTGCCCTGTAGCAGTAAAACTGCTATAGGGAGTACAGAAGGCTTATTTTCTTATTGCATAGAATGCATTATGATAAAAATAAATAAAAAAAACACCTGCCTTTACAACTCCTTTAAGTAGTTAGTATTGTTCTGCAACATTTCCTGTTCTAAGCTAGTTCTCACTACATCCCCAGGTTGACATACTGCTGTGCTGATCATTCTTTTTGTTCTTTTCAGTCAACATGAGTGCAATTCTGGAAACCCCTGAGATGCCTGCCGTCTTTGACGGGATGAAGCTTGCGGCCGTTGCTGCCGCCCTTTATGTTATTGTGCGCTGCTTGAACTTGAAAAGCCCAACTGCATCTCCAGAACTCGTATACCAAGACACTCCTTTAACTCGCTTTCTGGTGAAATCTTGTCCTTTACTGACCAAAGAGTAAGTAATCCGCTGTTACTGCCTTTTTATATTTACTGTACGATATGAGCACACAATTCCATACTTCAATGCTTCAAATCATTAGTGGTTCCTGACAGTTAATCATTTGCAGCAGGCTACACTTTGAACAAATACATGGAGAGCTGAGCAGTCATCTGTTTGCTGTATCTATGTATTACATTGCCATTACTCATAAGGTTTGGGTAGGGCTCTTATTCCTGTTTCATGTTTTTTGTGCGCGTTTTAATGTAATGGCTCATAAAAGTCCCAACTTTTAAATCAATAATGTTTCAAGTTCATTTTCAGTTCTTAGTGTTTTTCATTTTATAAGCTTGACATATGAGAGAATTTCATGCAGAATAATGATTTTTCATTCTGCATCACTAGTCAAAGCTACAGAATATGCAAGAGACTCTGGGGCCTCAAATATGCAAGTAGTTTTTAAAGAGAAAGTGTCCTCTTAAAGGGGTTGTAAAGTTAAAAAATTGTTTTTCCCTAAATAGCTCCCTTTATCTTAGTGCAGTCCTCCTTCACTTACCTCATCCTTGTATTTTGCTTTTAAATGTCTTTATTTCGTCTGAGAAATCCTCACTTCCTGTTCTTCTGTCTGTAACTCACCACCGTAATGCAAAGTTTTCTCCCTGGTGTGGAGTGCCGTGCCGTGCTCGCCCCCTCCCTTGGACTACAGGAGAGTCAGGACGCTCTCTACGTTGCCGATAGAGAAAGAAGTTGTGTGTTGGTGGGCGTCCTGACTCTCTCGCGTAGTCCAAGGCAGGGGGCAAGCATGACACTACACACCAGGGAGAAAGCCTTGCATTACTGTGTGGAGTTGCAGGCAGAAGAACAGGAAGTGAGGATTTCTCAGAAGAAATAAGGACATTTAAAAGCAAAATGGAAGGATGGGGTAAGTGAAGGAGGACTGCACTAAGGTAAAGGAAGCTATTTAGGAAAAAAAATTGTACCTTTACAACCCCTTTAAATAAGAAAGATATCACTCTTCCGACCAGCCACCATAGTATAGAAATCAAATTGGCTTCAGCCTACAAGTCTCCACAAAAAGACCACGCCCCCTGACACATTTTCACATTTCACGCACAAGTGTGACCAGTAAGAAAAGTGGTAGTCCTCAAGTAAAACAGTGAAATGATGAAATAAATGGCAAACTAAGCAAAAATGAAAGAGCAAAGTTGAAAATAAATAGGAAAAAGAAAAGACTAGTGCTATTAGGAAAAAAAAATAGCAAAAAGAAATAATACATAAGGCTAGGTTCACACTGATGTGAGTTGGATGTGGGTTTTCCCTGCATCCAAATTGCATTGCAACAGAGTGTGACCGGCTCTCAATGTTCACATAGCCGATTGCAAAGGGGTCCTGTGTGTCTTTGGCTTCATTTCAGGTCCAAATTCTGGCACAAATTCAGTCCCGATTCGTCTCTGAAATGAAGAATAGGGACGCACTGAACCCCTGCTGTGAGCCGCGTCCGCACAGTGTGAACCCAACCTAAAATAAAGAAAAAATAAAGAATAATAAGTTATAGAAAAAAAATGAAAAGTGACCCAAATGTAAGGTAGAAAGTAAAGAGTAAAAATGATATAAATAACCGAAAGATTAAAAAAATGCTAAATATTGATAAGTAAAACATTTTTAAAAAATCCACAAAAAAATAACGGTGAATCGAAAAATAGAAAGTGGAATAAATAGATGTTCTACAGAAAAGAATGTATAAGTAGCCAACATGATTTTGTGATTTTTATATTTTCAGAAAAATAAAGATATATTTTTTAATCCGATTTTTTTTTTTTTTTTTTTTTTTCCATGTGGCAAAATATTTGAGGGGGGGGATAATACCCTGAGAGATAGCTAGTGTTTAGTAGCGCACAATTTTTACTGACCTGTGAAGAGTAAGCGGAAGTCTAGGTAAGAAAAGTACACAATTTGCACAGCATTTCTCTGCTTCATGAGGCAGGTATCTGATGTTGAATACTGCAGCAGGTAGCTGAGTGTATTCTGAGACATGAGAGAAGAAATTGAGCACACCCCCTCTATATAGTCTCATAGGGAAGCATGCGCACAGCTGAGGTTGTTGTTCACCTTCTGTGTGCTGGGGGGGGGGGGGGCATCTCCTGGCATATTTGGGGTGTCGGCATTGACTGTTCGAAGTGAATCTCCTAGCTAGGAGAGGATTGCAGCCACATATCACAAGCAATAATTGTCCAATCCTTGCTGTTTTGGCCCAGATTGAGAAAAGTGTGTGGATAGCCCATGGTTAGCCAGTCAATGTATTGGGCAACTTTTATCAGGCAAGTTAGAAAACCCGTCCCATATGCTATTTGTTTCTGTATGATCTCGCCAGCCCCAGTGGTGTCTAGCAACAGTCTTTTACTTCATCCTAAGGCAGGCAATAGTTGATGCGATTTTTTTCATTTTCTTTCCTTTCTTTCCTGTAACCAGAAAATCAGGAAAAAATATTGCTCGATTTTCTCCCCCATGAACGCAGTCAGTGTTGGGGCAATCCCTTCCATGCAGCTGTTGTGTTCTCCCCGAGGTAGGGGGGGTTCTCCGACCAGGAGAACACAGTCAATTTAGCTATAGCCGCTGGCAATAAGCGCATGGTAGAAATCCAACATGCTGGTTGTACCCAAGTCGATCAGTGGGACGGCTTGGGTACAATCAGCTGGCCCATACATGGATCGAATCTCAGCCAGTTCCTTCTGAACCAGCGTAGGTTCAAACTATCTATGGCCAGCTTTACTTTCCCATTCACATGCTCGATCCTTTTATATCGAGCAGAAAATAGTTGTTTCTGTAACATCACCAGGTGCTTGAGTACAGCAGGCCCATTTATGCTCGTCTGCTTACCCTCTTAGGTCTCTGAGTGGCTTTGGTCCAACTCCTGCTGTTCAATCTATTAAAGTGGTTGTAAACCACTTTTTTTAACTTTTACCTACAGGTAAGCCTATAATAAGGCTTACCTGTAGGTATAAAGAATATCTCCTAAACCTGTACGGTTTAGGAGATATTCCCCTCGCAATGCGCCCCTGATTGCAGCGGCGCATGCGCAGGGGGGAATCCACGGCGAAAGGACCTGCGTGCGGCATGCGCGGGAGTGACGTCATCGCCACTCCAGCCAATCACAGCGCTGGAGCGGCGATACCCGGAAGACACGCCGTGGCAAGATGAGATCTCGCTTGGTGTGAACCAGGTTAGTTCCCTACACCTCGTTCCGAGGTAAGTATTTCATAATGAGCTAATATGCGGTGCATACTAACTCATTATCACTTTTGCCTTACAACCGCTTTAAGCAGGAAAATAATGTTTATTATTTTGTATGTATATTGTAAGTAACCAATAACTCCACATTTTTCCAAACCTCCTCATTCCAAGAGCTTTTTTTTATTTTTTTTATCTGACCATATGCTCACATAAAATGCTGAAAGCTTTCAGTGTAATTTTTCATTGTATGTTTTTACATAAAGGCTCTTTGTTATTGGGGAAAAATGTGTGTGTGTGTGTGTGTGTGTGTGTGTGTGTGTGTATATATATATATATATATATATATATATATATATATATATATATATATATATATATATATATATATAATGCAAATGCCCTCGATCTCGGACTCCCCAAATGCTCGACTTGTGACTGGGAAAAAAACATGGGAATCCATCTCACCTTCTCTGAGATCCCTTCATTGGTTGCTAGTAAAAGACAGAATCACTTTCAAGGCACTCTGCCTAATGCATAAGTGTATTCAAGGAAATGCCCCCCAATATCTGTCTATGCGAAAAAATAAAAGCTCACAACCCCAATCGCGTTCTGCGATCCACCAACCAAAATCTATTCTAGATACCCAAAGCCAGATACAAGTCCAAAGGAGATCGAAGATTTGCAGTCCAGGGATCTCGTCTGTGGAACGATCTACCAACCACCATTCGATTGGAGGTGAACCACTTGGCCTTCAGGAGAGAGATTAAAACCTATCTCTTCTAGGGTCAAGGGGCTCTACGCAGAGGCGATTCAGTTCGCATGTGCTGCGCTATATACGTTTTTCACTCACTCACTCAGCGCTACAACGCTGCCGCCCCCCCTCTCCTCACTGGCTGTGATTTGACAGCAGCGGGAGCCAACAGCTGTCACCTGTAAAGTAAGGTGACCAGATTTTTAAAATGAAATCCAGGGACATATTTTTTCTTTACTAGTAATGGCGGCAATCAGCGACTCTCTGCCCGTCGCCCCCCGGCCTCACAGCCTCTCAAGTCTTACTCTTCGGGCCCCGGCTACTACTGGATGGGGAGCAGAGGCAAATCACTCCGCCAGGGAAAGGCAAAGGCAGTTGGCTGGCCGGGACTTGAGCCAAAGCAGAAGAACATGCGAGCGGAGCTGAATGGGCATGCGCCAAAAACTGAAGAAATATTCCCTCCGCTCCGACCAGCATGATCATCAGAAAGGGGCACAGATTCTGGGAAAAATACATCCCCCTATGCTAGTAGGCACGGCGGTGCAGGGGTGTGTAATTTAATTTTTTTTATTTTAATTCTGCCCCTGCCCCCTATTAAATCCAATCTGGGGACAAAACCAGGGACAGACTTGGCCTGGGGGCAGTGTCCTCAATCAGGGGACTGTCCCCTGAAACTGGGGATGTCTGGTCACCCTACTGTAAAGGCCAATCATCCACAGCCAGGGCATTCCGCGCCACGTTCACACACACAGGCACCTTCCTTGTATACATGTGGCTAAAAAACAGAAAATTCCCCCGGTCGCAGGTGATAGGCCTATGCAGGTGAAAGCTTCCTGGCAGGTTTTGATCGTAGTCCGAATGACTGAGCTCACCGCTTATCACCGTTGCTACTCATTCGTGACAAATGAGCAAACAGAACAGAAGATATAAGGGCAGATAGGCGGGTGAATTATTGCTGTTGTGGAAGAGATAGGTGAGCCATGAGTAATGTTCTGTATACACATACATTGTTGCCTTATACATTAGCATGTACAGCTGTTTAGATGTTGTTAATCGGCCTAAATCCTTTGCGTTTTATATACTTCTTGTTTTGATTTGTTAGGTACATTCCACCTCTCATCTGGGGAAAAAGTGGACATATCCAAACAGCACTGTATGGAAAGATGGGTCGGGTCAGCTCTCCAAACCCGTACGGTCTGAGGAAGTACCTCACCATGCCTGATGGAGCTACTGCAACCTTTGACCTCTTTGAGCCACTAGCTGAGCACTGCACTGGAGGTTTGTACATACATGAAGAGGTGGTGGGCACTATTTACAACCCCATTTCCCAAAACGTTTTGTGCAAAATCTACATAAAAACAGAATGCAATGATTGGCAAATCTCATAAACCCATATTTTATTCACAATAGAACATAGAAAACACATCAAATGTGAAAATATATACTTTAAGAAAAGAAAAAAAAAAGGGAATTTGTTTTAAATTGGTGGCAGCAACATGTCTCAAAGTTGAGACAGGGCAACAAAAAGCTGGCAAAATACAGCTCCAGTTCTAAAAAAGACCATGTTTACCATGGTTTAGCATCTCCTCCTTTTCTTTTATCAACACTCTGTAGCCTGGGAACCGAGGAGAGCAGTTGCTGGAGTTTTGGGAAAGGAATTTTGTCCCATTCTTTGCTGAGCATATGCTGCTCTAAAACCTGAATATATATTTCAGCATTAATGGTGCTTTTCCAAATATGCAAGCTGCCCATTCCATACACACTAATGCCCCCCACACCATCAGAGAGATGGCAGAGGAGGGGGATCTTCAGCTGGTTATCAGTGCTCCCTTCAAAAGCCTGCATCTCTGATGGTATTGGCCAATGGGCTGCACTGCTGATTGGTGTATTCTGATGGCAGGGGAGTCCCGCTGTCAGAACACAATAACACAATGGGGAATCTTTTCACTATCCACCTCAAATGCGTGGAAGGGTAAATCGCCTCAGTTTTTTAAAAACATTTCTTATTTATTAAGAGAGAGAGAGAGAGAGAGACCCCTATAGTTGCATATTTTATACATATCATGGTTACTTAGTAGGTGAGGTTGAAAAAAGATAAGTCCAGCAAGTCCAACCTATGTGTGTGATTATATGTCAGTATTGCATTGTATATCCCTGTATGTTGTGGTTGTTCAGGAGCTTGTCTAATAGTTTTTTGAAGCAATCGATGCTCCCCATTGAAACCATCGCCTGTAGAAGAGAATTTAAGGTTAAACTGCTTCTCTTATAGTTTGTGACTGGCCACGTTTCTCATTAAAACTTTTCTGCGAAAGGGAATTTATCCCTACTGTGGGGTCACCAGTATGGTATTTGTACATTGAAATCATATCTCCTCTTAAGCGTCTCTTCTCCAGAGAGAACAAGTTCAGTGCTCGTAACCTATCCTTATAACTAGACGGCATACTGCAGGTGCTGCCGGACCAAAGTCTTGTAGAGTGGGAGAATTATCGCTTTATCTCTGGAGTTAATCCCCTTTTTAATGAATGCCAATATTCTATTGGCTTTGTTAGGCTCAGCAATGGCATGCAATACCAAGCTGCTGCTATCATCTACTAGGACCCCCAGGTCCTTTTCCATCCTAGATTTCCCCAGAGGTTCTTCCCCTTGTATAGATTGCATTCATATTTTTGCCACCCAAATGCATTATTTTACATTTTTCCACATAAAACCTCATTTGCCATGTCGTTGCCCACCCCATTCATTTGTTCAGATCTTCATGCAAGGTTTCCACGTTCTGTGGAGAAGTTATTGCCCTGCTTAGCTTGGTATCGTCCGCAAATACAGAGATTGTACTGTTTTATCGCATCCTCCAGGTCATTAATGAAATAATAGGATTGATCCCAACACAGAACCCTTGGGGACCCCACTTTCCACCCTGACCATTCCGAGTACTCTCCATTTATCACCACCCTCTGAACTCATCCTTGTAGCCAGTTTTTCAATCCATGGTCTGTAATTCACAGGGATGTAACTTGGTCCTTTTTTTTAATGGTTGTATCTGCAGTTACAAATTTATAGAGGGAGCATCAGTAAATGTTTACCATAAACAACTAGAAAATGCATTTCCTGAGGAAAATACGTGGGAATGCTGAATAGCTGAATTGCTAAGCCCGCACAAATGCCATTCACCATAACCACTACACTATCTTTAGGACATACAAGCAGTGTTCCTTCAGTACTTATAAAGCCTCTCTTTGATCATTAAAGGTGTTGTAAATGTAAAATAATTTTCCCTAAATAGTTTCCTTTACCTTAGTGCAGTCCTCCTTTACTTACCTCATCCTTTGATTTTGCTTTTAAATGTCCTTATTTCTTCTGAGAAATCCTCACTTCCTGTTCTTCTGTCTGTAACTCCACACAGTAATGCAAGGCTTTTTCCCTGGTGTGGAGAAAGCCTCTTGAGGGGGGAGGGGGTGAGCAGGACGCCCACTAACACACAGCTCCTTTCTCTATCTGCAAAGTACAGCGCGCCCTGACTTCCTGGTCGCCCCTCCCCCCTCAAGAGGTTTTCTCCCCTCCCCCAGGTGTGTGAGGGGATAATTGCACTGAGGTAAAGGAAGCTATTTAGGGAAAGAATTACCATTACAAACGCTTTTTATCTACACACAAAATAAGTGAAATAACCCTTCAAACAAACCTTAATAAATCCACAACCGTACATGCGATCGATACAGCGACTTCACCGTATAAAAGACAAGACCCTTGTGAACGCATCGATATGAAATTTATGTTGATAAACTTAAAAATGTGGCCATGTCAGCGATTTAGAAAAGAGTATCTTTGTGTGTCTTACTAACAAATTTTAAAAGCGCGTTATAATGAAGGCCTATGGGGAAAAATTTGGAACTCTTGTCCTTTAGAAGCTCCAGCAACGAAAAGTAAAATGCGCATCACAAAACTGATCACATTGCCTGAAAGCAGACAAAAATACCTTCCATTTGATATATAAATTGTGTATGACAAGTAGATCTTGTGGGCGTGAGAGCAATTTGTTCCCCCTTTTTTATAGATAATCCGAGTTTTTTCAAAACTCACACTCTAAAGGTCACATGACTCACTCTGAGCCATGTCCATAGGAAGACTGTTTAATCGATAAAATTTTCTGAAAAAATCACTAAACGTAAATTGCTTTTTCACAAAAACTATAAAAGATTTCAATCTGAAAAGTCATAGCCGGATAGCTGAATATTTTGTGACCGTGGTAAAGTTTGTTTGGTGTCTGTCAGTGAAAGTATGAAGGAGGAGATACATTTTGTACGGCATGAGTTTTGAAGCAGGAGAAAGCATGTTCTCATTGACTTCAATGTTAAAAAAAGCGACTAAATACTTAATATTTTAAAAAGTATAAATAGCACAAAAAAACTTGAAGAAGTCCCATCGTTAGCTGAATGAGATGAACATTTTAAAAGTTGAATGGTCTCAATCGCTGAAAGTATGGCGAAGTTACGCAGAGCCAAAAAACGTACGGAATAAAGGATAAAATTAAAATTAAAACTAGAAAATGCATTTCCTGAGGAAAATACGTGGGAATGCTGAATAGCTGAATTGCTAAGCCCGCACAAATCCCATTCACCATAACCGCTATACTATCTTTAGGACATACAAGCAGTGTTCCTTCAGTACTTCTAAAGCCTCTCTTTACTCATTAAAGGTGTTGTAAAGGTAAAATCATTTTCCCTAAATAACTTCCTTTACCTTAGTGCAGTCCTCCTTTACTTACCTCATCCTTTGATTTTGCTTTTAAATGTCCTTATTTCTTCTGAGAAATCCTCACTTCCTGTTCTTCTGTCTGTAACTCCACACAGTAATGCAAGGCTTTTTCCCTGGTGTGGAGAAAGCCTCTTGAGGGGGGAGGGGTGAGCAGGACGCCCACTAACACACAGCTCCTTTCTCTATCTGCAAAGTACAGAGCGTCCTGACTTCCTGGTCGCCCCTCCCCCTCAAGAGGTTTTCTCCCCTCCCCCAGGTGTGTGAGGGGATAATTGCACTGAGGTAAAGGAAGCTATTTAGGGAAAGAATTACCATTACAAACGCTTTTTATCTACACACAAAATAAGTGAAATAACCCTTCAAACAAACCTTAATAAATCCACAACCGTACATGCGATCGATACAGCGACTTCACCGTATAAAAGACAAGACCCTTGTGAACGCATCGATATGAAATTTATGTTGATAAACTTAAAAATGTGGCCATGTCAGCGATTTAGAAAAGAGTATCTTTGTGTGTCTTACTAACAAATTTTAAAAGCGCGTTATAATGAAGGTCTATGGGGAAAAATTTGGAACTCTTGTCCTTTAGAAGCTCCAGCAACGAAAAGTAAAATGCGCATCACAAAACTGATCACATCGCCTGAAAGCAGACAAAAATACCTTCCATTCGATATATAAATTGTGTATGACAAGTAGATCTTGTGGGCGTGAGAGCAATTTGTTCCCCCTTTTTTATAGATAATCCGAGTTTTTTCAAAACTCGCACTGTAAAGGTCACATGACTCACTCTGAGCCATGTCCATAGAAAGACTGTTTAATCGATAACATTTTCTGAAAAAATCACTAAACGTAAATTGCTTTTTCACAAAAACTATAAAAGATTTCAATCTGAAAAGTCATAGCCGGATAGCTGAATATTTTGTGACCGTGGTAAAGTTTGTTTGGTGTCTGTCAGTGAAAGTATGAAGGAGGAGATACATTTTGAACGGCATGAGTTTTGAAGCAGGAAAAAGCATGTTCTCATTGACTTCAATGTTAAAAAAAAGCGACTAAAAGCTTAATATTTTAAAAAGTATAAATAGCACAAAAAAACTTGAAGTCCCATCGTTAGCTAAATGAGATGAACATTTAAAAGTTGAATGGTCTCAATCGCTGAAAGTATGGCGAAGTTACGCAGAGCCAAAAAACGTACGGAATAAAGGATAAAATTAATAAGAATAATAAAAAACGAATAACAATACTGGGAATGTTTATTAAAGCATTCCCACTAATTAAGAATAATAAAAAACAAATAACAATACTGGGAATGCTTATTAAAGCATTCCCACTAATTAATAAGAATAATAAAAAACGAATAACAATACTGGGAATGCTTATTAAAGCATTCCCACTAATAAAAAACGAATAACAATACTGGGAATGCTTATTAAAGCATTCCCACTAATAATAAAAAACGAATAACAATACTGGGAATGCTTATTAAAGCATTCCCACTAATAAAAAACGAATAACAATACTGGGAATGCTTATTAAAGCATTCCCACTAATAAAAAACGAATAACAATACTGGGAATGCTTATTAAAGCATTGCCACTAATCACTACTTAATTATAAAGGATAAATGCCTGAATCGTATTCTATCCTTCGGCTCCGTTGTTTTTCTTTTCTCAGCTGGCTGTCTGAATGAAAAAAGCGAAACCATGTATGGTCAGCTTTAGCATTGTTTCATTTTATATATGTATTTAAATATGGACTTATTTTACTATCAATATGATATGCAAAAAATAAGGTCAAAGCAAATATGCTTTTGTTTTGCAGCTGTGGCAAAAATGTTACCCCATGTCACGTTCGGCAGGCAGTGCTGCTGGTCAGCGTGACTCATTCAAATCAAAGGGTTGCACTACAACGTGTAATGCACGTGATTGTGGTGTGGGCTTCTCTTGTCAACTGCCCTGTTTCATGAGGGGCCCCAAGGGCCTGCTGAAAAAATGAATGAGCCCTATATCTATTGGGGTGGAGTCTGCCCTCTCAGGGGGCAATCTGCCCAATGATTCTCCCCCCCCCCCCCCTCATGCTGAACAGGCAGATGACAGGTCCATGTCTTCTCCTTTTTTGCAGAACAGACACGGCCCGCTCTCTATGGGCACTAGGATGTAAACCGACCACCTGTTGGTTTACACTGCAGCACTGTCATTCATTCCGCCAGATGGATGGGGAACCCTCAGTCTGTTTTTTAGGATAGTATTGAATGTCGGCAGGTATCAACACACATGTCCGTTGACACCTGTCGCTCCATAGAGGGCAATGGATGGTCCGATTTGGGTCCACCTAAAAAAAACTTAACAGGCAGACTCGATCTGTCCATCTGTGTGCAAAGGGACACCTTTATCTAATGAAAAATAGAAGGTAGAGGTGGGAAAGAATAGGGGGGTGCAATGACGAAGAGGGGTTATATATGCTTAAAAATCTCTTTATTCTTTTCTTCCTACAGATAATGTCACTATGGTTATATGTCCTGGAATAGCCAATCACAGCGAGAAGCAGTATATTCGGACTTTTGTGGACCATGCTCAGAAAAATGGATATAGATGTTCTGTGTTGAATCACCTTGGAGCCTTACCGAATATTGAGCTAACATCTCCACGCATGTTTACGTATGGTAAGCAGGTTAAGGGGTTTTAGAGGACTGCATTCTAAATGTACATGATACAAAAGACATATTCAAGGTATAAAAATACACAATGATGTTATACAGTATGGAATCTAAATGCTAAAAAAAATAGCCTTGTATTGCCAATAGTCCCTTTCACGATTTTCACGCTACTGGCTTTTTGATAATGTTAGAAAAATATTATATATATATATATATGTATATTGTAATATTCGGATTTTACATTTTAAATGTTTAGAGAAGCCAGTGGCACACAATTTTGTTTACATGACTTGATGTTCTACATGTGGCATGCCACTGAATGATGTCAATCTAATCAAGTATTGGTATTCCAGCTGCCCACTCCAACCTTCCCTGTCTGTCTGTTCCCTTAGTTAGCATAAAGGAGGTTGTTTTTTTTTACCTAGTAAGAACTTGATCACTATTCATAACCTAGTACCCAGTGAGTCCCTTGTCGTTTTTTTTTTTTTTTAACTTTTATTTAATACACTGTTATTTTCTTGTTCAATATTTTTGCCGATAAGGAACCGCATACATCATTATTCAATTTTAGTTTTACATATGCTGCTATGCATTTAAAACACAATGAACAATACATAATGGCCCGGATTCACAAAGCACTTACGCCGACGTATCTTGAGATGCGCCACGTAAGTACAAATGTGAGCCGCCGTATCTATGCGCCGTACCCATAGAACAAAGATGCACCAAAAAACAGACTTCATCCGACCGCCGTAACTTGCCTACGCCGGCGTATAGTGGGCGCATAGTTACGCTGGATTCATTTGGTACTCCCATTGATTTTCGATGCAAATGAGGGAGATGCGCTGATTCATGAACGTACTTGCGCCCGGCGCATGTTTTACCAGCATAAAGTTATTCCCCATATTGGAGGCGCAACTCATGCAAAGGTATGGACCAGGGAACGAACGCCATCTAATTTTACGTTGTTTACGTAGTACGTGAATAGGGCTGGGCGTAGGTTACGTTCACGTCGTAGGCAGTGATTCGACCTATCTCAGCCAGTTGTTTCAAGGTGATTGTGAGCATGCGCACTGGGATGCTTACGCATGCGCAGTTCATTTTAAGTACTTGTCTGAAGCTCAGCCCATCATTTGCATGGGGTCACGCTTCATTTAAATGTATTACGCCCACTTCCACTTATGCTGACTTACGCCCAGGAATATACGCTACGCCGGCGCAGAGATGGGAGCATTTGTTTTGTGAATTTCGTGCTTTCCTCTCCGCTCTGTGCCGGCGTAGCGTAAATAAGATGCGCTACGGCGGCATAAATATGCGCCTATGGCAGAGCTAGGATATGGCTGCCTGATAGCTGAGCTCTTGCCACCTCAGAGCACTTATCATATTTTGCGGTGATTTCGGACCTCGACCTTGCCACCTCATCATGGGCACTTCATCGAGGCAGTCCTCGGCCTCCCGTTCCCGATCCCCTAGGGAACACAGCGATGCCATGGGCCAACATATCCCGGAGATGTTTAGGACCGGCAGAGGACAAATGGCGGCCTCCCGCCAAGGGACACACCAGGGCCGCACGCATGTCTTGCTTCCCCAAACGCAGGACATTGTTCTATCCGCACCCACACCTGATCCGCCGTTGTTGCCCCCGGGGAGGACAGACCAAGCCATACCCCCCGCTTTGGCGGCAACACCGATCACCATCATGGACCTCCGAGCTATGGCCACCGACATCAAAGATGCACTCGCGGCGGCCATTGCAGACCTGCGCCTGGACTTTAAGGCCTTAGACGGGAGAGTCGCGACGACCGAACAGACGCTGAAGGACCATGACTCCGTGCTCCAACGATCCACGAGGAAGATTGACGACCATACCCTGCAGATGAGGGAAATAAACCGTCATCTGGAGGACCTCGAGAACCGGGGAAGACGCCATAACCTACGTGTTCGGGGCCTACCAGAAGCGATCGAAGGAGGCCAGGTCACACAGGAGGTGACAAAGATTTTCAACTCGATCCTCCAGCGGCCACCGGACACCGTGATTACCATGGATCGGATTCACAGGGCGCTCAGGCCCAGGGGAAGGGATGCGGACCCCCCTAGAGACGTAATCTGCTGCCTCCCCGACTTCGGCCTGAAGGAGGAGATCCTGAGGAGGGCCCGGGGCCAGCGCCTCCAACACGCGGGCTCCCCGATCAACTATTCCAGGACCTCTCGGGGATCACGCTGAAGCACCGCCGAGACCTCAAGCCTATACTGGATGTCCTGCGGGCCGAAAAAATACAATACAAATGGAAGTTCCCCTTTTGCCTGGCAGCCTCACGCCAGGGCCGCACCGCTCACTTGAAGGTACCCGAGGACCTCCCGCACTTCTTCGAGGCCTTGGGCATACCGCCCGTAGCTGTCCCGGAGTGGTATGCCCTTTACCGCCGCTCGGTGGGTCGCTGGCGTGGACCCCAGGCGGAGGAAATGGAGACTCAACCCTCAAGATCCCGCAGGAGACGCTCCCCGTCGGGCTCCCGCACCCCGCATGCCACGGCGGGACCCAGGAGAGATCGTGACCCGCTCTCCTCTCCAGGAGCGCGGAGGGCTCGGAGGGACTATTAGCTGGATGGCCGGTGTTCTGTTGGGACTGTTTCACGTTTGACTGTTGGCCAAGTTTATTCCCATGCTGCCATGTTATGTACACTCAACGCTATCCTCGGATCCCGGGAAGCGTACTGACTCCCTGCTCCCCCTTCTAGCCACCGCCCCGCCTGTATCCACGCTTGGATTGTGACCGCGCCTTCCACCTTCCGCCTGAGGCCGAGGCTCATCCCCGTCATGTGCTGACGTCGCCTGACCCCTCCCCGGGGGCTGGCTGGGACCCAAGGACTCCTGCATCGCTTTACACTACAATACACAGGCTCCCTCGCGGTGGCCACCGCTCCCGGAACCGGATCCCAACGTCTCTCCTCCTTTCCGGCGCGCACCGCCTGCGTCATATCCGGGTCGACGCCACCGTGGATGGAGGACAACTCCTGCTCGCTGACACAGAAACCACAGCGAGTCGCCGGAAAGCCTGAACCGTTCGCCGCGGGGCAATCACCGGAGGATCCTGCTGCTAGGTGAGGTCGGTTCTCTCCTCGCTGATCGGATAGCCGCCTGACTCCCTCCTGCGGAAACCCTGTCCAAGGTAATGACCCGACTCCCCGCACCCCTGCCTCCCTTGAACTCACCGACCCACTCGCGATATCCGGCCTCCTCCTTCTGGGTCGCCCTGGACTGTCTCACCTCTTCGCTCCATGCCCGTCTTCATCCGGTGGCCTCCATCACAACACCCGCCGGACTGCTTATAGTTGCTGGCTCCCCCCGGGGGGCCCCGGCCCCAGGTGTATGAGTTACCTCCACAGCACGGGTGTCGGAGGTGCGGGCTGTTGGCTACCACTACGCCCCTAGATGTGCACGCCCGTATCTGACTATCCTTGGCCGGCCGTGCCCGTAGGCCAAGCAATGCAGGCGTGGCGAGACTACTGTTTCAGCGGGGGTTTACTGTTTACTGTTATACTGTTTGCTTAAACTTTTATGCTCTTTTATCTAGTTGTTTAACCTATTTTGCTTGCTGACATGGGTTCGGGCGGCGGGGGGGCGGCGGTTGGGGTGGTTGGGCACGCCCTCCGCCCCCCCTCGCGCTTCCCCCCTCTCCCTGGGGTGTCTTCGGGCGCCCCCGGGGGGGCCCCAGGGGATGGGGGGGTGTGGCTGTTGAGATGTTGCACCCCGGCCCCTGCTGCGCTTCCCAGCCCTTGGGCCGCGCCTGCTTACGGGGGAACTGCGCCAAGGGGCTTCCCCCTACGGCCTGGGGTAAAGAGGGATCTAGTTGCCATTTTTTGTGTTCCTGCCCTGGTTACATCCACTGAGTCCTTGCCAAAATTTGCCCCGCAGAGGTTTCGCCCATGCCTTAACCAAACCTTTACTCGCTCTGAGGTGGCATACCTACCCCGGCTACTTCACCCACTCTCTTGCCGCTTCCGGGCAAGGCTCCGGTCAACCCACAAGCGGTACCGTGCGCCGGTTTCCGCGTCCCGGCGCGGAGGCCCCTCACGGCCGCACCCTACCGATTATCCCTATTAGAATAGGGGGAGGGACTGCGTCCCACCCGCCTAAATCGGTCTAACTCCCTATACTCCCCTACAGAAGGGAAAAACAGGGAACCCCCCCCCCCGATGCTCCCTACTTTTCCAGGAGCAGGCCCCTCCCACGTCGGACACCTGTGGTGCCGTAACCCAGATTAAAGCTCTCCCAAGCCCCGATCCCTCCCTCACCACTACAGCACCAATCCCCTCACTCTCCTCTTCCCCATACCGCCACAGCTCGGATACCCGTGCCCGCCCCGTGCCCAGACATACGACCGAACGGGCCCCCATAATGCCAGACGCACTGACGGGTGCAGGCAATACCACACTGAAGGTGGTCTCCCTCAATGCACGGGGACTAAATCTCCCCGAAAAGCGATCTCAGCTCCTCTTGGCCCTACACAGAGCTAAAGCGGATATAGCGTTTGTGCAGGAAACGCACTTCAAGTCCGGGGCGGTGCCCAAACTGCACAACTTTCATTACCCAAATGCCCACCACGCCACTAATCCACACGCTAAAACGAAAGGGGTCTCCATACTGATCGCTAGACATTGCCCCCTCAAAGTGATAGAAGAAATCGTGGACCCTGAGGGTAGGTATTTATTTCTCAAGGGCTCTTATCTAGACCGCACCCTCACGCTTGCCGCTGTCTACGCACCTAATTCGCGTCAAGTAGCATTCTTTAAAACCGTATCAGCCCTACTGACACCCTTTAAGGCGGGGACACGCTGCTGGGGGGCGATTTTAATTTACCTCTTTTTTGCCCCGCACAAGATACGTCCTCCGGCACCTCGTCCACCCCATTCTCAGCTCTCAGGAGGATCAAACTACTCCTCCAAGAACTCCTTCTACATGACACCTGGCGTACCCTACACCCGACGGGAAAGGACTTCACATTCTACTCGGCTCCCCATGCCCGCTACTCCCGACTTGACTATCTGTTTGTGACCCAGGAAGACCTCCCCCTACTAACATCCGCGACTGTGGAACCCATGTGGCTGTCGGATCATAACCCGATCTCGGCCACACTATCGCTTCCCCTTCGTCGCTCTGGAACACGGGTGTGGAGGTTGGACCCGTCACTATTAACTGATCCAACGCTTGCTACCGACCTTGAATCACACCTGGAATCATTCTTTCGGGAAAACAAACCGGAGGACACGGCCCCTATGGTCAACTGGGAAGCCCACAAATGTGTTGTGAGAGGCCTCCTATTGGCCGCCGCCGCCCGACGCAATAAGGAACGACGCAAACAATACGACGATCTCGTGGGGAGAATCAAACGACTAGAATCCGCGCACAAACGTTCACAAGCCCTCGCGACACTTCAAGACTTGACTCAGGTGAGAGCCGAGCTCCTAAAGGCTATAGGCAGGAAGATCAGACGTTCCTATGCCCTGACCAAAAAGTCGTTTTACGAACACGGCGACAAAGCGAGCAAATTGCTAGCTGCGGCCCTGCAAGCCAAAAAGTCTAGAACGACCGTCCATTCGCTGACGGATGACAAAGGCGCGAAAATACGCTCCACACCAGACATAGCTAAGCTCTTTGTTAAATATTACACTGACCTGTACAACCTGCCGTCTCCGACCACGCCGGCCGCACAACTCACCAGACAAGGCATGATCGATGACTTTTTGAGCCAGTACGGCCCCGCCGGCCTGTCGGAATCGGCTAGGTCGGAACTTGACAAGCCCCTCGACAGCGCTGAAACAACTAAAACCCGGCAAGAGTCCGGGCCCAGATGGTCTAACTTCCGGATACTACAAGTTGTACGCCAAAATTCTCACACCTTTCTTCCTCTCGGCCTTCAATTCCCTCCCTGACACCTCCGCCCCACTTCGGGACCTTCTAACTGCGCACATTGTGGTTCTCCCCAAACCCGACAAAGACCTGAACCTTGTGACTAACTACAGACCCATCTACTACTCAATGTAGACCTTAAGTGGTTCGCCAAGACAATCGCGAATAGACTATTACCGCACATGCCCTCCCTGATAGACCCTGACCAAGCGGGATTTATCCCCGGTAGAGAAACGTGCGACAATACCCTCACGGCTATCAGCGTCCACCATTGGCTCACCTCTCGCGGCTCACCCGGGTTTTTCCTCTCACTCGACGCAGAGAAGGCGTTCGACAGAGTGGCATGGGACTTCATGCAAGTTACTCTCAAGGCCATAAACATACCCCCGCTCATGTTGAGCTTTATCTCCGCACTTTACGCGGGCCCGACGGCGAGGGTGAGAGTTAACAATCACCTGTCGGACGCCTTCTCCATCGCAAACGGGACCCGCCAGGGGTGCCCCCTCTCCCCCCTGCTATTTGTCCTCACCCTAGAGCCTTTCCTGAGGCATCTCAGATCTAACCCAACAATCAAGGGGGTGGACATCGGGAGCCACACGTACAAAATTGCCGCGTTCGCGGACGATATTCTGCTTTTCCTCAAGGACCCCCTCACGACCGTCCCCAACCTGCTCAAAGACTTTGCAGATTTCAAAACACTGTCTAACTTCCAAATTAATTTGTCCAAATCATATGCCCTGAACGTCTCGCTGCCACAGACCTTGCGCAACCTATGTCAAACTAACTTTCCCTTCACATGGAACGATAAAGCCATCACATACCTAGGGATCCAACTCCCCGCTTCCCTCTCCGACCTGTACTCCCTTAACTACATGTCACTACTACAAACGGTGATTAAGGATTTACAGGGATGGTCCCCCAAACGTCTATCATGGTTCGGGAGGGTCGCGGTAATCAAAATGAACGTCTTGCCCCGACTGCTCTACGCTATGCAAACTGTCCCCATCAGGCTCCCCCCTGCTTTCTTCTCGTCCTACAGGGCGGCCTGCGCGAAATTTGTATGGCACGACGCCCGCCCACGCTTGAGCTACGCCAGGCTCACAGTCCCCAAACTGAAAGGTGGCCTGGGCTTGCCTGACATCCACAGATACAACATGGCTTGTGGCCTTTCCAGGATAGTGGACTGGACAGCTAGTGAGGGACGGAAACACTGGGTGAAGTTAGAACAAACATTCTCTCCCCTACCGTTATCCCATTTACCATGGGTATCACAAGATAACATACCACAGAGTTGCAAATTACACCCTCTAATTCTCCCCTCCTTGCAAGCCTTTCGGGTGGCCTGCACTAAGCATGAATTGTCGGACCGAATTGGTCCCATGACCCCCCTTAGGCTGAACCCCGACTTTCCACCGGGCATGCACCCCGCTTTTCTCTCTGACTGCTGGCCCCACACGACCATTAGGGCGGGACACCTCTTCTCACAGGGTAGACTCATGCTTCAGTCCGAACTAGCCAAGTACGTCAACAGGAATGAATTCCCATTCTGGACATACATACAACTGCGACACTTCATTGACAAGACGGCCCCAAGAGCCCACTGGTCCAGACCTTGCTCCCCTTTCGAAAACCTCTGCTCAAAGGGGGAACCACAAAGACATATTGTTTCGATAGTCTACGGTTTGCTATTTACTACACACTCCTCCAAACTCCACTGGGCTAATCAACAGTGGGAACGGGACCTAGCGATAAGCCTCACGGACAGTGAGTGGGAAGCCATCTACCGGCTGGCCCACAAGGGTTCAATCAATGTTCAGTTACAGGAGAATGCTTACAAGCTTCTCTCCAGATGGTACAAAACCCCGCTTAAGTTGCACAAAATTAACCCTGCCCTCCCAAAGACCTGCTGGAGGTGCCATCTGGAAACCGGCTCTTTCCTCCACATTTGGTGGTCCTGCGCCAAACTCCTGCCCTACTGGGAAGAGGTACACAGGCTCATAGCACAAATCTCGACTGACCACTTAGAATTCACGCCGGCCCAGTTTCTACTCCACCATGCCCAGGCTCTCCCGAGGGGTTACTGCCACTCCCTGGCCATGCACATGGTAAACGCGGCACGGATGTGCATCCCGATCAAATGGCTCTCTCCACACCCCCTCCCCTGACTGACTGGTTCGCCCGTCTCCACAAAACGATGGAGATGGAGGAACTCATCCACAACTCTGACAGCCCCGCAAAATTCACCGAGACTTGGGCCTGCTGGATCCATTTCACCACGACCGACGATTACAAAAAAATTAGACCCTGACGACTGTGACCGGACTTCCTCATCCCCCTACACCTTGCCGAGCTGTGGCGGAATACCTGTACCCCTCACCCCCCCCCCCCCCCCCCTGCTCTCCAACCTGGAACACTATCCTCCCATCCTCCTATCCTCCCCTCCCCTTCCATCCCTTCTATCCCACCAGCCGCAAACACAAACCCTATACTGGCAGGTCTTGCCGTCCTGCAAAATGGAGGGATAGTTCGCTTCCATACGCTATTACCAACGGCTTCCCCTTTTTGCTTCAGGAATGCCTCCATGCTACTCCCTTCTACACTGTTCACACGGATCGGGGGGAGAGCCCCTGGATGCTGTGTAGCTTGCCTTTCGACATACCTGTTGGCGAACTGATTATTGCTTCTGACACTGTTTACCATGCACCATATTGTTTGCATGTAGCATAGCGGCTGCGACCGCGACTTTACTATTTCGACTGTTATTAATGTTGTAAAGTATATCTTGTACTGTATCACTTTCCCAATAAAATCTACTTGGAAAAAAAATAAAAAATATGCGCCGATGTATGTGAATCCGGGCTAATGTGTGTTAAAATGAAGCATGGTACAAATAAAAATACAAGTTGGAGCAAAATGACTCCTAGACGCAAGAACTAAGGCCGCGTACACACGATCAGTCCATCCGATGAAGCTGTCAGATGTGACTACACACCATCTGTTAAATAACCGATAGTGTCAGAACTCGGTGACGTAAAACAGAACGACGTGCTGAAAAAAAATAAGTTCAATGCTTCCAAGCATCTGTCGACTTGATTCTGAGCATGCATGGATTTTTAACCGATGCTTTTACATACTAACGATCGGTTTTGACCTATAGGTTAGGCCAGTGTTTCCCAACTCCAGTCCTCAAGGCACACCAACAGGTCATGTTTTCAGGATTTCCCTCAATTGAAACAGCTGTGGTAATTACTAAGGCAGTGAAACTGATCGAATGACCTGTGCAAAATAATGGAAATCCTGAAAACATGACCTGTTGGTGTGCCTTGAAGACTGGAGTTGGGAAACGCTGGGTTAGGCGTCCATCGGTTAAATTTTAAAGCAAGTTCTCTTTTTTTTGACCGAACGATAACTGACCGATGGGGCCCACACACGATTGGTTTTGACATCCCCGACTTGTAAAAACAATCACTCTTAAGTCCCGATTCACACTTGTGCGTAGGCTCTGGAGAAGTCCTGGAGGTGAGCATGGTAGGAGGTGACCAGGAAGCTAGAGAGCTCTTGCGGGAATGAAGAGAACGGTTTAGTTGGTATTTTCAGACTAGGTTGGTGATGCAGCTGGGGACAGTGTTATGGTTGCTTATGGCAAGCATGTTTAGGGGTTGTTGGTATCCTAAATTTAATTAAAACCATGTACCATAATATCAGCAACATGAAGCAGCCTATCAATCTTGCACAGTTCAAAAAAAGTCAGTAAAAGGAGAAAAGTAGGAGGAGAAGATGGAGACCAGGGGAATGCGGTAGGTATGGTAGCCAAGAAATTACCATTTTTAGAATATCTCTGGGTAGTTGTATAGGTGTACAATCAAGGTTCCAGTAGTAATTGGTCAAAGTTCTGTAGCAGGTAATGGTCTACCCAACGCTGCCATATTTTCAGGTGTTTAGAGATGCGATCGAGTAATGGGGCCTCGATTTTTGCTATTGATAATGAATTGTCATTCTGTGTTTTGTCTCAAGAAGAACTGTTTGTTATTTTCATCTGTGACAGTATGGTTGAGGTTGGTTTACACTTGAAGTTGTCCACTTTAAGCTGCAAAGGCAGTGGACGGGTGTGTGCATATGCCGTGGCTGCAATGCTTTGCTACAGGGCCACAGCAGAAATGATCCTGCCTTTGCGTTTGTAGTACTGCTGTCGATTGCGACCCATTCAAGTGGATGAGGCTGCAGCTACATGCGTTGCAACATGGTGGTTCACCATTTTCAGGGTTAAAACATGTAGTGAGGAGGCGACATGTTGTCTCCTCACTGCCTGTCAAACACCTCCTGAAAAGCAAATGTATCCTTTTATCCTATTTTGTCATCAGACTATTTATTTGGCTTTTTGATGTCCCAATGCAATGTTTGCTGATAATAGGACAATGCTTGAAATATCTTGTGTCACCCTAACCTGCATACGTTATCTCAAAAGAACATGTCAAACTATTTTTTTTTTTATATTGCAAGCTTTTTCACCAGCTGTAAGAGAAAATGTTGTACCTATTATTTTAGGGTCGGTTTACACTGCTGCGATACGAGAACTTGTGCAAATCCAGTACCTGTATTGCACGTCACCCACAGGCACACACTGCCCTATGCGACCCACTGCGGGTGTTAATAGAACGTTAATGACACCCCCGTAACGGTTCGCATATCACAGTGCGAACTGTCAATTCAAAACATTTAAAGGAGCTGCAGGAACATCTGGCAAGTATTGGCTTTGTGGTACATGTGACAAAAATTTCCCATATTCTTCATATGTCTGGGCTTTTCTTAGGAAGAAAAACAATCCAACCCAGGCAAAATTTTGCAAAAACTCATCAAAAGTCTCCCAAAAGCATGTGGGAAAATGTGTTGTGGTCTGAAACCGAGGTTTAACTTTTTGGCCATAATTCCAAAAGATATGTTTGGTAAAAAAAAAATGCTACACATCACCAAAAGAACAGCATACCCACTGTGAAGCATAGTGGTGGCAGCATCATGCTTTGGGGCCGTTTTTCTTCAGCTGGAACAGGGGCCTTGGTCAAAGTAGAGGGAATTATAAATGGTTTCAAATACCAGTCAGTATTGTCACAAAAACTTCAGGCTTCTGCTAGAAAGCTGAACATAAAGTGGAACTTCAACTTTCACCATGACAACGACCCAAAGCATACATCCAAATCAACAAAGGAATGGCTTCCCCAGAAGAAGATTAAAGTTTTGGAATGGCCCAGTTAGAGCCCAGGCCTGAATCCCATTTGAAAATCTGTGGGGTGATCTAAAGAGAGATGCACAGGAGATGCCCTCGCAATCTGACAGATTTGGAGTGTTTTTGCCAAGAAGAGTGGGTGAATAGTGCCAAGTCAAGATGTGCCATTCTGATGGACTCATACCCCAAAAGACTGAGTGCTGTCATAAAATCAAAGGTGCTTCAACAAAATATTAGTGGAAGGGTGTGCATACTTATGCAACCTTATTATTTTAGTTTATTTTTATTTTGCTTCCCTGCACCTAAAATATTTGTTTGTTTTTCAACTTGGTTGTACAGTTTATAGGTCACAAAAGTTCTGAAATTATTCATCCATCTCATTATTTATTTTTTACAGAAACCTGACATTTTTAACAGGGGTGTGTAGACTTTGTATAGCCACTGTTCAGTGTGTGTGTGTACATGTATATGTGTGTGTATATATATATATATGTGTGTATGTTTTATATAATATATATATGTATATATATATATATATATATATAATTGCATGAAAATTTCTGCAAACAGTCTTTTTCTAATTTATTTTTTATTTTTTTTATGTGCTTTCGATTTAATCTGATCTGTTAACCACTTAAGGACCCCCGCACGCACATATACGGCCACAGAATGGCACGTACAGGCACAAGGGCGTAAATTTACGTCCCCGCCTGAGTGCGGTTCGGGGGTCCCATCGGGACCCCCTCCGCGGCGTGCGGGGGTCTCCCTACCTCTGTGAGCGATCCGGGATCTGCGGGCGGATGTCCGTGATATCCGCCCCCCCCGCGATCGCTCCCAGCCAATGGGAGCGCGCTCCCAGCCAATGGGAGCGCGCTCCCAGCCTGTCACTTCCTCCTCCTGTGTTTACACAGGAAGGAGGAAATGATGATGTATTCTCTCATCGCAGCGCTGTTTCCCAGCGCTGCTGATGAGAGAAGACATCACAAGTAAGTGTGCACCAACACAACACTGACACACACTCACATAGGCATATTAACCCCTTGTGATCGCCCCCCCCCCCCCACCCCCCTGTCACAGTGTCACTGAATGCAGTGATTTAATCACTGCATTTCGTGTCAGTGTGACAGGCAGTGTAAAAAACAGTTAGTGTTAGGTTCAGGATAGCCCCCCCACCCCCCCTAATAAAGTTTTAACCCCCTAATCACCGCCCTAGTTAACCCTTTCACTCCCTATTGCCAGCGTCACTAAGCGATCATTTTTCTGATCGCTGTTCCCGCTAGGTAGCTATTTTTTTTTTATTGCGATTTTTTTTTTTTTACTAAAGACATGTGGCTAAATAAATTTTGGCCTAAATGTTTGACTAAGATTTAGTTTATTTGATTTTTTTTTTTTAACAAAAAGTAAAAAATAGTGTTTTTTTTTTTTCAAAAATGTCGCTCTATTTTTGTATATATCGCAAAAAATAAAAATCGCAGAGGTGATCAAATACCACCAAAAGAAAGCTCTATTTGTGGGAAGAAAAGGACGCAAATTTTGTTTGGGAGCCACGTCGCACGACCGCGCAATTGTCTGTTAAAGCGACGCAGTGCCGAATCGCAAAAACACCTTGGGTCATTTACCAGCGTATTGGTCCGGGTCTTAAGTGGTTAAAGGAAACAGATCTTTGGATGATATGGGCAGGAGCTGCTGGTCTTTTTGTTTTTCGGTTTTTATAAATCCGTTTACTTTTCACGTGTCAAGCCAGTCCAGTCAGAATGCTCCTGTACTCCAACATTGGAAGGCATGCACGCAAATTAGTTTATGAAGGGGATGTTTGAAGTTGCAGTAAAGCAGGGGTGCCCAACCTTTTGAAGGCTGAGGGCCACTTAAGCGACTTAGTAACCAGTCGTGGGCCACAATGAGCGGAGTGGGCAGATGACAGGTCTGTGTCCAGTCTGCATATTTAAGGCAGACACAGCCCAATCTACTCTATGGGCCTTCCAATCCAATCGGAGCAGATCCACTTCTGTTTTTTGTTTTTTTTAGCAGATCGGATTGGAGGTAGGCAGGTGTAAACGGACACAAGTCAGTTTACATCTGCCGCTCCATAGAGCCTAGGGGCCAGATTCTCAGCGGCGTTACGACGGAGTATCTCAGATACCCCGTCGTATCGCCGTTTTTTTTGTCTCGTATCTATGCGCGTGATGCTAAGCATCACTTTTGCATAGATACGCTTCTACATCCGACAAGTGTAAAACCATTACACTTGCGGATCGTAGGTGTAATGACAACTCCGGCCACTAGGTGGCCTTTACGTTGTTTTTGCATATGCAAATGAGGTAGTACGCCGATTCTCGATCGCTTTTACGCCGCCCCGTCGTCGCGTACGTCGTTTTTGTTCGTAAGGTTACCCCAGCTTCTATGTGGAGTAACCTTACGAAGTACCGTCGGATGCCGTCGGGTCCCGTCGGATGCCATGTTAAGTATGGCGTCGGGTCAGCGTCGGCTTTTTCCTTCGCTTACGTCGTTTTACTAACTCGGTCGCGAATAGGGAGTTGCGTAAATGACGCTCACGTCATTTTGATGTCGGTTTCAACTACGCTTTCCGACGTGAGCTGGAGCATGCGCACTGGGCTTTTTCCCCGGCCGGCGCATGCGCAGTTCATTCGACGCGGGGGCGCGCTTAATTTAAATACAAGCCGCCCCATTTGAATTGCGCGGGTTTACGCTGCGCGATTTACGCAACGCAGGCGAAACCTACGGAGCAAGTGCTTAGAGAATAAAGCACTTGCTCTAGTACGATGCGGTGGCGTAGTGTAACTGGCTTGCGCTACCCCGCCGGAATTCTTAGAGAATCTGGCCCTAAGACTGCTTTTACACTGATGGTCTGCGGTCTATTGTGGCGCTGTGTACCTGTGGTTTTCCTGCTAGTTAGCTGCACTTTGCCATAGAAGTCTATTATATCCTGCATGTGTGGTGCACATTCCAAAAAGCCAATCGCTTCCGCTACCGCTAGCTTCATTTACAACACTGATGCTCTCAGCTGGCAGGTCAGCAACCTGCAATCTGGGCTTGCCAACCAGCCATCCCAGAGCTAGAAGTCGCGGGCCACATCAGAGGGCTCCGCAGGCCACATGTGGCCCCCGGGCCACTGGTTGGGCACCCCTGCAGTAAAGCATCAGAGCCGGAGAACAAATGAACAGCCATTATCGTTATTGATGCGTAATTTGAAGTATCAAGTGAACTAAAGCTGGCCATGGATGTTGTTTTTAGGGCGATTATTTGTCCACTAGGACCTTTTCATTGTCCCTGTCTATTGGTGACAGTTGTGTATGAACAGTCTTTTACATCTTTTCATAGGATTGGGATGAGCTAGCGGAGAAGATTATTCCTTCATGTGATGAGTGCCTATGACTCCCCATGCTGCTTATCACAAAATACAGTTCAGAATTGGACCAATATTGGATCATTACCTACAACTGATGCTGAAAATTGGAAGCATTGCTTGCATTTTTTTTAAAGTAATTTAGGTCCAACCTTAATGCTTCAGTAGTAAGAAATCTTATTGAACACAAGTATTTACATGTTTGTTTCAGCACTGTGACATAGCTGATACACAGAGCTAATTCCAAATTAAATATGAACTTCGCGCTAGGGATATGGTATACTCTCAAGTGTATAGCTGCCTGCAGAATAATTACCCCTGAGTGGGGGATAACCTCAAATTATTCATTCTAAATAAGTGTGACACTTCTAATTTAAAATGTGTGAACCCATTTTCATATGTAAAGTGAAATCAATCTGTGCTCCCCTCCCTTGTCACCACACTTGCCAGAATATGATAATACTAGCTCTTTAATTTTAAATGTATTTATAATTTATTTATAATTTATTTTAAACTGCTTGTGTCATCTTCTGAGTGTTCACATTCAGGTCTTTACAGAGGGCAAGGGGGCCCTCTTTATATTTTGGAGGAAGAGAGCTTTAACCTTCACATACGGAAAGGCTTCTTCACAGTAAAAGTTGTGAAAATGTGGAATGGACTCCCTCAAGAACTAGTTCTACAAAAGAAAAATTAGTAGTCTGCCATTGCTCAAGTTTAAATAATATACCGAACATAGATTAGATGTTGACCTTCTAGCTTCCCTTGTTCCTGGCCAGTGATTTTGTATTTGATGTCGGAGAGAGCCAAGCAACTGGTATTTTCAGAGGGAGGTTGACAATGTCATGATTGGCATTGTGTTCCTCCTTGTGAGTGTTTCCTTTTTAAAAGGTGTTTAACCACTTAAGGACCGCCTACTGCACATATACGTCGGCAGAATGGCACGGCTGGGCACATTAATGTATATATACGTTGGTTTTAGTACCCAGCCGTGGGTCACGGGCGCGCACCCGCGGTGCGCTACCGTGACCCGGTCCGAAGCTCCGGGACTCGCGGACCCGATCGCCGCTGCAGTGCGGCGATCCGTCCCTGGAGCTGAAGAACGGGGAGAGCCGTGTGTAAACACGGCTTCCCCGTGCTTCACTGTGGCTGCAGCATCAATCGCGTCATCCCTGTTATAGGGGGACGCGATTGATGACGTCACACCTACAGCCACACCCCCCTACAGTTGAAAACACACACACAGGGAACACTCAAAGTCACAGCGCCCCCTGTGGTTAACTCCCAAACTGCAACTGTCATTTCCACAGTAAACAATGCAATTTAAATGCATTTTTTGCTGTGAAAATGACAATTGTCCCAAAAATGTGTCAAAATTGTCCGAAGTGTCCGCCATAATGTTGCAGTCACGAAAAAAATCGCTGATCGCTGCTATTAGTAGTAAAAAAAAAAAAAAAAAAATTATTAAAAATGCAATAAAACTATCCCTTATTTTGTAAACGCTATAAATTTTGCGAAAACCAACCGATAAACGCTTATTGCAATTTTTTTTTTTTTTTTTTTTACCAAAAATAGGTAGAAGAATACGTATTGGCCTAAACTGAGGAAAAAAATAAGTTTTTTTTATATATTTTGGGGGATATTTATTATAGCAAAAAGTAAAAAATATTGCATTTTTTAAAAAATTGTTGCTCTATTTTTGTTTATAGCGCAAAAAATAAAAACCGCAGAGGTGATCAAATACCACCAAAAGAAAGCTCTATTTGTGGGGAAAAAAGGGCGCCAATTTTGTTTGGGAGCCACGTCGCACGACCGCGCAATTGTCATTGCCGAATCGCAAAAAGGGGCAAGGTCCTTTTACCTGCATTTTGGTCCGGGTCTTAAGTGGTTAAGAAGGGGGGGAAAAAAACAGTTGCTGTGCAGTAGCTACCATTCTTGCTCATGCTGGATGAGTAAATCTAGTTGCAGCTTAAGAATTAAAAATATGTTATAACCGAAACTGTATTGTGTTTCCAACTTGTTACGGAATGTTCAAGAAGGAAATTGTGTAAATAACGTTAACAATAAAAAACAAACAAAAAAAAACGCAGACACTGCCATTTGAAACAGCTTTAATCTGCTTTTAACATGCTTCCTCTAGACTCTAGAGGTTTAATGGCCATTGTTTTCAGTCCAAAACATAGCTGAAGTCTTTTCTACACACAGGAACATGTTGCATGCTTTATCTGTTCCCAAATCCTTTGTGTCTTTTTTATTTTGTTTATTTTTATATTTTTATTGTACTTCTTCACTAAGCAGAATGTCAGTCTGGGTTTTGGTGATGTCGGTTTATAGAACAGGCTAGCGGTAGACAAATGTGTCTGAGAATACCGGGTGACGAGGCATCTTATCGGTCCACAGTTTAATTTCTGGTTAGTTGGGACCAGCTGATATGTTCATGCCAACTCGATAATGAGTGAATGTCTGCTTGCACTGAAAAAGAGTGGTATGTGATCACTATTATTGTCTCTTTAGAAACCGTCACACAAGGCACATACCTTGAAAATACTTTGGCATTTATAGGGGTCAATTCACAAAGCTTTTTTTCCCGATTTCGGTCGTAATTTTAACGATTTTGCACGTTATTGAAGCTAGTTCAATTCACTAAACAATTTAACGCTTTGAAAAATCATCAAATAATGTTTCACTACACGGAACCGATATTTTAAGGTGTGGATCCTTATTTAACGATTCGATCGTTATTTTAAAGGGTCAAATCGTTAAATATGTACAGAAGTGCAATTCACAAAGATTTTTTTGACAGTTATCGATCGTTAAGCAATCGTTGCATTAACACCTCCCTCAGGGTGTCGTTATGACATTTCCCAGGCGATATCTTGTTGTTAGAGGAAGCATTTGGCGATTTTTGTAGTGTAGTGAAGTTTTTAGTCGTTTTGGGCAAGATGGAACCATGCTCTATTTGAACTTAAAATTATCCAGAGGCGAAGAACAACACGTTAGAATGTTGTTCATATTTATAAACGTGTATTCCGTTCACGTACTATTTTTTGGATGACTTTTCTGAAACCCAGGTGATGGCTAAATTCCGATTATCATATCCCATGATTTATTCTCTGTATGAGGAAATACACATGGCTTTAGAAAAACACACACTAGAAGTTATGCACATCACATGCTCAATCTCCATGTGTGTCTTGCTTGTCTCTCTCTCTCACATTATTATTACGATTTGGGACGTTAAAATAACTCTTGAGTAGTTAGCATAAAGAGTCAGTTGAAAACCATAAGGACTGTGTTGAATAACCATGGTGAATACCATGTTTGCTAGTGTTAAATAAGGGGCGGTAATTTAACAACTGAAGAAAACCAATAACGTTTCTCTTTGTGAATTGACCCCATAGTCTTGCTTGGTGTGCTCACATGTCTGAAATGCTATTGAAAGTTTTTTTTGGCCTTATATTAAAAGCAGAAATTTTGATAATTTAGTAAAATGAGTAGCCCATTAAAAAATAACTACCTTATATACTTGAGTATAAGCCAAGTTTTTCAGCACATTTTGTGCCGAAAATGCCCCCCTCGGCTTATACTCGAGTCATCTTTTTGCGCCTGATTTCCCGGACTTTGGGGACCCGGTACCAGCCGGCCGTATGTCCCCTGGACCCAAAACTTGGCACATTCTTCCTCTACAAGTGTACAAAGTTTATTGTCCGGAGGACCCACAGCCAGGGAGCTTCCATAGACTCCAATGTTAAACAGTAATTTTTCCGGTAACTTTGGGGACCCGGTACCGGCCGGCCGCCTGAAATTTGTCACACACGTAGCCCCAGTTCTCCTCTACAAGTGTCCTTAGTTTGTTGACTGGGGGACCTACGGCTGGGGAGCACCGATTTTTTTTTTTTTTTCTTCTCCCCCAAAGCTGGGCACCCCCTTTTATATACTCCCATGTTAAACGTGAGGCATGAACACAGTGAGGCATACAGATGGACGCCCTAGGCTTATACTCGGGTTATTAAATTTTCCCAGTTTTTTTTGTCGATCCACCCATCCTGTGAATAGACAGTTAAAAGAGAATAAGCACAATGAAGAGCTCTTCTCCCTGTTGCTCTGCTTCTTTTTTTTCTTCCTGCTGTCAGCATGCTTCATATCAGAACATGAGCTGATTGCTTCCTTGTTTCAGACTCCAGCCCTGCTGGTACAGGGACTGCACAAGGCTTATATCAGGTCAGATTCAGATACTTACAATGCTTGAATTTAAAAATGCTTTTAATGGTGTGAATAGTGAAATACAGAGCTATATTATTGTGTGACTTTTATATCTGCCTGGAGATCAACTTTAATGCATAACCATTCATTTTGGGTACTGTATATACTCGAATATAAGCCGAACCAAATAAAAGCTGAGGCACCTAATTTTACCACAAAAAAATGGGAAAAGTATTCACTTGAGTATAAGCCTAGGGTGTCCACCTGCGTGCCTCACTGTGCCCATGCCTAGACTGACGTTTAACATGGGAGTCTATAGAAGGGGTGCCCGGCTTTGAAAAATCGGTGCTCCTCGGCCGTAGATCCCCCAGCCAACAAACTTTGCATACTTAGTAGAGGAGAAATGGAGCTGCATGTGTACCAAGTTCTGGGTCCAGAGGACCTACGACGAGCCAGTACTGGGTCCCCAAATTCACTGGAGAAATTACTGTTTAACATGGGAGTCTATGGAAGGGGTGCCCGGCCATAGGTCCCCCGGACAAAAAACTTTGCACACTTGTAGAGGAAGATTGTACCAAGTTCTGGGTCCAGGGGACCGATGGCTGGCTGGTACCGGGTCCCCAAAGTCCGGGAGATCGGGCGCAAAAAAAAGGTGACTTGAGTATAAGCCAAGGGGGGCATTTTCAGCACAACAAAATTTACTGAAAAACTCGGCTTATACTCGAGTATATATGTTGCTTCTATAGTGAAAGGAGAATTACGCAGTGCTTTACATACAGTATGTATTATACATTCTCATTAGTCTCTGCTCTCAAGGAGCTTGCAGTCTAAGGTCCTTAACTCACATTTATTTTTTGGTGAATTTAGACCAGAGCCAATTAACCTACCAGCATGTCCTTGGAGTGTGGGAGGAAACTCACACAGGCACAGGTAGAGAACATTCAAGTTCCAGGCAAGTGGTGTTGTGGTTGGGATTTGAACCGACGACAACTCAACATTTTCAGCTAATGCAGAATATAACTGTGAATCCTGACAGAAATGCCATGTCTGTCACTTCCTGTGAGCTGCACCAAACAATATCTTCCTGGGGGCGTGGCTTGATGGCAGAGCATGCGGCTGTATAGAACTGTGGAAAATATACATTTTTAAACGTCTTGATACAATATGCACTGCGTTTTTTACGGCATGGTCGATTTGAAATACTAAGACTTCCATCCCATCTGGCAGGCCTAGCTTTCCCTCATTTTTACTCCACCCTGCTGAGGAAGTTGTGACAACGCAACGTGTCCGGGGGACAGAAGCCTTATCGTGCGTCGCTCGCTGCCGTCCTAAGAACTCCCTGATGTCCTATTTTGTATCTTTTATGCCTCATGTACACAGCCTAAATGTGAGTAGCCTGTGAATGCTCTTTATTTTATTAAAACATTTGAACCCAGCGGAAGCTCTTAGATTATTGATTTCTCCTTGCATGTTCTGGACCATGCTTATAGCTGATATTATGAGGAATTGAATCACCATCTTGCTCCCGGGTTTCCCGTATTGTTTTTACCTGCTTTATTTGACCATCTGGTAACACAGTGGTCTATTGCTGAGGTAAGAGTACCCATCTTCTACTGGTGGAGGGATCACTTATTAGTTTGGTGTGCCTACTGTCACTTGGTGAAATATTCCGAAGAATTGGATTGACTAATTTAATTCTTTTGGACTATATTGATTATTTATCAGTACTTGATTATTGGTTTGCGCTGCACTGTTCTCTGTCTTGTTTCCCTAATTTTTACCTGTAATACCTGGTACCTCCCACTGGTTCACATTCACGACTGGCTACATCCAGCTTCTACTAATGCTTGTGCTATTACAGAGGGAGGCATCGCCGCCTCATTAGAGACACTCCACAGTGTAATCTATGGAGGTTGTGTCCCGACCCATCCAGGTACGTTGATCATACCTCTCTATCCCTGTCTCATTCTGTAGTCTCGAGGATTTCTAAAGACTCTTGGTTAACATCCTGCAATAATACCATGTGGTTCAAACCTACCCTTCAAAAGTTCTATTCCCTGCCTAACCCCCTAAGGTGGCCCTTTTTAAAGGGGTCAAATATTTGTCACATTTATATTCTACAGAGTTTTAAGTTATCAGATTTGTATAGATTTTGATCTGCCACATACCTACTTATTTTACTATCATCAGCTTCAGGATGCTATACGTGCGCAATTTGGCTCCCTAGATGCCAGGTCTGGAAAAATTGTTAAGAAATCCAGACCCCACAAAACGTATCTCCACGTATTACTCTGATTCATAGTGGTCACTAACCCTAGATTTGGGGCTGCACAGGTAAAAACTTTTGGGCATTTTTGGTGACTTAACTATCCCTTCCCAGGCCAAGAGACTGCTTTGCGTCCTTTACTTTTATGCAAGGAAGTCCCTTTTATGGACATGGAAAGTGACCCCAACACAAACCATCTGGCTGAAGCTGGTCAATGACTCTCTGCCCCTTTTTATAAGCTCACTTTTGATATTCGAAAGAAGTAAAACATTTCATAAAATATGGGGTAGATGGTTGGCCAGTCCCCTAACTCTATCTCCTGTACCACTGTGCATTTATGCTGACAAGATTTCCCGCTTTAATACATGTTCTGTTAGATTGAATTAGGCTGCTGTATTCAAAAAGAAACAAGGATGCGCCCAATCTAAGTGCAGTAACGTATTTAATCGATAAAATAAGGTACAAAAGGAGAACGGCCAAATGGCTACTCACACATTAAAAGTGGATAATAGGCATATATAAGACCGTGGATGTAGTCATCGTCCGGTGTATGAGGGGTGTCCGCACATGGTGGTGAGGTGCTGTAGATGGAAGACAGCAAGTGGGACAGCCTGGAGGAGCTTGTTGGGAGCGCCGTGTACGGCGGCGTGCGTCTCACGATGGAACGCAAGCACAGGTCGGTCTCACCGGAAGTGACGTGACGTGGCGTGGCGAAAAAAAAAGGGAACCAATAGGATGACGCGTTTCACAGCCCAGCTGGAGGAGCTTGTTGGGAGCGCCGTGTACGGCGGCGTGCGTCTCACGATGGAATGCAAGCACAGGTCGGTCTCACCGGAAGTGACGTGACGTGGCGTGGCTAAAACGAGGGAACCAATAGGATGACGCGTTTCACAGCCCAGCTGCAGCTGGGCTGTGAAACGCGTCATCCTATTGGTTCCCTCGTTTTAGCCACGCCACGTCACTTCCGGTGAGACCGACCTGTGCTTGCGTTCCATCGTGAGACGCACGCCGCCGTACACGGCGCTCCCAACAAGCTCCTCCAGGCTGTCCCACTTGCTGTCTTCCATCTACAGCACCTCACCACCATGTGCGGACACCCCTCATACACCGGACGATGACTACATCCACGGTCTTATATATGCCTATTATCCACTTTTAATCTGTGAGTAGCCATTTGGCCGTTCTCCTTTTGTACCTTATTTTATCGATTAAATACGTTACTGCACTTAGATTGGGCGCATCCTTGTTTCTTTTTGTCTACCTATGTACAGAGTATGCTTCTGCTCTTCAGGGATTGCTGCCGCTAAAGTGCTAACTTGGATTTCCTGTGGACTTATGAACTTATCATATAATTTGTTTTTCATGAATACTCATTCTGATATCTAGACCACTTGCCAAGGTAGTTCTATTATCCACCTCCCCTTGCGCCATCAGACAATATATTTTAGGCTGCTGTATTGAATCCTGTTACATTGCGTAATAATTGTGTGTTTTTATTTTATTTTTACTGTGTTTCCCCAAAAATAAGACCTAGCGTTGTATCCCAGGGTGGCTGCGATATAAGCCCTACCCCGAAAATAAACCCTTGTTTAAAATGCTTGCAAAATCCTATAATCCACTGTATTACAGTAGTATATAATGTACAATGTGTGTGTTTCTGTAATACAATTGCTGGGAAGAGAGCTCTGGTGGGTCACAGAAGCGCAGAGCGGCGCTATAATGAAGGTATTTGGCACAATTGTATTACAGAAACACACACATTGTACATTATATAATACTGTAATAGAGTGGATTATAGGATTTTACAAGCATTTTAACTCAATTCATACTGAGGATTCCTGTCAGGCAGGTAGAGAAAAACCGCACATTACATGGTAAGACCTACCCAAAAATAAGCCCTATTGTGTTTTTTTGTTTCCAGAATGTTATACAGTGTCTTGCGAAAGTATTCGGCCCCCTTGAACTTTGCAACCTTTTGCCACATTTCAGGCTTCAAACATAAAGATATAAAACTGTTTTTTTTTTTTTGTGAAGAATCGACAAGTGGGACACAATCATGAAGTGGAACGAAATTTATTGGATATTTCAAACTTTGTTAACAAATAAACAACTGAAAAATTGGGCGTGCAAAATTATTCAGCCCCCTTAAGTTAATACTTTGTAGTGCCACCTTTTGCTGCGATTACAGCTGTAGGTAGCTTGGGGTATGTCTCTATCAGTTTTGCACATCGAGAGACTGAAATTTTTGCCCATTCCTCCTTGCAAAACAGCTCGAGCTCAGTGAGGTTGGATGGAGAGCATTTGTGAACAGCAGTTTTCAGTTCTTTCCACAGATTCTCGATTGGATTCAGGTCTGGACTTTGACTTGCCCATTCTAACACCTGGATATGTTTATTTGTGATCCATTGCATTGTAGATTTTGCTTTATGTTTTGGATCATTGTCTTGTTGGAAGACAAATCTCCGTCCCAGTCTCAGGTCTTTTGCAGACTCCATCAGGTTTTCCTCCAGAATGGTCCTGTATTTGGCTCCATCCATCTTCCCATCAATTTTAACCATCTTCCCTGTCCCTGCTGGAGAAAAGCAGGCCCAAACCATGATGCTGCCACCACCATGTTTGACAGTGGGGATGGTGTGTTCAGAGTGATGAGCTGTGTTGCTTTTACGCCAAACATAACATTTGCATTGTTGCCAAAAAGTTTGATTTTGGTTTCATCTGACCAGAGCACCTTCTTCCACATGTTTGGTGTGCCTCCCAGGTGGCTCGTGGCAAACTTTAAACGACACTTTTTATGGATATCTTTAAGAAATGTCTTTCTTCTTGCCACTCTTCCATAAAGGCCAGATTTGTGCAGTATACGACTGATTGTTGTCCTATGGACAGAGTCTCCCACCTCAGCTGTAGATCTCTGCAGTTCATCCAGAGTGATCATGGGCCTCTTGGTTGCATCTCTGATCAGTCTTCTCCTTTTATGAGCTGAAAGTTTAGAGGGACGGCCAGGTCTTCGTAGATTTGCAGTGGTCTGATACTCCCATTTCAATATTATCACTTGCACAGTGCTCCTTGGGATGTTTAAAGCTTGGGAAATCTTTTTGTATCCAAATCCAGCTTTAAACTTCTCCACAACAGTATCTCGGACCTGCCTGGTGTGTTCCTTGTTCTTCATGATGCTCTCTGCGCTTAAAACGGACCTTTGTGACTATCACTGTGCAGGTGCATTTATACAGAGACTTGATTACACACAGGTGGATTCTATTGATCATCATTAGTAATTTAGGTCAACATTGGATCATTCAGAGATCCTCACTGAACTTCTGGAGAGAGTTTGCTGCACTGAAAGTAAAGGGGCTGAATAATTTTGCACGCCCAATTTTTATTTTTTTTATTTAACAAAGTTTGAAATATCCAATACATTTCATTCCACAAAAAATGACGGCTTTATATCTTTATGTTTGAAGCCCGAAATGTGGCAAAAGGTCGCAAAGTTCAAGGGGGCCGAATACTTTCACATGGCACTGTATAAGACCCAGGCTTATTTTCGGGAAAACACTGTGTGTGTGTGTGTGTGTGTGTGTGTGTGTGTGTGTGTGTGTTTTTTTATGTTTGTACCTTTTTTAAACAGGGGTCTCTAACTAGTGGCTCTCCAGCTGTTGCGAAACTACAAGTCCCATCATGCCTCTGTCTGTGGGAGTCATGCTTGTAACTGTCAGCCTTGGAATGCCTCATGGGACTTATAGTTTCGCAACAGCTGGAGGGCTGCCAGTTTGAGACCCCTGCTTTAAAATTTAATAGAAATATCTTATTGAAAAAAAAAAATCTTCTTTCCTAGCCATGTTCTATAAACTGCCAATTGCCCTGTCCCCAATGTAATGGAGATGAAGAGATACAGACATGTTTATAGTACACAACAGGAGAGCAGCCTAGGTTGACGACCATGGCTTCCACCACAGATATAGTGGAGGAGTGACAGGAAGTGTGTTTGCAGGGTTCAAATAAAGCAAAAAAAGCTTACAAAAAGAAAAAAAAATGCAGCCACTACTACACCAAGGACTAGTAATCTGCAATATGTTACATTTTTAATTTTGGATTTAGATACACATTGTGTCAATGCACTGTTACAGAAAAACATGTATTTTGCCTAAGTTTTACATTAGTATGATGTGTGTACTCGTATATACACACGCATACATTTTTATACTGTATATTTAAAGCTGAACTCCAAGTATGATCTAAATCACATACTTACATTTGACCAACTTGAACCAATGTTGTTATACACCATCACTGCAGTAGTCATTGCTATTGCAGTGATCACCGCAGTCTTAATGTCCTGTGCCACATGGTTGCCCCCACTGCACACTGACAACGAATGGTCACTTCCTGGACAAGGCCATGATTTACAGAACACCTTTATATATTTTGTTTTAATGAATGCAAGACGTTCTTCTTGTTGGACAAGATGGAGATTGTGACATCACTGCCTCTTCTTTCCAACTCGTCCATTCAAAGAATAGCTTGTAGTCATTGAAAAAAAAAATACAAGGGGTTCTGTAAAATGGCTGCAGTGCCAAGTGAATGGACCCCCCCCCCCCCCTGTGGTCAGTGTGCACTGGGGCTAAGGACCCAAAAGATCACGGCTATCACTGTGGTAGTGCCACCTACTACAATGATTGTCGGCTTCCACAACGGTCCCTCGGCTATGAGATATGAATACTTGCATTAATCATTTCTTAAATTATGCTTTTAAATATTCTGTTGACGCAGTTGTTAAATTTGAACTTGTCATATTTTCTATCCTAAGGTTGTACGTGGGAATTTGGAGGAATGGTCAACTACATCAAGAAGATGTTCCCTCAGACCAGGCTAATCGTTGTGGGGTTTAGCCTCGGTGGAAACATAGTGTGTAAATTCCTTGGTGAAGCTTTCGCCAACCAGGAGAGAGTCATGTGCTGTGTCAGTGTGTGCCAGGGGTACAGTGCTTCCCGGTAAGTGCTCTTTTTAGAGCGTATTTCTTGGTAACTTTACACTGTTAAATGCATCAGAAAGCAAACTTGCCTCCACTGCTATGTGGCCTTAAACTTGAGTCTGAGCATGAAAGCCAAGTGTCCTGCTATGACTAGCTGTAATATGTGGGAAGGACTAGCAGAGTACATTCATTAGCATGGTGCAGTACCTTGAAAATGTATTCATACCCCTTGAAATTTTCCACATTTTGTTATGTTACAACCAAAAAACATAAATGTATTTTATTGGGATTGTATGTGACAGACCAACACAAAGTGGCACATAATTGTGAAGTGTAAGGGAAAATGGTAAATGGTGTTCAAATGTGTGAGCTTTTGTATGGCGCCCACCTGAGTCAATACTTTGTGGAACTGCAATTACAGATGCAAGTCTTTTTGGGGATGTCTTCACCAGCTTTGCACATCTAGAGAGACATTTTTGCCCATTCTTTTTTGCAAAATAGCTCAAGCTCTGTCAGATTGGATGGAGAGTGTCTGTCTGTAAACGGCAATTTTCAAGTCTTAACACAGATTCTCACTTGGATTTAGGGCTGGACTTTGACTGGGCCATTCTAACACATGAATATGCTTTTGATCTAAACCATTCCATTGTAGTTCTGGCTGTATGTTTAGGGTTGTTGTCCTGCTGGAAGGTGAACCTCCACCCAGTCTAAAGTCTTTTGCAGACTGTTAACAGGTTTTCTTCTAAGATTGCCCTGTATTTGGCTCCATCCATCTTCCCATCAACTCTGACTAGCTTCCCTGTCCCTGCTGAAGAAAAGCATCCCCACAACAACATGATGCTGCCACCAACATGTTTCACAGTGGTGATGGTGTGTTCAGGGTGATGTACAGTGTTAGTTTTCCGCCACACGTAGCGTTTTGCTTTTAGGTCAAAAAGTACAATTTTGGCCTCTTTTGACCAGAGCAACTTCTTCCATGTGTTTGCTGTGTCCCCCACATGGCTTCTCGCAAACTGCAAATGGAATTTTCTTATGGCTTTATTTCAACAATGGCTTTATTCTTACCATAAAGGGCAGATTTGTGCAGAGCACGACTAATAGTTGTCCTGTGGACAGATTTCTCACCTGATCTGTGGATCTCTGCAGTTCTTCCAGAGTTGCCATGGACCTCTTGGCTGCTTCTCTGATGAATGCTCTCCTTGCCCGGCCTGTCAGTTTAGGTGGACGGCCATGTCTTTGTAGGTTTGCAGTTGTGCCATACTTTTTTTTTTCAGATGATGGGTTGAACAGAGCTCCGTGAGATGTTCAAAGCTTGAGATAATTTTTATTTTTTATAACCTAACCCTGCTTTAAACTTCACAACTTTATTCCTGACCTGTCTGGTATGTTCCTTGGCCTTTATGATACCCGAATACAAATGCACTGAAAACCACATTGGTGCTGCTGCATGATGTAAACGTAAGCTTAGTTTGTGGTACTTGACCCTAAGTTGTGTATTCTGGGGCTGTTGCCTGACGTAGAGGTGGATAAATATCACACAATTCATATTTGAAACATTATTTTTAGCTCGTAAAGTAATTGTCCAGAGGTGGATGCAGGATCCCCCCCCACTCTACTGATGTGGAAAAAGGCTGTTAATGACACTTTGCCATTCAAGAAGCTGATCTACACACACACACAGGGGCTCCACACAAAAGTATTCCAAGGTTTGGGACAGATGGCTTGTGGCTGAAGAAACGTGTCTGATTGTGCCTTACCCGGAGATTGTTCTATATTAAAATGCTCCTTTGTCCTCGTGAACATGCGAATGTAGGACTCGTGGTATCTGAGTAAACAAAAAATGAGCATGCATTTCACCTTATGACACTGTATTTTTATTGTCAAATGTGTTTGACCTGTTTTGTAATATGTGCTTTAAATGAATAAAGTTGGTTTTTCCAAGTAAAAAAAAAACGTAAGCTTAGTAAACCTTTGGACACCGTTGTGCCCCATCTACTCCCTCTAGTGGTGAACTAGTTATTTGTTGTATGTGTAACTTTACATGATTGATTGTGTTCTATCTATATCCCATACACACTCTTACAGAATGTGTGACACTTTTTGTTGTGGAAGCTATCGCAAAGTACAGTGCAAAGATTATCATGTTGTCCTCTTGCACAGTGCAGGCTCTGGAAGCCTGGGGGTGAAAGATAAATAGTTGTACATCTAGTTCAAGCATGACTAATATAGTATGCATTTGTTCCTAGGAATATATAATGATGTTGAATAAAACAGCCACAGGCAATGTTCTGCATTTTGCAAGTGGACCCAATGTTTAGGGTTGTATTTTCCAGTTTGCTCCTACATTTGTAAAATAAATCCAGTTTTCAATGTAAATGATAAGATATAGTTGTAAATATCTAGCTCCTTTGTATGGTATCACCACTGGTTTTAAAGCTGAATTCCAGGTGTAATTTTTACTGCATTCTGTGAGGGGGTTAGCCCAGCAGCAGGTGTGTGTGTGTGTGTGTGTGTGTGTGTGTGTGTGTGTGTGTGTGTGACCCCCCTGGATGGGTTCAGCACACAAAAAATTAGGCACAGCAGACAATGGTAGGAGGAAAACAAAAAGGTGTGGTTTTATTTGAACTATATACAAAAATAAATATGACAGAAAACAAAAGAAATACAAAAATTAATCCTGGTCAACATAACCTGCTCGCTATACACGTTGCTGTCCCTAACTAACACCTGGGTACAGCCTAGTGCTGCCCTAGTCCCTAACTCCCTGCTGTTTAAGTTCACACAGGCTTTGTCTCACCACACAGAGATCACACTCCCCAGACTATCCACACAGATCTGGTTCCAGGTTGGAGCATCTCTTAGCATGCTGGGAGTTTTTGTAGAGGACCTAATAAACCCACCTAATTCAGCTGGGCTCATCAAGTCCTCCCAGTAGGACTCCCAGTACTCCCCCTAAAGGTACAAACTGCCATAAAGCCTGAACCTAGGAGATGTGTATACTGCATCTTGGACACAACCAGGGAATTTAACCTGCCTGTTGTCACAATACCTACATTGGTCTGGCTTGGACTAATACAAGTATTCATCTCTGCAGAGTCGAAGATGGTGACCTCACCACCACAAATAAAACGTGGAAGCTGATTGGTTTCTATGCAGAGCTGCACCAGATTTTGTACTCTTCGGTTTTAGTACATCAACCCCCTTGTATGTATTGTAAGACATGCAATGTGTTCTATGAATGGCAGCAGTGCAGAGTGAGTGCCCGTCTGTGGTCGGTGTGCACAGGACCCCATGTGATCAGTTTTGCAGAATCTGAACAGGACCTGGAAGATCACAGCTATTGCTGTAGTAGTAGTACTGACTACTAGACATGCATTCGTTTTCGTCCGAATTTTGGGGATTTTTGCATTCGTTTTGACGAACGTACAGAATCCAAAATACGACATAAAAAAATGCTTTTATTTTTTTTTTTATGTTAAATGTTTATTGGGTTATCATCATACAAAAGGTACAAAAGACAAATAGTGAACAGATATAGAGCTAAGAAGCTCGAAAACATGGTAACAGAGCAGCGGATACAACACTCAAGGGGAAGGGTGGGTAAAAAAAAGAAAAAAGAAAAAGTGGGGGCGGTAAGGGGGGGGGTGTATTTACCTGAGCACCATATTACACGAAATATAACCGAGCATGAAGACAATGAGAACAGTACAACAAAATAGAAAACCCTCAGGAGTGGAAGCAGTATTTTCTAAACTAAGGGGAGGACTGTCATGAGCTATAAATATACAACATTGTTAAAAAAATGCTTTATTTTTATTTCGTAGCGACAACAGTGCGATATAGATAGAAAATTCTACATGACGGTGACAATAGTGATCTGTGTCTATCGAACCTGCGGTTGAATGTGCCTAACCTAACTTTATTAGTCCAAGATTATTCGACATGGAGAGAAGATTTGACAAAGCAGGTCCCGCGAGCGGACATTTATGGTCAAATGCTCCACCCATAGGCTGTAGAAGAATTCTAATGTTGGTTGACTAGTAATAATAATAAATATAATAATTACTAGTCATACAACATTAGAATTATTCTATAGCTTGTGGGCGGAGCATTAGACCGGAAATGTACGATCGTACAGTTTAGCTGCTTCATCTTCTTGGAACATTCGGCAGACACCATAAGCCTTCAATGACAGATTTAACCTTAATTAATTTGGATTAACTAAAAATGGATAACGAATTTCAGGGGTAACTAACAAGATTTTTTTTTTTTTTTTTTAAATGAAAACGAAATTTCAAAACAAAATATTTCAGTGTTCACATGTCTACGGACTACTGCAGTGATTGTCAGCTTTGTCAAAGGCCCCTTGAGTGGGAGATATACATGCATATATTTGGTCCAAGCTGGTCCATTGTGAGTGTGCAATAAAGATCATACCTGGAGTTCAGCTTTAACATTCTGCAAAGTGAACTTTGCAGGTCCAATAATTCTGCTGCTTCTTTGCCGTTGATGTTAGAAGCATACCCTGGCCTCTGTGTGGCTAAGCTGCGCTTCACACCGGTCCACTGCCTTTTGGGTGTGATACCATTAAAGGGGTTGTAAAGGTTCGTCCTTTATTTTTTAAATTGGTTCCTTTAACCACTTAGGGACCGCCTACTGCACATTTACGTCGGCAGAATGGTACGGCCGGGCACATCAACGTATATATATGTTGATACTAGTACCAAGCCGTCGTCACGGGCGCGCGCCCGCGGCGCGCACCCGTGACCCGGTCCGCGGGTACTAGCGGACCTGATCGCCGCTGGAGTGCTGCGATCGGTCCCCGGAGCTGAAGAACGGGGAGAGCCGTGTGTAAACACGGCTTCCCCGTGCTTCACTGTGACCGCAGCATCGATCGCGTCATCCCTGTTATAGGGGGACGCGATCGATAACGTCACACCTACAGCCACACCCCCCTACAGTTGTAAACACACACAGTGAACACTCAATTCCTACAGCGCCCCCTTGTGGTTAACTCCCAAACTGCAACTGTCATTTTCACAGTAAACAATGCAATTTAAATGCATTTTTTGCTGTGAAAATGACAATTGTCCCAAAAATGTGTCAAAATTGTCCGAAGTGTCCGCCATAATGTCGCAGTCATGAAAAAAATCGCTGATCGCCGCTATTAGTAGTAAAAAAAAACAATTAATAAAAATGGAATAAAACTATCCCTTATTTTGTAAACGCTATAAATTTTGCGAAAACCAACCGATAAACGCTTATTGCGATTTTTTTTTTTTTTTTTTTTTTTTTTTTTTTTTTTACCAAAAATAGGTAGAAGAATACGTATCGGCCTAAACTGAGGGGAAAAAAAATGTATATATATTTTTGGGGATATTTATTATAGCAAAAAGTAAAAAATATTGCATTTGTTTCAAAATTGTGGCTTTATTTTTGTTTATAGCGCAAAAAATAAAAACCACAGAGGTGATCAAATACCACCAAAAGAAAGCTCTATTTGTGGGGAAAAAAGGACGCCAATTTTGTTTAGGAGCCACGTCGCACGACCGCGCAATTGTCAGTTAAAACGACGCAGTGCCGAATCGCAAAAAGGGGCAAGGTCCTTTAGCAGCATTTTGGTCCGGATCTTAGGTGGTTAAGCTAGTGCATTGTTGGTTCACTTACCTTTTTCCTTCGATTTCCCATCAAAATCTTTTTTTTCTTTGTTTTAATTTCTCACTTCCTGATTCTTCTCAGTAAGCTTTCCACCGTCATACAAGCAGTGGAAAGTCATTTAGAACAGCTTACTGAGGAGGAACAGGAAGTGAGAAATTCAGACAAAGAAAAAAATCATTTAGAAGGGGAATTGAAGGAGAAGGTAAGTGAACCAACAATGCACGAGCTTAAAGGAAAATATTTAGAAAATAAAAAACGAACCTTTACAACCCCTTTAAACATTTTGATGAAAGCTCATTAAATGCAGCAAGCAGGTTTTTAAAAATGTTGCACCAATGTGCTTTTAGTTGAGAAGTCCTATGTGCTTTCCTGAATTGGTGTTTTCTCTGTGACACTTCATTGACTTCTTCTCATTTGTGGGTTTCTTCCAGGGCACAGGAAACATTCCTACAGTGGGATCAATGCCGACGCTTTTACAACTTCCTCATGGCTGACAACATGAAGAAGATAATTCTGTCTCATAGGTATTTACTTGTTTAAGTAATTTGTGTCATGTCCTGGATGCTACTGGTGAGCTGCACAAAACTTGTAAAAATTGTTCTTGTTATGATTTATGTCTTCCATTTGGGACATAAAAATTTGTCTAAATTGGTAGCTTTGTACACATGGGCTTAAGCAGTGAGCAAGGAAGCTATTAGTGTATTAATTAGATCTATCCTATAGCAGAAGATGAAGCCATGTAAAGTCTAGACCAGGGGTGTCCAAACTGTGGCCCGAGGGCCAAATGTGGCCCTTTGCTAGCCTTTATCTGGCCTTTGGGGCACTACTTCTCCCACTGACACTAACAATGGGGCACTATTTCTTCCACTAATACCAATGATGGGATACTGTTTCTCCTCCTAATAGAGGCAATACTCCTCCTATTGACCACCAATCCTGAGGCCATATTTATTCTCACTGATGTCGGGCCTGGGACATTTTCTGCCCCCTGCTGGTTAAATCTGGCCCTCCTAAAGTCTAAAGGACAATAAACTGGCCCTTTGAAAAGTTTGGAGACGCCTGGTCTAGACTGAGCTGCATTGCATGGAGACTATAACATATCTTTTTGAGAATGACTTCTCCTCCTTATCTGCTGTATATGAAACACCAAGGCAAAAGACATCCAATATTTGTTTTACCCTCTAGAGCTGGGGTCTCCAAACTACAACTCACGACCTGCTGCAAGATTTTATTTGGCCCTCTGATGGGACTCCCATGCTAGGGGGAACGGTTGCTTTATTTTGCTGAATATTTATTTATTTCTCTTATAAGAGAAAATATAAGATGCCGTGGTGCATTTTGCAGCAAATAATAAAGATCTTCATGTGAATGAGCGGTTAAAAAACCCAGTACCCGCGCAAAGTGGAAAGAACATTTTGTAACCACAACTAGAGTTATTAAAGAGGTGAGTATTGATGAGGAGCAGCATGTTGTATAAGAGAAAATTAATGAATAGAAATCAATACTAAATTGATTAAACCGTGCTCCTTCTGTTTTAAAGTGCAAAGTGATTTCAACTGGCCACCAATGTGATATCTGTGTACAAATCCAAACACAAAATGAGTTCAATAGTGCAAATGGTGAATGTTCAAACAATGTATCAGACTCCTCAGACAATGTATCAACTTATTCAAATAGTGTACGCAATCTTCAAATTCCTGCTGGACAGTAGGAGGTATGTTTGATGGAAATTTCTTCCACCACCATCACCTGTCGGACATCCTACTCACCAGATTTCCATGACCCCTATTACAGGAAGTCCCAAACGGTGCTTGATTGTGATGCATCATTTCCGAGTTTTTTTTTTTTGAAGCGCAGCTGGAATGCACCACTGTGTCTCCATGCACATGGATTTTTAAGCTGCAAGCATTTGCTGTGTTAACTTGTTTTTATCTGTTTTTTTTTTTTTTGTTTTTTTTTCATAAAATCGTTAAATGCTTCACTATGGAAGCCCTTTTCTTTTTGATTTTTCCCATTAACCATTAGACAACTCTCCTCAAATCGTTTTTGCCTGGGAACGTGCTCAAACAATCTGGATTCCTTTTGGTGCGAGTGTCCTGGAGGTCGGTTTAACGTTGGGATCATCATTGGGATTGTGTAAAAGTCCTGCTGGATATACCCATATGTGCTTTATGACTATCTACAAAGATCAATTGGGCTATATTCCATTATAAGACCATTTTAGTACAACCTGTTTCCTTGCTGCAGACAAGGATACTGGCCACCAGTAGTATGACACGTATTCAGGATATTTTACAGGCCTTATCAAACATATTTAATGCTCCAGTGCACACCAGATTTTGCACTCTTCAGTTTTAGTACATCAACCCCCTTGTATGTATTGTAAGACATGCAATGTGTTCTATGAATGGCAACGGTGCAGAGTGAGTGCCCGTCTGTGGTCGGTGTGCACAGGACCCCATGTGATCAGTTCTGCAGAATCTGAACAGGACCTGGAAGATAACAGCTAACGCTGTAGTAGTAGTAGTACTGACTACTAGACATGTGCATTCGTTTTCGTCCGAATTTTGGGGATTTTTGCGTTTATTTTTACGAACATACAAAATACGACATAAAAAATGCTTTATTTTTTTCGTAGCGACAACAGTGCGATATAGATAGAAAATTCTACATGACGGTGACAATAGTGATCTGTGTCTGTCGAACATGCAGTTAAATGTGCCTTAACAAAAAAAAACGTGATTAAATTGCACTAAAAAGCTCCTATTTGTGTGAAAAAAAATTATAAAAATGTATTTGGGTACAGTGTTGCATGACCGCGCAATTAGCTGAAAATTGCCCTCTGCAGTAAGGGGGTTTAAGTGCCCAGTAAGTAAGTGGTTAAACTATGTTTTTAGTGTTCTGTCTGAAGCTCGGTTTTGAAATGTTACTTGCAAGATGTGCTCTGCTACCAAATATACTTTTATTGCTTACTGTCATCAGTCACACCGACATTGGTCTCTCCAAGCAGAGTTTGTTGACTTCCATATTCTAGAACTTGGTGTTTTATCTCTGTGGGGTGGCCTTTACTCAATGTTCTCCGCTTTCCTACTCAGTATGATATCCGCTGCTGTCTGCCTTTGTTTGGGTTACACTGCAAAATATAGATTTGCTCTGTACCCTGAGAGAAAACCCACACTGTGTTTTGCCATAACTTTGTACTTTTAATAAAAGTAAATCTATGCAAGTTTACAGCATCGTTGGGGTGAATTCACACTATTTGCGGTGACAGACGTTTTACTGCTTTATAAAACATCTGTCACCACAAGGACCACAGGAAACGATGGTTTCTTATGTGTCCCATTCACACGGCAACACACAAATTTAGTACATCATGCTGCTGTACTTTGTTATAAATGAAGTGTACGTTTTGTACACTTCAATCGCTGAATTGTGCACCACACTGCCCCCCTACCGCAGCCGGGAATAGAAAGCCGCTGGATCGGTTCAGTGCTGTGGCAGCTCTCCGTTCCAGTGTGAATTGACCCTTAATGGAAAAAAATTAGGGATCAACCGATTTATTGTTTTTTTCGGTGCCGTTACGATATCGATATTTCTGCCACCTCTCCTGCCGATTAGCTAATATTTTGTACATTTTAAAGAAACATTTTACACAGTCATTTTACTTTATTTGTTTTTGTATCACTGTTATTGCTGTCACAATGAATGTAAACATCCCTTGTGACAGTAATAGGCAGTGACAGGCACTCTTTATGGAGAGATCAGGGGTCTATAAGTCCCCATAACCTTCCTCTGCACTTCAAAGTATTCAAAACGCCAAGATCTGCATTTTTTAAATACTGTACTTTTATTTTTTAAATCTGGTGCCTTTAAGGTGCCAGTAATCTGGGAAGTGATGTCCTGACGTTGCTTCCGGATTACTAGATCTGAGACACGAACGAAGCATCGGCTTTGTTTGGGTCTTCCGCCAGTTGGTGGACGTGTCGGCTAGTTGCTCGGGCCTTCCAGTGGGGCATCTCCTCCCGCTGCTTGTAATAACAGCCGAGCCGCATCGTTTGTTGTTACAATAAAGCCGACCATCCGCTCTAAAGAATGTTACCAGAAAAATTATATCTGCCAACCGATAATCGCTCGATCCCTTAAAAAAAAAAAAAAATGCATATTTTTATATAGAAGCTTTATTTATTAGCCACTTGAAAACATTAGCAAACACTAGCTATTGGTGGTTCAGTGGTAAAATTCTTGCCATGCAGGAGGTCTGGGTTCGATTTCTGGCCAATTCAGCTATGGTCTCCTTGTATTGTAGAAGGAAGGAAGACCCGATTCCATCATTTACAATACTGTGTCCCATTCTGGAGACTTCACTTACAAAATAGATATTGATAAGATAGAACAAGTCCAGAGATGGGTAACATAATTTGTGAAAGGTTTGGGGGATAAAACATATCAGGTGAGACTTCAGGTACATACCATATTTATCGGCATATAACACGCACCCCAATTTAAGAGAAGTTTCAGGGGAAAAAAATAATATAAACCACTTGGAAGCAAAATAATGGTCAGTGTCCCTCTGCAGCCTGATGCCCATTTGCAGACTCACCATCTCCTCATACAGCCATCATCTCTTACAGCCGTCATCACCTGTTCACTTTGGGTCGGCAGTCGCATACCCAATCCCGCCTCCGCCATCAGCCTGTGTCCCTCCCAGCCTGATGCCTATTTGCAGATTCGCCATCTCCTGTTCACTCGGCATCTGCATTGAGTCACATACACAGTCCCGCCTCCGCCGTTAGCATTGGACCAGCTCCTGTGATTGTCAGAACACTGTTCCAATGTCAGTGGTGGAGGCAGGACTCGGTGTGTGTCAGAGCCGAGTAAACGGAAGATGACGGCTCGGTGAATTCCGGCGGCACTCGTTTCCCTCTGAGTCTGAGGTGCACTATCGGCGTATAACACGAACACGCACCCGAGATTTTCCCCCTATTTTCAGATAAATACGTTATGTACAGTCTGGAGGAAAGTCATGACTGAAACCTTTAAATGTTTTAGTAAAATGAGCCGTGACCCCATGCAAATGAGGGTCCGAACGAACGGCACATGCACCATCCGTGTACGTATCCCAGTGCGCAAGCTCCAGAATATTCAATGCTATCGACGTGAACGTAACTTACGCATAGCCCTATTCGCGTACGACTTGCGCAAACGACGTACAATTCTACGCTGTTCTGACGTCCATACTTAACATTGCCTGCGCCTCATATAGCAGGGGTGACTTTACGCCGGTCATACACCTAACGTAAACGACGTATATCAATGCGCCAGGCGCAACTACGTTTGTGAATCTGCGTATCTAGCGCATTTGCATATTTTTAATGGGAACGCCGAATGCGTCCAGCGTAGCTATGTGCCGGACGACTGAAGCCATGTTTTTCGGCGTATCTTGCTTTGAGAATCGGCGCAAAGATACTACAGCGCACATTTGAATTCACTGCGGTGTATCGTGAGATACACCGGCGTACAATCCTTTCTGAATCCGGGCCAATTTGTACAACCTGCCTGAGGTAAGCTATACACACTGGCCTGCAGGGTGAACAAAACTAATTTTTACAGAATCCTTTATCCACGTAATGCTGCTCCCCCTGCTGGGCAATCGTGTTCTGATGTTCGCTGGTGGGAGTTGCCAGAGAACTTGAAAATGGCTCCGTCTGAAGCAACTCCTGTTTTGCTGACTCTTTTCCCACCCACCTTCAGTTGAAAGATGGCCGAGAGAGGGCCAATGGGGGATACCCACTAAACAAATTTTAGGTGGGTTCATCAGGAACCGGACAAAATTTGAACAGCCATCTTTATCGCGGCTGGTAGAGACTTTCTCATGCTTGTCACGCTAATTAATCTGTCCTGCAATTTGGTGGACAGCCCCTTGATGCAAAAAGACCTGGGAAAGAGTAGGGTAAAGCTTGGTTTTTACAAGGAAGGTTGAGATTTGCATATAACGTCATCCATCGATATCACTGGATCTGTTGATTTGTTTCACATGGTTTTCACAAAAGGCAACCTTTACGGCGTATATCACGCTGTGTCTTTCATAAGCAATGTTTTTGATCATTATCTGTATTGTACCCATCTATGCTGGGGGGGCACGACTTGATACCATTTTATGTTGCTTATCAAGGAACACTTTTAAAAAAAAAAAATTAATATACCGTATTTTACGGCGTATTAGACGACCTTTTGTACTTAAAAATATCCTCCAAAAATCAGGGGTTGTCTTATACACCGAGTCGGGTACCATTATATGCTCTTGTATGCAGAGTCAGACTGCGGGCGTCCATTGTTTAAAAGCTGCGGCTCATAGAGCCCATATTCAGTATTTCGCCTATCACGGACGTCCTCTCGGCCTCGGACAAGAGGACAAAACTGAGTGTTCCGCCTATCACGGAACAAGATGAGGAGGAGGCGCAGCTTTTGAACAATAGATGCTTGCAGTCTGACTCTGCATACAGGGATAAGGTATGGAGATTGGCACAGTGAGGTGCGGCATGCAGTGGGCACAGTGAGGTGCGGCATGCAGAGGGCACAGTGAGGTGCGGCATGCAGAGGGCACAGTGAGGTGCGGCATGCAGAGGGCACAGTGAGGTGCGGCATGCAGAGGGCACAGTGAGGTGCGGCATGCAGAGGGCACAGTGAGGTGCGGCATGCAGAGGGCACAGTGAGGTGCGGCATGCAGAGGGCACAGTGAGGTGCGGCATGCAGAGGGCACAGTGAGGTGCGGCATGCAGAGGGCACAGTGAGATTTGAAAAAAAGCCTATTCCTGTCAGCGGTTGTTCCGGCTACCCCTCAGCTTCTAGACCCCAAATCCAACCTTTTAGCTAGAAAATTAGAGGGTCGTCTTATATGCTGGCAAATACGGTATGTGGACTTTTATCATTATAGTATAAGTGGCTCATCATACGTATTGTCACATTCATCATGGCTTTATATGTCATTCATTATCTTGCTTAATATTTTCATATTCGGGTATTAGAGCACAACTCTATTTTTTTTTTTTAAACACTTAAAGCGGTTGTATACCCACAACACTTTTTTTTTTATTACACCTGAAAGGCACTGATTACTAGCTCATTATGAAATACTTAACTTGGAACGAGGTGTGGAGAACTTACCTGGTGCACGCCAAGCGAAATGTTATCTTGCCTCGGCGGTGTCTTCCGGGTATCATCGCTCCAGCGCTGTGATTGGCTGGAGCGGCATGCGCGCGGGAGACTTTATTCCTGGAGCAGCTGTTCATTGCAGCTGTTCATTGTAACCAATCAGCTTCTATCTTCAGCGTGGTCGTTAAACTTTGAAAATGTAAAGCTAGGAGCTGATTGGGTTCCATTGCCAGCTGCTTCCGTCTCTTCCAATCTCAGTAAATTCCTCAGTGTAATTGTTTTTCAAATAAAAAACGCCATTTAGGATTCTTTTAAATTACAAATTTATGCTAATCCATGCTTCTGGAGTCCAAGTCCAGCCCATCCTCGGTCATTCTGTCGGCCTTGATTTTGGGAGAAGGGCGAATGGGGGGGGTCACAGGTGCATTTTCTATCTCTCTCCTTGCAGAAAGAACTTTGCTTTAAAAAGGTTAAAATGGTTGAGAGATTTGCTTAATTTCAAGTTGTTTGATGTGTGTTTTTTTTGGTCTGTTCCCTCCAGACATGCTCTGTTTGGTGACGCCAGAGTGAATAAAATCTTTGAGGATTCAGTCATAAGCCGATTGTACACAGCTACATCTCTCATGCAGATCGATGATACCATCATGAGGTAAGCAATGTAAAGAATATTCTTTAAATGTCACAGGATTTAATATTCTGACCTTTATCTTTTTGATTAGCGGTAATCTACAAACAGCTCTTGTAAGAAAATCTTATACCTTCCACTTAGCTAATTGGCAGAGGTACAAAGTGTTGATGTGTCGTACTTGGCAGTCAGCTGACAAGGTTAAATAAAATATTCATCTGACCAATTACTCTGGCTATTGCCTTTTATTCTGCCTTATAATATGTGACAACAAGTGTGTTTTTCAATATATATGTTTGAATATATCCTTTTGTGTTTCATTGGTCAGTATTTCTTGTGGTGCAACGAGTACAAAAAGGAAATGGTCTCAAGTGTGACGCTTCAATCTATCGCCAACATTGCACTGCTTATCAGAAAAAATTATTTTAGGGCTCCTTCACACCGGGCAGCCAGGGAGCAGTAAAAACAGACAGCTGGGTCATGGCCACACACCACAGGCCACTCAATGCAGTTCTAACAATACAGCTGAACATGGCTATACCAGTGGCGTATCATCCATCGGTGTAGGATGTTCACTGCTCACAGGACTCCGAGGGGAGGGGGCACACTGTGACCCACCCTGCACACTTGAATGATTGTCCCTTGGTTCACAGCGAATGATGATCGGTGAGGTGGGAGGGACAGCTGTGAGCACCGATCTCCCTGCATGACAGCCACTTCTCCGCCTCCCCCTCCCGCGGCTATAAGTGCTTACAGCTGTCTCTCCCTCCTCATCGATACTCCCGAGCTGTTCTTCGCCTCCCTTCTCCCTCTTTCCTCCCTCCCCTCTTTCCTCCCTCCCCTCTTTCCTCTTTCCTCCCTCCCCTCTTTCCTCTTTCCTCCCTCCCCTCTTTCCTCTTTCCTCCCTCCCCTCTTTCCTCCCTCTTTCCTCTTTCCTCTTTCCTCTTTCCTCCCTCCCCTCTTTCCTCTTTCCTCCCTCCCCTCTTTCCTCTTTCCTCCCTCCCCTCTTTCCTCTTTCCTCCCTCCCCTCTTTCCTCTTTCCTCCCTCCCCTCTTGCCTCTTTCCTCCCTCCCCTCTTGCCTCTTTCCTCCCTCCCCTCTTGCCTCTTTCCTCCCTCCCCTCTTGCCTCTTTCCTCCCTCCCCTCTTGCCTCTTTCCTCCCCTCTTTCCTTCCTTTCTTCCTCTGTGGGGGATGTGTCACGATGGAGAGCAGAGGAAAGGGCCAGTAAATGCCAAATGTGCAAAACCGACCCACAGAGCAGGTAAGTATAAACCTGTGTTTTTTTATTAAATCACAAAACCAGCAAAGCGCACTACAGGTCCCTGTTTCTAATGTCCAATGGGAGAAATATCAGTGCGATACACTCCAATCAGAATCCTTATGCAGTCAGAAGGATGGTCAGGAAATATGAAAGGAGGAATCCTACAGCTTCCAGAGTAGAAACCCGGGATAATCCAAAGTAATTTAAAACAACAAGATAACAGGAGCATGGGATCCTCATTCACATAACAATCATCCTTTATTAAAAAAAATGGCACACTTAAGCCTTGTACACACGGCCAAATGTTGTGTGACATCAGCCGGTTCAGTAAAAAACAGCTGACATTCGGCCTATGTGTATGGCAGCCAGGCCAAATCGGGAGCCAATGGCGGAGAGTGCTGAGCACAGCTCAGCGGGGGGGGCAGATTGGTCGTTAGTATATCGGCTCCAATCGGAGCTGTCCGTTTTTTTGCAGGTTGAATGAAAAACAACCATTAGTATGTACTATGCTTTACAGTTAAAATTCTTGCAAATCATTGATGGATTTTTGGCAGCCGTTTTAGCGGGTCCCTATGATGCCAGCCAGGGGATCTGGAGTTGTCCTTTTTCTGTGTACAGCCTTGATTTGTCTCCACTTGTGGTGATTCTTACCACCTATGCTATTAACTGTAAGCCTGGGTTCACACTATTGCGATGCAGGAACCAGCGTAATTACAGTGCAGGCTCCCGCATCGCACCTTCCTTGCATGCAGTTCACACTGCCCTATGTAAACCGCTGCAGCTATCAATACAAAATGAATGACCCCCAGATCGGATCGCAGTGCAAACTGTGAATTTGGACAGGAATTGGATCACATGCGAGCTGATTCCAGTGTGGGTGGGGGGGGGGTGCCGAGTTCGCATTACGCAGACATCGCATTTGATCGACACAGCTATGTGGTTCAAATCAAATGCATTGTCTGTGTTCGCAATAGTGTGAACCCAGGCTAAGTGTGCTATTTTCTTTTCAGCGGAGTTCCACCCAAAAATGAAACTTCCGCTTAATCCACTCCTCGCCCCCTTACATGCCTAATTTGGCATGTAATTTTTTTGGGGAGGGAGTGGGGGCTTCAGGAGGGTGGGACTTCCTGTCCCACTTGCTCCGTCCGCTGAGGGGCTGGTAAGGCGAATAGCTTAATCGCCTTACTGCAGCCCCTCTCTGTAGGTGATCGTCTGGGACACGTCCCAGGCGATCGCCTGTCCAATCGGACGGCGCCGCTCGCGCATGCGCAGTGGGTGCCTGGCCGTGAAGCCGAAAGCTGTCACGGCCGGGTGCCCACACTTGGAATGAGGACGCCGGCCGGGTAGGGGGGAGAGAGGAACGGAGCCCCGGCCGGCGTGTCGCTGGAACTCAGGAGCAGGTAAGTGTATGTTTAAACCAGCAGCTACACTTTTTGTAGCTGCTGACTTTTAATAAACATAAAAAAGGGCTGGAACTCCCCTTTAATTATTATGTTTTTGAGGATCCATGCTCCTGTTTTCTTGGTGTTTTTATTTTGTGGGTGGTGGAAAGGGGGATTTGCAACCTCTTTGCTCCTTTTTAAACAAAAACAAAAAAACATGCCAAAACAAATCTACAAATCTGACCCTTACTCAATCGGGTATAGCTAAATTGCAAATCTGGTAGAGCCATGCCTCTCTGCTCCTCCCAAGACTTACTGTTCCCTTGTCATCTCCTCCAATGCCTGCCTCCAGGACTTCTCCAGAGCCTCTCCTATCCTCTGGAACTCCCTGTCCCAGTATGTCCAGTCAGCACCTACCCTGTCCTTCTTTAGGCGATCCCTGAAAACTCAGTTTTTCAAGGAAGCCTACCCTGCCTCCAGATAAGGACTGTACCCAGGTCACCTTCATCGGATCATCCCCTGCAGCGATTACCTTTTGCACCACTTTCCCCCCTACTTTAGATTGTAAGCTCCACGAGTCGGGCCATCCTCTTCTTTCTATATTGAACTGTATTGAAATTGTACTGCACTTAGTAAACTTGTGACGCTATATAAATCCTGTATAATAATAATAATCATTGGTTTTAGTGAGAGGAATAGTGCCCCATTGTTGGTATCGGTGGGAGAAATGGTGCCACATAATTTGTGTTGGAGGAAGAAATAGTGTCCAAGGTCCAGATGAAGGCAGGCAAAGAGCAGCCACATCCAGCCCCTGGGCTGTAGTATGGAGACCACTGTCCTAAGGTGATGGACCTTATCACTCTGCCCTTTTATTTTTTTTGCTGCCAGAGCCATGTTTACTTTTTTTTTTTTTAAGGTTTGTTTTATTTTCTAAATCTGTTCCTTTTAATGCATTGTTGGTTCACTTACCTTTTTCTTTCTATCTCCCTTCTGAATCCTTTTTTTCTTTGTCTGACTGAATTTCTCACTTCCTGTTTCTCCTCAGTAAGTTTGCCCCCATCATCCGAGCCGTTCTGGCTGGGGGCTAGTCATCCAGAACACCTTACTGAGGAGGAACAGGAAGTGAGAAATTCAGACAAAAAAAAAAAAAAGACAAAAATTTTTAGAAGGGAAATCGAAGAAAAAGGTAAGTGAACAAACAATGCACTAGTTTAAAGGCACTTCTTTAAAAAAAAAAACTTTACAACTAGGGTTGTCCCGATACCACAAGTATCGATACTTTTTTTCAAGTACTCACGATACCGATACCTTTTTATTTATTTTTTATGTCATGTGACGGTGGCACAGGTTACGATGTTTCAGTTATATGAATGGACAGAGTCAGTGATCACTGATTCTGTTCATTCAGAACAGGTAGGAGCAAAGCGCCGACAGCAGCATCACTCGGGGGGGGGGAGCAGCATCACGGAAGGGGACACAGAACGAAGGAAACAGGCATCGGGACACAGAGCATGGATGAGAAAGGCAGGATCACGGAGGGGGGACACTGAGCGCCGACAGCAGCATCACTCGGGGGGGGGGGGGGGGGGAAGCAGAATCACGGAGGGGGATGCGGCACGCGGAGGGGAAGAGCAGCATACAACCGCCCTCTCCACTCGCAAACTCTGCCTGGCCTCTCTGCTCAAAACCTCCACCCGCTCGCACAAATGCTCTGTATCGGTCCAGATACCGATACTAGGATCGGTATCGGGACAACCCTATTTACAACCCTTTTAACACACATGTTAAAATGCACATTTTATGTCTGAATATTAGTTAAAACCCACAAACCTATATTTTATGAAAGCATTCTCATTCCTTCCTTATGTCCTTCTATAAAACATCAAATGGAAATTTCTCTCCGCTGTCTGGACATGTTGCACACTGTAAGCGTTTACCTCTCAGCTGCTGCCTCCTCAGATTCCCTTTTGTGCATCCTGAAGGTGACTGCAGGAACCTCCTTGCTTTTTGCTGCACCATTGGGTCAATCAGAAGTTCTTGGGTCCTCTAATCTGGAGTATGGGATTCCTCCCTATAACCCTGTTCACACTGAGGAGTTTTCATGAGCCTGAAAAGCTCATGAAAACTGCTTACTAGGGTTCTCCCGAGTACAAGTACTGATACTTTTTTTTCATGGACTCGCCGATACAGAATACCGATACTTTTTTTAAATGTCATGTGACAGTTTATAAACCACAATACAGACTAAGGATATTTTCTTTAGAATTATGAAGAACTCTAACTGAAGACATTATAAAAGAATAAAAATAAGTAAAAATGAATAAAAATGTTTTATTTGCTTGTCACGCAGTAGTAAAAAACTCAAAGAATTTTCACAGATAAAAAAGTATTCGACCAGGCATCTGGAGCATTTGCGCGAGTACAAGTACTCCCGCAAATACTCGGTATCAGTCCCAATACTAGTATCGGTATCGGGACAACCCTACTCCTTACCATTAAAATCAATAGATGCTTTCACACTGGGGCAGTGCACTAGCAGGAGGTGAAAACTCCTGCAAGCGGCATCTTTGGAGCATGTTTGGAGAGCTAAAAAGAGCTGAAATAAATGGAAAGCGCCTAAAAAGGCTCTACAAAAGTGCCCGGAAAAGTGCCACAGAAGCAATCGGTGTTTTACTGGCAGTTTAGAAGCGCCTCAGTGTGAAAGGGGTCTTAAAGCATACACTTGCAAGATCTTTTAGTGCTTCATGGGTTTTCCTTTATCATCTGTTTTTCAGATTTGCACCATCACTATCACAGCCACCTAGACATCTGTTTACACTTTTCTTCTACCAGGTGGATTTTTAGGTCTTTTTCGATACCAGTTTCATGTGAAGGTACCACAAGCTGCTCTCTAAGACCCCTTTCACACTGAGAGCCGCTCATTTTAGCGTAGCTTTTGGCCTTTAGCGGGACGCTTTTAACCCCTGCTAGCGGCTGAAAAAGAGGTTAAAATTTGTGCGGCATGGGGAACCGTTTTACAGGCGCTATTTCTAGCACTAAAACACCTGAAAACTGCCTCAGTGTGCAAAGGGGTCTTAGTCTGTCAACCTTTTGGACCCATTTGTTATGTGAGCTTGTAGGCTTTGTTTTGTGTTGGACTCTTCTCAATTGGACTGCTTTTGAACATCTCGTCATAAGCATTAATTGGCCTTTGTCCTGGACTTTGACTAATGCCGCGTACACACGACCATTTTTCATGTCATGGGAAAAAAACTAATTTTTTTTTTCTCTACCTGATTCCTCTCAAGCCTGCCTTGCATACACACGATCGTGATAAAAAATGCTCGGGAAAAGCGCGGTGATGTACAACACGTATGACGGCACTATAAAGGGGAAGTTCCTTTCGAATGGCGCCACCCTTTGGGCTGTTTATGCCAATTTCCGGTCTCATAACTTGCTTCTGAACATGCGCTTTTTTTTGCCCGTCATTAACCACTTCTGACCGGCCCCACGTCCAAAGACGTCATTTTTTTGAAGATGGATATCTCGGTAACGGCAGCAGCTGCTGCCACAACCGAGATATCCATCTCTTCGTGGGGCGTTCCTGTTAACGATAACGGCGGTCATCGCGGCGGATTCGCCGCGAGATCGCCGTTACCGGCGGCGGGAGAGGGTGCCCTCCCGCCGCTCTCCCGCGCCCTCCGCCGCTTACCGTAGCCGTCGGTAGCGGCGGAGGCGATCGGGTCCTCTTGCTGGCTGTCCGGGGATGCGACTGAGGGAAAAAATGTCTCTCAGCCGTCCCCATACCTCTGCTGGGCGGAAGTGACGTCAAAACGTCATTTCCGCCCAGCGTCTTAAAGAGACATTTAATTTGTTTACATTTTGACTTTTTTTTTTTTTTTTTTTTTTTTTTTTTTTGCATTTAAGCCTGAATATGAGACTTGAGGTCTTTTTGACCCCAGATCTCATATATAAGAGGACCTGTCATGCTTTTTTCTATTACAAGGGATGTTTACATTCCTAGTAATAGGAATAAAAGTGATAATTTTTTTTTTTTTTTTTCAGTGTTAAACATTATAAAATAAAAACGAAAACCCCAAAAAAATTTTTTTAAAGTGCCCCGTCCCGACGAGCTCGCGCGCAGAAGCAAACGCATACGCGAGTAGCGCCCGCATATGAAAACGGTGTTCAAACCACACAAGTGAGGTATCGCCGCGATCGTTAGAGCGAGAGCAATAATTCTAGCCCTAGACCTCCTCTGCATCTCAAAAAATGCAACCTGTAGAATTTTTTAAACGTCGCCTATCGAGATTTTTAAGGGTAAAAGTTTGACGCCATGCCACGAGCGGGCGCAATTTTTAAGCGTGACATGTTGGGTATCATTTTACTCGGCGTAACATCATCTTTCACAATATATAAAAAAATTGGGCCAAATTTATTGTTGTCTTATTTTTTAATTCAAGAAAGTGAATTTTTTCCAAAAAAAGTGCGCTTGTAAGACCGCTGCGCAAATACGGTGTGAGAAAAATTTTCTAGCAAAAAAAACTGTGTTAGTCTCGTAAGCACCGAATCTGAAAAACAGGCTCGGGGCTGAAGTGGTTAAAGCCTACACAGGAGTGCTTTTAACGACAAGAAAAAATAGAGCAAGAAAAATGCTCTGGAGCCCACACACCGTTTAACGACCAATTTAAAAAATTGCATTTTTCTCGTCGTGTGTACGCGGCATAAGGAAAACAAATTGTACTTTGTTGTAAATACTGTTTCTTGGATAAAGTACAGGACACAGGTGATCCAAACAGTTGCTTGTTGCCCATATTATATATCATATCATTTATTTTAGCTGCATATATGCACTGATGTCCTTGACCATTCATATGTTTCAAGCAAAGGCAGCACTGGTGTCTACAGATAAATTCCGCATGTTGATTGGCTTATTTTAGTATTTGATTGTATTGCCCGACACATTCATGTGTTTTTAAAAAAAATGTGATGCTCTTCTGATAATGCAATCCATTCAGTGTTAATAGTAAGGCATTTGTGTCGGTGCTTTTATTTTATTCTAGTCTATTTGCTTTTCCCTTGTCAGAAAATTCCATGGCTACGAGACCCTTAAGGAGTACTATGAAGCAGAAAGTTGTGTTCGTTATTTACAGAATGTAAGTGTTTTCTTTTTTGTTATAGCACACATCGCTAAGAATTAGGGCTCTTTCACATAGAGCGCCTGTTCAGGTCCGCCTGACAGTTTTTTAGGCGGACCTGAACGGGCGCTCCGTGCTCCTCTATGGAGCCGCAGATGTCAGCGGTGACATGGCCGCTGACATCCGACCCGCTCCCATCCGCCAAAGTGTGACAGAGGAAAAACCTACTTTGACCTCTTAGGTAGTAGTGTAGAGTGAAGACATTTGTTTAAAAAGGTCTCTAATAAATGCAATTGTGAAATGGGTTTTTATGATATGGAGGAGGGTTGATTGAGGACTTCTAAAAATTTATTTTAGAAGGGATCTCTGTAATCTGAATCTCCCTGCTGGCTTCTTATATCGGGTGGGTGAGGACAGGGATGTCTCACTTTTACTGCAGTGTTTTCTGTAGTGTAAGGATCCATGCACACTGGGCTTAAAAAAATAATGCTCCTTTTTACAGGAATTTTGATTTTCTTGTAGGACAAGGCATCACAAACCAAAAACACAATTATATATATTTTTTTTAATACTCGGAGCAAACTCTTTCATCCATTTCATGTCTCAATGCTTTATTTTGTTGAGAAATTATTTTGAAATCAACCCCCCTCCCAGCATTTCTGGCCATAGCCATCTTGAGTAAGGGCAAATGGTTCATGTAGCATTTACTTTCCGAATTCCGTTTGCCTTTGGCTCAAGCATACTGGCAGGAGGGTGTGCTTGGCTGAGAATAACCCTCCTGAAGTCTCCTGAGATGTATGACATCATTTGCCCAGGCAAGGAACCAGGAAGGAGCAGAATAATAAAAAAAAATATTTATAACAAGTACTGTATTTATTGGCGTATAACACTCACTTTTTTACCCTGAAAATAGAGGATAAGCTGTGCCTGCGTGTTATACGCAGGGGCTTTGGAATTTTTTTTTCCTGAAACTTCCCTCTTAAAGTTAGGGTGCATGTTATACGCCTGAGCGTGCGCAGCTTAGTGTGTGTGTGTGTGTGTGTGTATATAGAAGTGCTGGGAGTCCTGCTGGGAGTCCTGCTGGGAGGACTTGATGAGCCCAGCTGAATTAGATGGGTTCATAACGTCGTCTATAAAAACTCCAGCTTGCTAAGGGTCCTTTCACATGGAGCGGACCGTTTTTCGGTCCGCTCCGTGTGTCCGTCGGCTCAGCGGGGGATCCCCGCTGAGCTGTCAGGCGGACATGGTGGTCCCCGCACACTGTGCAGCGACTGCCCTGTCTCTCCTCCGCTCTCCCCTATGGGGAATCGGATGGAAACGGGCCATCTGTCCGTTTGCATCCGATCTGTTTGGCCGGACGGAAGAAAAATAGGACATTCTTCCGTCCGAAAAAACGGATGCGGATCTTGCGGACGTTAGCGGATCCGCTCTTATAGGGGTTCATTACAAGTCCGTAAACGGACTTGTAATGAGCGGAGCAGACATGTGAAAGGGGCCTAAGAGAGATGCTCCAACCTGGAACCAGATCTGTGTGGATAGTCTGGGGAGTGTGATCTTGGTGCGGTGAGACAAAGCCTGTGTGGCTACTACTAAGAACTTAAACATTAGGGCATTAGGGACTAGGGTGGCACTAGGCTGTACCCAGGTGTTAGGTGTATAGTGAGCGGTCAAGTGACCAGGGTTTATTTTTTTGTTGTTTTCGGTTATATTTTTCTTTGTATCTAGTTCAAATAAAACACACCCTTTCTGTTTTTCCACCTACCATTGTCTGCTGTGCCCCATCCAGGGGGTCACACACACCCACTGACCAGTTAACCCCCTCACAGTATATATATGTATAAAATAATATATACAGCAGAGCAGTGGACAGCGTCAATAGTTAGTGTTTTTTTTCTTTTTTTTTTATATATTTTTTTCTTTTTTTTAATAATTTTTTACATATTCTTTAACCACTTTAGCCCCGGACCATATTGCTGTCCAAAGACCAGAGCACTTTTTGCGATTCGGCACTGTGTCGCTTTAACTGACAATTGCGCGGTCATGCGACGTGGCTCCCAAACAAAATTAGCGTCCTTTTTTTCCCACAAATAGAGCTTTCTTTTGGTGGTATTTGATCATCTCTGCGGTTTTTATTTTTTGCGCTATAAACAAAAACAGAGCGACTATTTTGAAAAAAAATGCTATATTTTTTACTTTTTTCTGTAATAAATATCCCCCAAAAATATATAAAAAAAATTTTTTTTCCTCAGTTTAGGCCGATACGTATTCTTCTACATATTTTTCGTAAAAAAAATCGCAATTAGCGTTTATTGATTGGTTTGCGCAAAAGTTATAGCGTTTACAAAATAGGGGGTAGTTTTATGGCATTTTTATTATTATTTTTTTTACTAGTAATGGCGGCGATCAGCGTTTTTTTTCAGTACTGCGACCTTATGGCGGACACTTTTGACACATTTTTGGGACCATTGGCATTTTTTTAGCGATCAATGCTATAAAAATGCATTGGATTACTATAAAAATGCCATTGGCAGTGAAGGGGTTAACACCAGGGGGCGGGGAAGGGGTTAAGTGTGTTCCTATTTGTGTTCTAACTGTATGGGGGAATCACTATATCACTGTATGGACTTACTAGGGGGAATCACTGATCTTCCGTTCATACATTGTATGACTTACTAGGGGGAATCACTGATCTTCCGTTCATACATTGTATGAACAGAAAATCAGCGTTTCCCCCGCTGACAGGAACGAGCGCTGTGTGTTTACACACACAGCTCCCGTTCCCCGCTCTGTAACGAGCGATCGCGTGTGCCCGTCGGCGATCGTGCCCGCCGGGCACACGCACGGGACTCGGGGGCGAGCGGGGGGGGCGCACGCGCCCTCTAGTGGCCGTCGAAAGTGGCGACGTAGAGCTACGGGCTCTCGCGCAGCAGTGCCGACCTGCCACCGTATTACTGCGGCGGCTGGTCGGCATGCGGTTAAAGCCGAGCAACACCCAAAAATGGAACTTCCGCTGTCTGGATTCCTCCCCCTCCAGTGTCACATCCGTCCCCCCCATGTCCGGCCCCTCCTCTGCCCTCCCTCTTGCTGTCTTCTGGGACCTGTGTGTCTCCCACAGGGACCACACAACTTGCAGTGCGACTCACACATGCACAGTAGGAAACCAGGCTGTGAAGCCACAAGGCTTCACTTTCTGATTCCTTAATGCCTCGTTTCCACTGAACGGAACGGTTTGGGTCGGTACAGTTTGGAGCACTTACAATGGTCCGGTCTATTCTTGTGAGCGTTTCCACTGCAAGTCGGACTGTCCCGGGCCATTCAGGGTTTACAAAACATGCCTAGGGTGTCCACCAATCAGTGAGATGTTTTGTAGGTCCGCCCTAACCGAACCGTTCCATTTTCTATGGCCCCACATCTGAAGCAGGATCCAGAATGGTGCGGTACGGTTCGGTTTTATGGCACACTTTCGTAATGGAAACGCCCAAAATAGCGTACCGAACGGAACTGTACCAAACCGATCCGCTCAGTGGAAAGGAGGCATTACTAGCAATGCCAGCTCTTCCACCCGGAGCTGAGGGGACAGATCGGCTTTGGGTGAAGACATACGGTAGTTAGATCCCTGGAAGGTTAATGTTTTTTAAAAGTCAGCAGCTACAGTATTTGTAGTTGCTGAGGTTTTTTTTTTTGCCGCTTCATGGAGCCGTGCTGAAATATCAAGAGTCTAAACAGACCCCTGATATCTCACTTTTTGAGACAGAAACTGGGGACAGATTTCCTAGTCTCTTTCTCTGCAGCCTGCAGTAAATATATAGTGTACTAGGCTTCAGTTACATAGTCAGGTTGAAAAAAGAAGAAAGTTCATCCAGTTCAACCATAAAAAAAAAAAAATTAAATTAAAAAACATAGTACAATCCCATATACCCAATCTACACCCACAGTTTCTCCAGAGGAAAGCAGAAAACCCCAGCAGAGCATGATCCAATTTGCTACAGCAGGGGAAAAAAATCCTTCCTGATCCCCCTAGAGGCAATCGGATATTCCCCGGATCAACTTTACCTATAAATGTTAGTACCCAGTTGTATTATGTACATTTAGGAAAGTATCCAGGCCTTTCTTGAAGCAATCTACTGAGCTGGCCAGAACCACCTCCTGATGGGAGTCTGTTCCACATTTTCACAGCTCTTACTGTGAAGAAACCTTTCCACATTTGGAGATAAAATCTTTTTTTCCTCTAGACATAGAGTGCCCCCTTGTCTTTTGTGTTGACCGTAAATCGAATAACTCCAACATAGAAGTTCACTATATGGACCCCTTAAATATTTGTACATGTTGATCATATCCCCCCTTAATCTTCTCTTCGTTAAGAATGAAGACGTGCGATCGGTATAGATCAATCGTTGTGTTCATTCAGAAAAGCAAAGCCAATTAATGAAATGTTTACCAGCCCCTTCCCACTCTTGAGAGGAGGGAAGCTGGCAGCACTGCGAGGGGAGGGAGGGGGGACGGGAAGCAGAGAGAATCGTATCACTTAGGTCCCTTTCACACTTGTACGACTTCTAAGTCTCGCGATTTTGCCGCGATTCGCGGCCACAATTTCAATGAATGCCTGTGTAAGTGGCATCAAAATCGGACCAAAGTAGTGCAGGGACTACTTTGAAGTCGGCACTACTTAGTCGTGCCAGTATGAATGGTAGTCATTGAAAATCATGGAGAATGACTTGTCATACGATTTTGCAGTACAAAATCGTGAGACAAGTCGTATAAGTGTGAAAGGGGCCTTAGGCTGTGCTCAGGCACACACCTATGTATTTGCTAATGCTAGCAGCCTAAGGATTAAAAATAAACAATGTTGATTGGGAGACCATGCACATTAGGACATTTGGAGGCATACTTTAAAGGGGTAATTCCCCCAAAAACCTTTTTTTAACATTGATTGAGGCTCGTTATGTCAAGGGGAATCGGGTTTTTTCTTTTAGAATCGAAGCAGTACTTACCGTTTTAGAGATGCATCGTCTCCGTCGCTTCCGGGTATGATCGTCTGGTCTGGGCGTTCCTATTTGATTGACAGGCTTCCGACGGTCGCATACATCGCGTCACGAGTAGCCGAAAGAAGCCGAGTGCCGGTGCGGCTCTATACTGCGCCTGCGCACGGTCGTTCGGCTACTTTCGGAAAATCGTGACGCGATGTATGCGACCGTCGGAAGCCTGTCAATCAAATAGAAACGCCCTTCGCCGAAGACCATACCCGGAAGCGTTGGAGACGATGCATCTCTAAAATGGTAAGTACTGCATCGATTCTAAAAAAAAAACACCCGATTCCCCCTGACCGAACGAGCCTCAATCAATGTTAAAAAAAAAGGTTTTTGGGGGAACTACCCCTTTAAGCAGAAGATTCTTTTGTATTTTTGAGAGGAGCTGAACGCTCCTAAGCTAATGTACAAAAATGCCCTAAAATTCATCTATGGAGAATCCAGTAGTGAAAGTAAGGCCCCATACACACGATCGGATATATCCGATGAAAACGGTCCGCGGACCATTTCCATCGGATATGTCCGATCGGGAGTTTGATCCGATGGCGTGTACACACCATCGGATCAAATTCCCCGCCGCCGGACGGCGCGGTGACGTGGCGATGACGCGGCGGTGACGTTGACGCCGCCGCGTCACCGCTACGTCACCGCACCAGGAAGTAAAACACTTCCGCGCATGCGCCGAATCTATTCGGCAGCGGCGCGGCGGTGGTGGGAGCCGACATGTCTGCTGGTAAGTGTACTAACCAGCAGACATGTCGGGCGGACAGTTTCCCACCGGATAGATTTCAAAGCTTGCTTTGAAATCTGTCGGGTGGAGAAATCTGTCCGCTAGCCCATACACACGAGCGGAGATGTCTGCTGAAACGGTCCATCGGACCGTTTTCAGCGGACATATCCCCTCGTGTGTACGCGGCCTTAGACTTGTAATTCTTGTAGCAGGTGGGTGTTGAGTTATTACTTTACTGCTAGGACATAAAAGAACATTATGTGTAAATGTGGTGTGCCCACAGAAGCATTTAGTATTGGGAACCTTCAGTCCAACACAGTATGCCGGATGCAACTCATCTGTCTGTAAAGGCAAATTATAATATTCTTTCTCAACATGTTTTTCTCAAGACACATGGGTAGAGCTCTATAAAACATAATGATTCCTTATTATAAGTTCTTGTTTGCCGTTATTACAGGAGGTTTATCAGAAGCACTGTGAACATGCTGTGCCAGTATGTGGATTGCTGACACTTCAGTGATTTTGTGCATTTGTTAATTCTCATGACAAGTTAAAGGGTGACAGCTGTAACCAGGGCCGCCATCAGGAATTTTGGGGCCCCTTACACAGCTTCAGGCATGGGCCCCCTGGAGCAGAGAACCAGGGGGGGGGTGCTGCCGCATGAAATTGAGAAGCGGGGGGAGGGGCTGCTGCCGCGAATTGAGAAGCGGGGGGCTCTTTACAAAAAGAAGAAATAAAGAAAAATATATATAAAAAAAGGGGGGTAGCCGTCCGGGGCCCTGGGGACCTCTGTGCCCTTTAATAAAAAAGAGAGAATATATATATATATATATATATATATATATATAATTTTTTATTTATTTTTTAAAAGGGTGGTTGACAACTGGGGCCCCGGGGACCTTTTTTTTTTTTTTTTATAAAAGGAGATTACAAAAAAAGGGGGCTTTCCATTCGGGACCTCTGGGCCTTTTAAAAAAAAAAAGAAATAAAAAAATATGTATATAAAAAAGAAACATTTATATATAAAAAAAAAGGGGTTGCCTTCCTGGGCCCTTGGGACCTCTGGGCCCTTTATATATTTTTTTTATATTTTTATTTTTTATTAAACAAAAATAAAAAATACAATTATAAAAAAAGGGGGTTTGACACATAGGGCCCTGGTGACCTCTGAGCCCTTTAATAAAAATGCATCTATATATTAAAAAAAAGAAATAAAATAATATAAATAGTAAAAAAAATTATAAAAAAGGATTGTCATCCGGGGGCCTGGGAACCTCTGGGCCCAATAATAATAATAATTGTATTTATTTATTTATATATATATATATATATATATATATATATATATATGTGAAATTAAAAAAAGGGGGATTGTTATCTGGGGATCTCCAGGTCCCTGTGGACCTCCGGGCCTCTAAAAAAAATAAAAGAAAAAAAAAATTGGCACTTTAATAAAAAATAAAAGAAAAATATATTAAAAAAATATAATTTTTTAAAAAAAATAAATAAATAGGGGGTTGCCATCTGGGGCCCTGGTGGCCTACGGGCCCCTAGACCCCTAAAAAAATGGCCCTTTAATAAAAAAATAAAATAAAAATATATTAAAAAATATATATATTTTTTTTATAGAAAATAAATAAAAAAAGAGGGGGTTTCCATCCGGTGCCCTGGGGGCCTCCGGGCCCCTGTGGACCTCCGGACCTCTAAAAAAATAAAAGAAAAAAAATTGGCCCTTTAATAAAAAAATAAAAGAAAAATATATTAAAAATATATATTTTTTTTATAAAAATATATTTGTTATAAAAAAAAGGACTTGCCAGCTGGGGCCCTGGTGGCCTCCTTACAGGTGTAATGCCTGTACCCCCCTGATGGCGGCCCTGGCTGTAACACTTAGTAAATGTAACGTGTAATTGGCCACATGGTTCACATTCTAATATTGCTTTGAAGTCAGGTGTAGTTTAATATTATTATTCCTATGCTTATCAACAGAATATTTCTCATTCTAGATTCACATTCCTCTCATGTTGGTGAACTCGGTGGATGACCCACTAGTCCATGACAGTTTGCTGTCCATTCCTAAGGCTTTGGCTGGTAAGTTTTTCTTGCATCTGTAATTCAGGAATGTTGCTTCATACCTAAGTAGCCATTGCTCCAAATATAGAAAGTGACTTGTTAATCACTTCAATACCGGGCCCTTTCACCCTATTTTTGCCCAGGTTAATTTTCAGCTTTCAGTGCGGTCTTAATTTGAATGACAATTGCACGGTCATGCAACTCTATCAAAATGAAATTTATATAATTGTTTTGAGACAGCTTTCATTTGGTGGTATTTAATCGGCACTGGGTTTTTATTAATTTTTTATGCTAAACAAACAAAAAAAAAAAAAACACTTTGAGAAAAGTTTTTTAGTTCATGTTGTAACATTTTGTAAATAAATATGCAGGTAATTTTTCTTCACTGCTGTGGACTGGTGAGGCTGCACTGATGATCAGTGCCCTTATCGGTGTAAATGTGCCTATTGAGCCTTGCTGGTTATTGGCTCTCCTTTCCTCAAAGTGTGTGAGGTAAGGAATGCAGATAACCGGCAAGTCTGTTTACATGTGATCAGCTGTGATTAGATACAGCTGATCACCAGGTAAAGGGACGCTGTGATTGGCCTTTTCCTGGATCTGTGATTAGCTCTGCCTGAAGAACACAGTGGTCAAAGAGCACACCCCAACGGCACGTGCGAGGCATGTTCTGGGAGGAGGTCTGTGGACACCTTCCCAAAACAAGAGAGCTATACTGTAGAGTTATTATGTCTGACGCCCGAGGTGGTCAGGAAGAACTCTTGCTGATCAAAAAACAGGTTAGTATTTTTTTAAATGAAATTTTAGAAATGTAACCAGCAGAGCTGGAGTTTTGTAAGTATAACACAAGGGTTTCACCGCTCCAGGTAACCCAAGAGATCTCTTGCTGCTATAGTGAAAGCCGGGTGCCAGCCTACGTTTGCGACCAGGATGCAGAGCAAAGAAGAAGGTGGTGGCACTTCCAGCACATAAAAAGTAGCCTTATTGGAAATCCATTGAAATAGAGGATATGACATATATATACAACCGTCAGAAATTCAGCAAACGTGTTTAAAACAACTGTGCTTAATCTTTGCAGGATGCAGTGATTAAGCACAGGCATGCGAAACGCATTTGCGGAATTTCTGATTGCATGTACATGTCATGTCCTCGTTTTTAATGAATTTTCAATAAAGCTACTTTTTAATATGCTGGAAGTGCCACACCTTCTTTTTTAAGTTGTAATGTAACCTAGGCCAGGCAGAAGCAGGAGAGGCTCCCAACTATGTGCTTGGGCAGAAGGTGTTTATGCTTCTGCATTGCCCCATCTGTCTCTTCTGCTGTACCGGACTGATCAGCTGTCGCAGCGATGGGGTGGGGGGCCCTTTTTACACTGAAAGAGCTGCACTGGACCCGAGTGTAGTGGAGCAAAGGTGGTATGTCTAGCCCTATGTGGATAAGCACTTTGGGAAATTCCTTATCTGTATACTTATTTTAGAGCCCTTCAGGGGTAAATCAGGACAGCAGGCAGAGCTCTGCTGGTGAGATCAGATGCCTTATGTTGGCTTATCTACAGCTTTACAATTTCTGTGATCAGGTGTTGGTTAATACAGAGGTTTTGTGTAATGAAGTGTAAGGTCTCTTTCGCATATCTAGTTTGTTGCAACCGCCAGATTCCTGCTACTGTAATAACCAGTTTTGTGATCGGCATGTAGCCACACGCATTGCATTTAGCTGGGTTTTCGAGCTAACTGCATCCAGGCTCAGCCTCCTGTTTCAAACCACTGTGTGTGACTACATGTGACTAGCAGCAGCTACTATCAGTCCATTTATCTAGTAGGCTGACATCGGCCGCTGCCAATTACATAACCTGGTCATTCCAGCAGCAAGAATTTTCGGCTTCGTGTCACAGGAATCCGGCGGCTGCAACAAACCGGCCTTGCGAAAGGGCCTAATTGTGTATCTTTTTACTAAATGTTTTTTTCTCGTTTTTTCAGCAAAAAAAGAAAACGTGGTGGTGGTTTTGCCACTTCATGGTGGACACCTGGGCTTCTTTGAGGGTGCTGTACTCTTCCCAGAACCCCTAACCTGGATGGATAAACTTTTGGTACAGTACGCCAATGCCATCTGTCACTGGGAGAAAACCAAACCACATTGCTCTGATGCTGAGCTAGTAGAAACGGATCAAAAGTAGACTAAAAGCACTTCTGTCACTTTCCCAAAGACTTGCCTAAAGGATTGCCCTTTTTAAACATGTATAGTACTTTACTAACAATTAGTCGATTTTTTGTTTTTGTTTGTGATACTGTGCATCACAATATGGCTCTACCCATGTTATCTTTGCAGTAAAGCAATCGGGGAAGAGGCCAAGACTCCACTGTGAGCCTTCAGAGTTTCTGTATTCTCTTTATGATTGGTTACTGCATTGCTTTATGTATTTGCTGGTTTCAACAGCAAGGCCATTATGTTTCCAGCTATACTGTCAAATATCTGGGAAAACCAAGATTTGTTACATATGTGTTCGAGTGAGACCTTCAGTGGTGATTGTTCATTCCACTTGGAGATCAGAGAAGAAAAATTCATACCTATGTAATTACCAAATGGAATCATTTCATTTTGGTATTTGTCAATCTGGGATTTCATGTGTAGCATAATTATTTCTGCAGGTGCAAAAGATTGTGGGATCGTTTTGTTGTAGAATAAACTCCTAGCTGGTTCAGAAAAATGTTGGCCTTGCTGGTTAAAGGAAAACGTAAAAGGTTATCCACTTTAAACAAAATATTAATCTTCGCTTAAAGGGAATTAATCATTCATGACACTCCTATAAAAAGCCTGTTGTATGTGAAGTCTTTCCCGTACTCCTGAAATAGTTCTTGGGCACTGACTTTGCCTCTATCAGAGCTTTCTCACATGGGTGTCATGTGGGAGGTTTCTGGTTAAGACCATTCTGTATAGTAACCAGAAGGCTTCAGTCTTATAAACAATAGCAAAACTTTTGTCCAACTGATATACAGGCATACCCCACTTTATGTACACAATGGGGTTTATTTACTATAGCTGGAAAGTGCAAAATCAGGCTCACTTCTACATAGAAACCAATGAGCTTCCAGGTTTTATTACCAAAGCTTAATTGAGCAAGCTGGGGTTAGAAGCTCATTGGTTTCTATGCAGAAGTGAGCCTGAATTTGCACTCTCCAGCTAGCTATAGTAAATCAAGCCCATTGTGTACTTAAAGGAGTTGTAAAGAACAAAAAACAAGTCACCTTAACCACTTAAGGACCGCCTCCTGCACATTTACGTCGGCAGAATGGCACGGCTGGGCACATCCACGTACAGGTACGTCCTGTACTAGTACTCAGCCATGGGTCGCGGGCGGGCGCCTGTGGCGAGCTCCCGCGACTTGGTCTGAAGGACCGGGACTCGCCGTCAATCATATTCCCCTCTTGATAGGAACGCCTATTTCCTGGCCGGAGTCTGAAACAAAACTAAAGGATTAAACTGTAAGTACAGCACAAAAAAATAAAATAAAGGCATACTGTAGCTCACGCTAGTATGCTGAATGGCACTGGAGACAAAGAATTTTTTTTTTTTAGGGTGAACCCCCGCTTTAAAGTGAACCTGTGAGTGTATATATACTATACTTACATTATCCACAAATATTAGGAATATCACAGTTGGCGCCTCCACCCCCCTCTTTCCTTGTACTGTTCTGCTGACAGAGGTTATGGACACCCTCTGAGGATGGCTGCCTCTTCCTGCCTTTTGATACACAGACTGACTAAGAAGTACCATTAGAGCCACTATTGCCACTGTTTTATTGGCATAACATCACTACGAGTGCCGGAATCCCCCCTCTTTATTATCCTTTAAGCCACTGATGGCCCTGCAAACCCCACCCAGCTCAACAAATCAGTTTAAAAATTGAGCGGGGGCAGGGGATTATCAGTTGAACAGTGACCACATCTTATCAGATGCCGTCATTGTTTGGGTATTCAGGCAGTCATGGCTGTGTGTGGTGGCCTTTAGTTCAAAAACGGTATGGAGGATCCTATTGGGTTTAAGATTAAGTCCACTTTTGGTTTAAAGTGGAAACCTTTTAATCAGTCAAGGTCAAATTGCCTTGGATTTTTTTTTTGGACTAAATCTTTCACGTCTACAACAAAACGCCCACTACCTGCCATCTAGAGGATTTCAAAAGATTGCTCTTTCACTTAAATAGAGAAGTCCTCCATGAATCATGTGACCGAATAGTCCTACTTTGTCCAGCAATGCACTGATATCTTGATTCTAGCATAGTTGTTTGCTAGAAGCATAGTACTTGTTCAAAGTGATATTTGCCCTTGTAGATTCAAGATACGTGGTTAGTCTATTTTTTTTTTCCTTGTCGTATTTTCTTTGTATCTAGCGTTGCCATAATGTGGGCACCATACTGCTTCCGCTGTGAATGAGTCAGTTTGGGGCATTGAGAGATTATATTTTTCAAATTGTATTTTTGTTTAAGTAAAGGGGAACCACACATGAGCTGTGCTGTACATAATGAACCCGCACTCTTAGCGCTATTTTAAGTTGAGATAATTTGCTGCACTTATATTTTTTTTCTTTCCCTTTTACCAAAGTCGTGAGCATATTTATGGAAGTTGTCTAATGTAGAAGTATTTCTTTTGCTTCTGTAGGTGCACGAAGGTTAAGATTGATCACACGGAAATCTATAGTGCCACCGACTGTGCTACATATAAATGCCATCTAGTTGGCAACAAATTTCTAATATTTTGGATTTTTCCAGATGAGCTACAGACCTTGAGTAGAGTGAGTTGGCTGAAGTCTGGAAGTCCCCAGTTTTGGATATTTGGATACCAAACTATGCCTTGTTTGTCATGTTATTGGCATATTATCTGCTTGTAATAGTGAAAATAAGAGATTATATGCCATGTGCAATGGTGTACATGGTGTCAGCATAACTGAGCTAGTACTGAATAAACCTTGTGTCTTCTGTTCACGTTGAAGCACCTTAGCAGGGTCGTAGTATGGCTTGGAATGCTGGTTGTTTAGAGTTGTGTGTTTTTTTTTTGTTTGTTTTTTGTCATAGCGCACACTTTTTTTATTTTGTTTGTTCTGTGTACTTGGTGTTTTACTTTGCATACATGTTTCACAGTGGGGACAAGCTTTCATATCTCCTTTTTGAATATAAGTTAGTAACTCGTTTAGAAAAGGAGTCCTGCTTAGTGCATAGCGCAGATATTGCTAAGATTGAGACCAATGAGATGGTCATGGGAGGTATAAAGCTGGCAGTAGATGGAAATCTGGCACAGAAGGACCCTTCTCATCTATCCCGTTATAGTTGCTGGTAAAATGTAATGTTTTATCAAAGCTGTAGAGAAATTTGTATGACTGCAGCAAGCAGTGTTAAAGTGGGGCTCCAGTCCACCATTAAATTTTTTTTTTTTTTTAAAGCTCCCCCCGTAATTGTTAAAACTTCTACTATAATATTTGTATAGTGTTAGTAGTGCCTTCCTGCTTCTTTCTTTGATATCAATAAAATATTACCTGATCTCAGAAGGAGGCAGGGGCCATCGAGGTTGTGGGCACCTGAAGCCCACTTGTGTTCCCAGGATTGGGTGCATCTGGCTACCCAGCATGCACCACCCAATCTCGTGTCTGCGCAGTAATGACATTGCTTGGCACTGTTTCTTTGACAGGTTGCCACCTGCTGATGCCGTTCATGCCACCACCGCTACCGATTCCTTCTCCGTTGCTGCTGGGTACCCGGTATAATGACAAGAGAGTCCACAGTTCAAAAGCGGTGCCCAACTCTGGCCGGTATCTTGTCATTTCCAGTTTTGAAATAACATGATGCCAAAAGCGAAGGATGCCCATTGACTTCTGGGATTAATGACGCTGATATGCCAGGAGCCAACGGGAGAGTGGAAATGACGTACCTATTTGCGGCGAGGTGGGCCTGAAGTGAGGGGATTTTTGAAGAAAAGAAAAGGTATTTAAACAAAATGAGAATAAATAAATATCCAAAGAGTAATGGCACAGGGATCGTCTACCAGTAGGGCCATGTTTGCTAAATAGGGTGGAAAACTGCTTTAAAGTGGTTGTAAACCCTTACATATATGGAAGTGACCAGTTTATTTTTCATTTCTAGGGGTTTACAACCACCTTAATGTACAGGTATCAACAAGTATGACTGCTCCACAGATACAATGATCCCCTTGGCTATGACCATAAAATGGTCAGTAGCCAGAGCTTTTTTTCTCAGAAAATAGGTGCAGGAACTCAACCACGACCCGTTCAGATTTCACAAACAGTAGAAGGGTCTTAAAGGGGCATTAAATACCAGAATTGCATTACATACAGTGTGCAGAGTTCAGGGGGTTACAAAGCAGTCACTTGTAAACACAGAAACCAGACTTCTGTGTTCACAAGTGATTGTGGTGAGCGGGCACCAAAGGGTCTGAGCCAAAGGTGGTGGAACTGAGTTCCACCAAGTTCCCCCAGAAAAAAAGCCCTGTCAGTAGCTAATGTCAAAATACCTTATAGAGTACTGCAGGGATTCATAAAGCAGATTATTATTGTTTTCCTTCCTAATTAGCGCCTTGTTCTTGGTACTCCCTTTGAATTAGCACTTTTCCTTATTTTTGATATGAAAGATAGATGTTGTTGCTGCTACCCCACGTTATTCCACATTGTTGTAGCTGACGAATTCACACTTGTGCACTGACTGGGACGGCACTGATCACATCGGTCTGCTTCAGTTTCGCCTTAAGCCACTGTTTGTGGTGTGAAGAGACTGTGTTGATGCCAGAACTTGGCACCGTTACCAATGCCAATCGGTCCCTACATTTCAGTTTTCATGTATTGTGCTTAGAAGTGCATTGGACAACACAGGCAGTTCCTGTTTCAGACAGACGAATGAGGACTATTATGCAGGTTTCCTTACAGAACAGGGCAGTGACAAGTGAGCCTTGTGCATATAATGTGCGCAATGAATAGGGAATGGTAGCCGTATTTTGCCTTTAACTGATCTAGGTGGAAAATAGTCCATCAGAGCTTGCTGTAGTGGCTGTTTAATTGTTTTTGCATGTTCATCAATTATGGGACACCCTCCTGCCCAGTGACTGTAAGGTATCTGTGTGGGAAATGACTGTCACGTTTATATTTTGAGATGTCGGTGGAAATGCACAATGTGGAGTATATTTATGTGGAATATTTGGACAGTTATACAATTTCTAGTAGTGGTATAGGCTGTTAATGTGTTTTTGTTTCTTGTTGGACAACACCTTTAATTATGGCTGTAATTAACTTTTTTTTTTTTTGCTGCAGTATTTTTATGTGTATTGAATCTTATTTGGTTGTCAATTTGCATGCTTGTTTTCTGTGGATTAACACTCAGGGATAGAACTGCCACACACCAAAGTGTTGATTGAACTGAGGGAGATGCTCATCACAGGAAGTTAACATGCAAACACACTTGAGATGATTTAATTTATTTTACTATTATAATTTTTTTAAATTAGTGTTATGTTCTCTTTTTCTGCATCTTTGAGTAACACAATAGTAAGGCATACTCTGCTTTGTACTCAGGATTTATGGCACTTAAAGGGTCAGTCCAGCCTGAAAATGAAATTGTGTTAATGCACACAGGTTGAAACGGCGTTTTTTTTGTATTTTTACAGTCTGTCAGTGTACTATACTCATTACAAGGGAACTATAGGCAAACATTTTATTTCCAAATTGTCTTCCAGGAGAGCCAGATTAAACAAACTCATGGGCTGTCCTGGAAGACTCCTGAAAAAATTTACAGGTAAGTCCAACTTCGGTTTTTCCAAATCATCTTCCAGGACAGCCTATGAATTTATTGTTTGTTTAATCTGGCAGTCCTGGAAATAGAGTGACTGGTAAGTATAGCAACATTTTCTTTTCCATTTTGGATAGAGTAGGAATGGTTTATAACCTCTGTCATTTTTGTGTTTTTGTTGCCATTTGTGTCCCATTGGGAGATTTACCTTCACTTCCTGTCCCATAGCCAAAACAAGTGAGGGAAATCCTCTAAATTAAGGGAATATCCCAGGGGCCCCTAGGTCCCAGTTGAAAGATTTCATCTCCTATTACTTTTCTGCGGACAGCCCAAAATTTTAGATTTTCTTTTACATTTTCAATGATGGCAGTCAAGAAATAGAGGGTGAATCTCCGTAATGTCGGCACAGACAGCAATAAAATCCTAATGGGCAATATAATCCCTCCCCACACTGTTCAAAACGTAGAAAAAAATGTTTTTGCCTATACTTGAACGTTGATTGGAAATTTATAAAAAAAAGACGCCGTAGAGCATAGAACAAGCATATCTGACAGCAAGATCCAAGTGTTGAAGCCCCTGATCACATAAGGTGCTTCAAGTCAATGACTGTTTTATAGGCATCCACCAATAATTGGAAGATCACTTTTTTGTCGACTGCCTCCTTTTTAAAGGATACTTTTCATTTGCTCTAGTAAAGCACTGTATTTGGGAGCTTATAGGTCAGTTTAGATTCCTAGGTTGCAGTTTGTAAATGAACAGGTATGCTTTTGTTAACTGTGGGCCTGTTTTTATCAAGTCTTTGTCCCAACGTTCCTGTGAGAGCTGAAAGTTGCCTAAATAGGTCTGTGTAATGTAGTTTATAATGTCATTTTCCTACTTTGTGCAAACTGTCACCGGTCACAGCAGAGATCAGCTCTTCCTCCTGTTGAATTATACATATACAGTATGTTGTTGGCTTGTCATCAGGAAAGTATGACTTGACTGACAAAGTTGTAGCATAGACCAACGTTATATTTCTATGTGCCTCCAGCATACGTTCACACTGTCTTCACATTTTCTCCAATGTCAAGAATGTTGTTGTTTTGCAATGTAAATGTACATTGAGCCCTTGGGTTTCGGACAGAATGGCGTGCTTATAGGTAGTAAGTTCTTATCAAATTACATTTGGTCTAAACTGATAATATGACACGTAGTTTGTATCTATTTCTATTAATCCAATTCTCCAGTAGACCGGTCTTTACTACTATGCCTTTTTAGAAAGCATTCTTTTCTCAGTGACTCCCTGCCCTCAGTCATACATACAAAAAATGGAAATGTCACCAATTTCCAACTTCATGTTAGCTTATAACTTTAACGATGATCTAATATAGAACTGTGCACTTGTAGGTATTCCTCGTGTTCAGATCCATATCAAACCAGCAGCTGTTTGTTCATGAGAAGCGTTAGACACTGATGTAACAAAATGAGTTCCGAACCAAGATGTGTGTAAGCCGCTCAGGCTGTATGGGAATGAAGTCCTGTGCCCACCGCTGTGAGTGCTGCCCAAGGAAGGGAGCTTGTCTATGCTCCAGGCAATGATGGGGAGTGATGAGGGTCCTAGAACCTGAAAATCAAGACAAAGTCTGCTGTGTGATAGTAAATGACAGTCTCAGCCTGTACCCCCAACAGGTCACACCCCCAACACCGCTTTTGGGGCATGGCCTGGCAGGGGTCCAGGATGAGACTGCCTTTCAATATCACACAGCAGACTTGAACATGATGTGCAGCTTTCAGGACTCCCATCGCTCTCTACCAAAGTGAGTTCTGAAATTTTCATATTCTGGATTTATCTTGACAGCTGAAGCTTCCCACCAACCATCGACTTAAGAGAGCTCCACTCAAAACTGTTTTTTATTTTTGGGAGAATGTTGGAACTTCATCCAATCTCCTGGGATCATTTACAGTTCATTGTCGGACACATGTGAACTCAAGCTACTTTTTCATTTACCACTCATTTTAGCTAGAGAAGCAGTTCCGGTAAGACAAAAAAGCCCAAAAAACGCAGGCTTTTATAGTGTCACTGGATTTTCATTAAGGCCCAATTGAGATTGTGCCCCAGAAAAAAAGAAATGAAGTTGAAATATTGAGCTTTACCAGCATTATCAATCCAACCGTTATATCTTTTTTCTGTATGTTTTTAGCAAGGTTGTTCTAAACCAATTATTGGCTTAAAATTCCAGGCAAGCAAGGTTAAATAGGTGTTCGCTACATGATCCAACCCTCAGCCCCCATCATGCCTGCTTTGTGGATAGGCTGGAGGTGGAAGTACTCTGGAACTTTTTACAATGACAAATTTTGGCATTAAGGGTGCAGGGCATTACTTAAATCACTCTGCAACGCCTAACAAACGTACAGATTTGGGTGGAGTTCGCTTTCGTTTTAGGATGGCGGAGGCAAGGGTATAACCTCAGTAAGGTTCTTTTGCCATTTGTGTCCCATTGAGAAATACCTTGACTTGCTCACTAGTGGGGCATGAACTGCAATAAAGCCTGAGGGTTCAACTCTTCTCTACTCCAGTCAATATGGAATTTTTGGCTGTAGATATATACTATACTTGAGGTTACCCACATCCTTTACATACAGTGGAGGTAGTCCATGTGTGAGCTCAACTGGTAAACCGCAGAATGTGTCATCCACTAGGATCTGGTAACCTTATCATCGTATTCATTTTTGGTAATTTAACTGGTTCTTATAATATTGAGGCTTATTTCTAATTACAGTCTAAACCATTTCTAGATCTCTTCTAGCTACAGTGTCCTTTTTTTTAATAGTAACCGTGTAATCTCTGATCATTAATGCTGGTTATATCAAATCGTTGTCCCATTTAGCATAGTAACCATGTACTCTAAATGAGCTTTGATGCTGGTTATATCAAACAAGAATCATTTTTAATAGGGCAGCATTTATCGCAGTAAAAATGATATACAACAATAAATACAGTTTATCAATGCAAGTTTTTAACATTCTCTACAATATTCCAAGTGCAGAGTAGAAAGCCAAATAAGTGACCGCCTGAATTGAGCTGATGACCGCTAACTGTTCTCTGATTAGTAGGAGCCATGCGCCAATCTAAAGCTGGACACACACAGTTTTTTTTTTTATTCAGCCCACTGGTTGAATGAAAACAAATTACCAGATTCCTGCATCCAGGCAGATCGAATGCAGGTTTTCCAGCAGGATCTAACAATCTGCTTCTGTCAAACAGAGGGTCACACAAATCGAACAGCCAAATTGCGATCTGTATGTACCCAGCCTAACTCTTAGGCCTGGTTCACGCCTATGCAGGGTGCAGTTTGCATATTCCAGGTGCATTTTGCGTGTTTTTGATCCATTGAAGTCTATGTAACCAAAAACTAGAAAAAAAGTCATTTCCATAAAATGCACAGATGTGAACATGACCCCTAGGAAACCATGTAGTGCGTTTCTGCAAAACTGAAAATGCAAAAAAAAAAAAAAAATGCATAGGTGTGAATCAAGCCTTATACAGGTTCTGTGTGTGTTGGCAGCCACATTTGTGTCACGGAAGTTGCAAAGGCCAATAAAATGTATATTGCAATGCTTTTTATAGCTTTTTTTTTTTTTTTTTTTTTTTTTACAAATAGGGGGGGGGGAGCCTTTTGGAGCAAGCCATATATCTACAGAATATAGTTTCTGTTATGGTGCTGTATTAAGAGTACATACATTTCTATATGTTCCCCAGGTTGAAGAATGTACTCCATTGTTTTGTAACCCAGTGCTCTATTATTGAGAAATTGTTATCCTCCTCCTTCCCCCTTTTTTTTTATTTTTTATTTGACTGTGGATAGTAACAATGGAGAGTGTTTGTGTTCTTCTGATTCCAAACACAACTGCCTTAATAAGCGGGGTAATTGATCATGTATACACAAGTGCTGGCACTTAAAATGCAGTTATTTGTAACGTCTTCACTATATTCTACTCTAAGTTGGCTTGCTCCTACCATTAGTACACCATTTTTACTATTATATTATTTTGGAACTTTAAATGCTGCCCTTACATGGTTTCATTGAGACGCAAGCAACCTGTGGCTCTCAAGTAGTCAATAAAAATTGACTGTGGTCAGAAGGGGCAAGCTGGGAATTGTTCTTTCTGACAAAGATCGAAAGCCATGGGTTGTCCATATCCTGGTTACATTTGTGAACTGAAAACCTGGAACTGACTGAATTTCCTTTATCAGGAGATCAGATAAGGGGCTGGTCATTTTTAGAGATTAGGATTTGCAAATAGCAATGCAATTTTATACACGTATACCCTAGGATAAATTTTGTTTTTTTGTTTTTTTTATGTTTTGTTTTTTCATTTGCTTTCTGATTGTTTTTGTGCGTAATGTATGACAAAGTTCATAAAAATGAAAAAAAAATACATTTTGTTACCTTTTGGACTTAATGGACCTGAATATGTTATAATAAAGAATACGTTTAATTCACATGTATGTCTGTGGCTGAATTTCTATTTAAAAAGTGAAGATTTTTGTTTGATATTTGGTAACGTCATCTGTGGATGTATGCATATTGAACAAGTTTGAATTTCACTTTGCTCCTGCTGTCCTTTTTTTAGAGCTGTTCTGGGATCCTCAGTCATTTTGTTCAAATTTACCACATTACAGAATTAGAGTTGAAAATATATTTATTAGTATTTTAAAAATACAAAACAGAAGAAAGACAAATAACATGAGGTGTTACAGTCTGCACACAGTCACAAATATGATCGGGGAGGAGTCTGTCCGATGGCTATCACCCACAGCAGGACTCTCGCCAATAAAATATAACAACATGAGCCACTACGACCGTAATTATTAACAAGGAGCATGTGCAAACATTAGGGGCTCTATAGTTTGGCAGATCTGCAACAGCAATCTAGGGTATAAAGAAGAAAAAAAGAGAGGAAAAAAACAAACAAAAGAAGAGTAAAGACGAGGGAACAGGGGACAAGAATAGGGGAAGGAGAGAAAAGAAAAGGGGAAGAAGGGGGAAAGGGTGGAAGAAAGGGAAGGGGAAACAGGTTAGGGTGGATGAGAGGGGGAACATAGAAGGAGAGAGTGGGCCGCTGACAAGACCAGTGGGAAAAGGCAAAATAGAGTAGGAGTAGGGGAAGAGATCCAGGAGCGAGTGTCTAACTGGTCCCAGATCAGAAGGAAATATGGGGGCGGTCACATCGAAGGTGACAACATGCTCGCCAGAGTATCAGAGGAAGAGAAGTGAAGCCAGATGAGCCACAGCTGTTTGTAGTTATCATATGTCACATTACAGAATTAAAGAAACTATGGATAGGGCTTTCTGCTTAAACATTGTCAAAGAAGGTATCTCTGTATCCTATAGACTAGCATGCTGGCTGTAGGAACGAGCAAGAAATAAGTGCATCTTGAAGGTTAATGGTCAGGTTCAAATTAGAGTCACCCAATTATAGAATATCTAAAACTTTGTATTGCTTTAATTTCTACATAGAACGGTGTCCAAGGGTATAAAGCACTTTTTATATGGACAGATTCAACCAATTATTGTAAACCGTTTTCCCTTTAATGCGGTTCTAAAGACTGAAGTTTTTTTACCCTCATGCATTCTATGCATGAAGCTAAAAAAAAAAACCTTTCAGTATGCAGCCCCCCTCTAATACTTACCCGAGCCTGATCGTGATGCAGCAATGTGCACAGGAGCAGCTGCTCTCTCGTTCTCTGCCTCCTCATTTGCTGAGTGATAGCAGCAGGCGCTAATGCCTGCCACTGTTGTCAATCAATCTGTGAGGAGGGGGTGAGCCCTGTCTTATGGACACACAGAGCAGGGCTTGGAAATGAGCAAGTGCCCCCATAGCAAGCGGCTTGCTATGGGGGTACTCAGAAGAAGCGAGTGCCACCAGGGGACCCGAGAAGAGGAGGAGCAAAACATTGCACAGAGCAGGTAAGTATAACATGTTTGTTACTTTTTTTTTTTTTTTAAGGTTTACCATTTTTAATATCACTATATATTGGCAGGAGGTCCACCTGGAAAAGAGGTTTATCTATAGCCAAAGAGCCCAAAAAATAAAATGTCTTATAAGACTCGAAGTACATTATTTCTACATGCTCAATTAGAGTGTCATTAAACATTACAACACTATAGGGCCTTCAAAGATTTCAGTGCTTCAGAATTCCATAAAACCGGAGAAGGCCTATCCTATTATTACATATGGGCACAGGGGCCAGGGAGATGGGTGGGTGGGTGGGTTGGGGAGGCACAAAGTGTAGAATGGTACAGGCACTGGGAGCACTTCAAAAGTGCAACATTTTAGCTTACTTGCCAATGGGCCAATAAGTATAAAGATGTTTCTTTTCAAAGGCTATTGCTTTTTTATCTTTTTCTATAAATTTAAAGGATTTAAGGAAATGTGATTGTGTCTAAATAAAGCACACCCTTAGGCTGGTTTCACACCTATGCAGCTTTAGTGCTTTTTGCATTTTGCAGATTTGCACTCCAGTCCATTTATCATGGTTTCCTATGGAACACGCTCTGTCGTGCAAATCTGCAAAATGCAAACAGCACTAAAAATGCATAGGTGTGAATCCAGCCTTAAGCCTTGTACACACAATTCGATTGTTGACAGACTGTTGTCCTAAAATCTGACCATTAGTACTGAAATTCCTCGTAGTACATCACTACGCTTGTGTTTGTTGGCCGACAGTTGTGTAATGTTAATATGGTTAGTATGCAAGACAAGATCCAGGCACACGACCTTTGGACAAAAATCAGACGTTCGGTTGGCCAACATTCTTATTGTGTGTACAAGGCTTTACTTTCCTCTTCTGCAGGTGTGAATGAGGCTTAAGACCTAGTTTACATTTTTTGGGAGACCTTGCTGCCCCTCTGAAAGGTGATCCATGGTGGAACGCTTCTAAAGAGGGCAGTTGGGTAGGTGTCAGGGAGGCAGTATGTTGGCTCTTTAACACCCGTTTTAAACCTTAAAGTAGTTGTAAAGGTTCGTCTATTATTTTCTAAATTTGTTCCTTTAAGCTAGTGCACTGTTGGTTCACTTATCTTTTCCTTCAATTACCCTCAATTTTTTTTCTTTTGTTTGAATTTCTCACTTTCTGTTTCTCCTCGGTAAGCTTTCCCCCATCATCCGAGCGGTGGAAAGTCATTTAGAACAGCTTACTGAACACCTTACTGGGGAGGAATAGGAAGTAAGAAATTCAGACAAAGAAAACAAAGAAAAAAAACAGAGAAGGGAAATTGAAGGAAAAGGTAAGTGAACCAACAATGCACTAGCCTAAAGGAACCTATTGAGAAAATAAAAAACAAACCTTTATAACCCCTTTAAATTCCTTCACTGCTGCAACTGTGATGCATGTGTGGCCCCATTTTATTGAATAGGACAGGGGGTATATTTGCCATGGCATAGGTACAACCCTGTCCAGATGCCCTAGCTACTTAAGGGAGGGGAGGTCAAAAGGCAGTAAAACCATGGCTCAACCACTTAATGCCCCCTCCCCAACCGTAAGTGTAAATGAGCCCTAAAGATAAAACGTAACTGCTTATTGCTTATGGGCTGCGTCTGACCATCAAAATTGCCATCTTAAAGATTTGGTGTTATCTGAGAACAGGCTGCCTTTTTTTATTTGGACAGCTTTCCTCTGTTTCATGATTATTATTAATATACAGGATTTATATAGCGCCAACAGTTTACGCAGCGCTTTACAATATAAATGGGAGACAAAACAGTTACAATAAAATACAAGAGGATTAAGAGGGCCCTGCTCAGAAGAGCTTCCACTCTAATAGGGTGGGGCAGGTGGTACAAAAGGTTGTAACTGTGGGGAATGAGCTGATGGAAGTGGTAAACGATATTATTTGGACACGTCATAGGCTTCCCTAAAGAGGTGAGTTTTCAGGGATCGTCTGAAGGTAGCAAGAGTATGGGATAGCCGGATAGGTTGAGGCAGCGAGTTCCAGAGGATGGGAGAGGCTCTGGAGATATCCTGGAGACGAGCATGGGAGGAGGAGACAAGAGAGCTTGACAGTAGCAGGTCTTGAGAAGAACTGTGAGATGATTGGTGATGTACCTTGGGACAGAGTTGTGGGTGGCTTTGTAGGGTGTGGTTAGTATTTTGAATTTAATTTGCTGGGTGATAGGAAGCCAGTGTAGGGATTGGAGGAGAGGGTTGGTAAGGTAGATAAGTCTGGCAGCAGCATTTATATTAGACTGAAGAGGGAGGCTAGAGGCTGGAGAGGCAGGCCAATAAGAAGGGAGTTGCAATAGTCAATGCGAGAGATAACAATGGAGTGAATGAGGAGTTTGGTGGTTTCATTTGTTAGAAAGGGACGAATTTTAGAGATGTTAGAGGTGAATTCTACAAATCTATACTGTTTAAACAAATGAACACATCTTTATTCTTATGCTTTCTGTATTTTAAATAACTAATTACTGTATGTATCGGTGTATAAAACGCACCCTAACTTTAAGGCCGCGTAAACACGATCAAACATATCTGCTAAAACTGGTCTGCCGATCAGTTTCAGCGGACATATCCGATCGTGTGTACGACCTAGCGGACAAATTTCAAAGCATGCTTAGAAATTTGTCTGCTGGAAACCTGGATTAGACGCATGCGTGGAAGTATTTTACTTCCTGGAGTGGTGACGTTGCGGCGTCAACGTCACCGCCACGTCACCACGTCCTCAGTCCGAGGGGATTTTCTTCCGATGGTGTGTACACACCATCGGACCAAAATCCGAAGAGACATGTCCGCTGGAAACGGTCCGTCGGACATGTTTCAGCGGACATGTCTCCTCGTCTGTACGTGGCCTTAGAGTGAAGTTTTGTGAAAAAATCTTTACGCAGGCACAGTTTACCCTCTATTTTCAGGGTAAAAAAGTGAGTGTTATATGCCAATAAATACAGTATGTTTGTTTTTTTTTTATCCTTATTTTATATATCTAGGAATCATATAGCCTTTGAATGAGAACTTGCAAAAGTCTTACATTCCTGCAGCTGTTTCTGTTTCAGATGTAAGCTGTTGACTACTGCAAGTTATTTGGTCTCTATAATTAAGCAGATAATGAGAAATTCCTAAAATTCCTCAGCATTTATTGCCTTTAAGTGGTCAGCGTGTTGAGAAGATGACACTTTAAGGAAAGTCTTTGTCGCTTCTTAGTGTTCACTTAACTAACCACAACATTTTAGATAATGCCTCCCTTATGCAACCAACTTTCTTATTTCACAATGCTATGCTAAAGCTTTAAAGGATTATCATGGATTGCTTGTTTTGTGTCTTACTAGATAACTACTGTCAGGAATAAAATAAAACAAAAAGAACAGACATAAACTAGTGTAATATTTTGTGTAAATCAACAACTCAGAGTATTGGATCGGCATTGCAAGCAAACAAGTTGTGTTTTCAGAAATGGAGGTAAGCAATGGCAGTCTACATATTTCTAAGTAGAGGTCTTCTCTAAATGTAAAAGGAGGAGACGTGCACAGTCCAGATATGGTATTAAAGGGGGAATTCATTAAATTCAAGCACAAATTTAGGATGTTGGCAGTGCATAGCAGTAGCCCAATAGAAGCTTTCTGCACATGGAAGTCCAACTCGCCAGTCAGTGACTGGGTTCGCAGCTGGAAAATTCAGAAGGGCAGGGATCAGCCAAAGAGCAAGGATCTGCCGAAAAGCTGTAGATGCGCAGTGTCCCCACTGCCAAGGGGGTGATCAAAACAATTGAGTACTGTCCGTGATACTATATCTACAAATACTGTAGCTGCTGACTGTTAATAAAAAAAAGCACACAACAATCCAGGGGTCCAGCACCGTGTTCACCCAAACACCGGGTCTTTGCCAGTCTTTAGGTCACTGGCATGTTTACCTTGGGCAGCCAGCCGTGACTCCTTGCCACTTCACAGCCAGCTTTGTGAATGGTCCCGTAGCCTTCTGGGACCTGTAAGGTTATCTGAAAAGGTTGCAGATGAGGAGGGGGACAGAGGGTGAACTTCTGGTGGATCTCTGACAGGTATCCTTCCCCACTTCCGTGAGTCCAGCTGCGGCCGTGACATGACCGCGGGGCTCCCCTCCTCCCCTGACCACCGGGCTAATAGGAGAGAGGAGCTGCGTCGTAGGGTTCCTGGCGTGAAGCTGAAAGGCTATGCTACCGGGTTCCCTTACCCGCAATGGTGACGGCAGCACCCAACAGCTGATGGGAAACATCAGCTGTGGTGCTGACACCGATGGACACCAGGACAGGTAAGTCTCCATTTCTTAAAACCCAGCAGCTGCAGTATGTGTAGCTGCTGGTCTTTTTTATTTTTTGCCCGGAACACCCCTTTAAAGTGTAACTCCACCTTTAAACAACAAAAGAACACCGTTCTAGGCAGACATCTCATAATGCATCCCATCTGCTAATGGAAACAGGTGCTGGCTCTACATGTAGAAATTAATGGAAGAACATAATGGATGGCCACACATTCGGACACCTTTATTAAATACGGTATAAAAATTCTTCTGGTACAAAGACATCAGAGGCACAGGATCAATGAAAAGCTGACATGTTTCAGACCACTATGAGGTGCTTAGTCATAGCGATGTGTATTGGTGCATACCCTTTTGTCATTTTGTTATTGACAAAGGGGTTATAATGAAGACCTTTTATACAATACAGTGGAACTTTGGCTTACAAGCATAATCTGTTCCAGGAGAATGCTCGTAATCCAAAGTACTCACATATCAAAGCGAATTTCCCCATTGAAGTCAATGGAAACGTAAATAATTTTTTCCGCATTGACTTTAATTGGATGCAATACCACATGCGGCCAGAGGCAAGGGGGCGCTGGAGAGCCTTGTAAATGGGCGAAAAGCGCAGAGGACACTTTGGCTGACCTCGGAAAGACTTCCTACCTGAGATTTGCCGATGACGGACATACTGTCCTCGGGCCTTTCCGTGCATTTCTGATTGGCGACGTTCGGCTCCGGCGCCCCCCCACCTCAGGCCAAAAGCGTTACTGCACACCACTTTGGCCTGAATTGTGCTAGTTTTGCGAGACAACACTCGCAAACCGAGTCACGATTTTGTTTTTTTTAAATACAGTGCTTGTATTGCAAAACGCCCATTAACCGCATACTTTCAGACGGTCTGTGCAGTTTTCTGGACATAGGTCCTCCAATGGCTCCTGTCTTGCCCCCCCCCCCCCCATCCTAAAACTTCACTAGCCACCACTGCTTGAGGCGATCCATATGGTGGCATGTAAGCAGGTGTAGGGTGTAGTGGCTTCACAGAGGGAATCACACGTACTGACTTTATAAATCTGGCAACGTTTATTACCAGAGAGACGGTAGTAGAAAGAGTATTTACAGCAGTAGTGCTAGTAGTTTCATTCCAAGCATGGAGGCACAGATACACAGCACTTCTGATGTAAGCGGTAGTTGTATTTGTCAGCACTATAGGCACTTGCCACTGACTGACTTGTAGGAACCCTGAGCTATCCCTCACAGGTGGAACGCTCTCCCTACCTCCTTCTAAGGCCCCTTTCACACTGGGGCAGGAGGCGCGACGGTGGTAAATTTCACTGAGCTATTCGGCCGCTAGCGGAGCAGATTTACCCCCCGCACTAGCGGTTGAGAAAGGGTTAAAAACCATTACAAAGCGCTGCTGCAGAGGTGCTTTGCCGGCGGTATAGCCACAGTGTCCCATTGATTTTAATGGTCGGGAGCGGTGGAGGAGCGGTATACACACCACTCCAAAAATGCGGCTAGCAGGACTTTTTTTTTTTTAATCATCCTGCTAGCGCACCGCTCCAGTGTGAAAGCCCTCCGGCTATTTCAGGTCAGTTTGCAGGCGCTATTTTCAGCTTAATAGCGCCTGCAAACGACTCTTCCTCACAAGCGAGTTTTCTGTTTCTGTCTACACACACACACACGTGTTCTGACCTAAACGTGGCTGAGTGTTTCGTCACATATGGCGACCCATCACATTTGGCTACTTGCTGGAGTGTGCATGCACGCCGCAGCCATATGCAGTCCAGCACTTTTACGATGCACAGCACACTCAAACCATCAGATAGTGTGACGGAAGTGACGTCAAACACATTTTTTATTAATTTTTTGTTCTGAGTTAGAGCATCCCTTTAAATGGCGGAATGAATGAAATATTGCGCGTTCCGATGGCCTGTGTGCGGAGCAAGGGGCTGATATCGTACCAGTTTGGGGTAATAAAATATAATGAGGTGAATTATTAGGCTGCCCAATGAACACACAATGTGGCTTAAAGTGACTAAACATCGTTCTGCTACAAATCCTCCAAAGACACTGTAAACAGTCATTAATCTCCTTTCTGTAACACTGAGGCTCCATCTGACACACAAGTAAGCCAGACGTCACTTCCGTGACATTATCTGACAGTTTGAAAACTTTTGGAACTCATATTGGCAAGTTACGCATGCGCAGTGCAAAATTTCTCAGCGGAATGTCACTTCCGTAGCCAAATGTGATGGGTCGCCGAATGTGACGAAACACAGGCTTTCCTATATATAAGATATCCACCCAAAAATGGCTGACCAAATCTCCTGAGATTTACTTGTCCTATCAGGACACCAGGCTTCTACAAAATTGTGCTGGACACTATTATAGAGGCCAAACAGCTCTGAACATATATACACAAAACATATCAAATGGGCTGAAAAGTGAGTATATACACTTGCCAACCCACCTCCTCTCCGGTGCCAGGAGATCGGCACATTCCTTCAGCAGTTTGGTGGGGATTATATCATTCGGCGCTGTGCTATTTCGTAGGTTATCAATGATATTTTTTGTGACCTCGATGGAAATGGGTTTTAAAGTGAACTTTATTGCTTGTGGCGAGTTTGTGTGGGTATTAGGCGTATGGTTGAAGGGGGGGTTAATGAGAGTACTGTTTTGCTGAACGCTTTTACGGATTCCTTCAATTTTGTTGATGAAATAATCCGATAATTCATTGCAAAATTCTTGGGTATCGGAATTGGGGGCTTCAAGACAGGCGGGATTCATGGTCTCGGTAACTATCTTGAAGAGTTTGCGGGGACGGTTTAGGGCACTAGTGATGATATTGGCGAAACCATTTTTTTGGGCTTTGAAGATTTCTTTGTGGTATTTTTTTGTTGTTACCTTGTAGGTGGTATGGTTTTCCTCAAAAGAGCTTATTTTCCAGGCAGCTTCCGCTCTTCTGCGTTCTCCGCTCTTGCTTCAGCAATGACAGCTGGTCATTAACCACTTAACCCCCGGACCATATTGCTACCCAATGACCAGAGCACTTTTTGCGATTCGGCACTGCGTCACTTTAACTGACAATTGCGCGGTCATGTAACTTGGCTCCCAAACAAAATTGGTGTCCTTTTTTTTCCCACAAATAGAGCTTTCTTTTGGTGGTATTTGATCATCTCTGCAGTTTTTATTTTTTGCGCTATAAACAAAAATAAAGCGACTATTTTAAAAAAAATGCAATATTTTTTACCTTTTGCTGTAATAAATATCCCCCAAAAATATATAAAAAAACATTTTTTTCCTCAGTTTAGGCCAATACGTATTCTTCTACATATTTTTCGTTAAAAAAAAATCGCAATTAGCGTTTATTTATTGGTTTGCACAAAAGTTATAGCGTTTACAAAATAGCGGGTAGTTTTATGGCATTTTTATTAATTTTTTTTTACTAGTAATTGCGGCGATCAGCGTTTTTTTTTTCAGTACTGCGACCTTATGGCGGACACTTCTGACACTTTTGACACATTTTTGGGACCATTGGCATTTTTTTTAGCTATCAATGCTATAAAAATGCATTGGATTACTATAAAAATGCCATTGGCAGTGAAGGGGTTAAGTGTGTTCTTACTGTAGGGGGGGTGGACTCACTAGGGGAAATCACTGATCTTCTGTTCATACATTGTATGAACAGAAGATCAGCGTTTCCCCCGCTGACAGGACCGGGAGCTATGTGTTTACACACATAGCTGCCGATCCCCGCTCTGTAACGAGCGATCACGTGTGCCCGGCGGCGATCGTGCCCACCGGGCACGCGCACAGGACTCGGGGGCGAGCGGGGGGCGCATGCGCCGGCCGCCGCCGGCTGTGCGCACGCGCCCCCTAGCGGCAGCAGAAGTGCCGACGTAGAGCTACGGGCTCTAACCCAGGAGAGCCGACCTGCCGCCGTGTAACTGCGGCGGCTGGTCGGCAAACAGTTAAACCAGCTGGAGTTTTTTCGGATGCGGGTTTTGCGCTTCGGCGCTACGAAGTCGGCTGACTGCAGTAGAGCTGTGTTTATGGCATCCAGGGTTTCTGTGGCTGTTTGATGTGGTTGGGTTGTTTTTTTATTTTTTTCTCTAAAGTGGTTTTGATGAGCTCTGAATAGAGCTTCTTTTGCGATCTAGTCCAGTGTGTTGTCCCCGGTTTTGATGTTTTTGTTAAGGGGGCATTTATGGTGATTGTGAGTTTAATTGCATGGTGGTCTGTCCTTGGCAACGGTTCATTTTTTAGAATGTTTATTTCCAGATCTTGTCTGAAAACAAGATGGAGCGTGTGACCGGAAGTATGTGTGGGCCCACATACTAGTTGCTGCAGACCTAATCTTTCCAGATGGTCGATGCAGGCATCGGCAACAGGATCCTGTGAGGAGTTGGCCCAGAGGTTGAAGTCCCCGACTAGCAAAAGGTGTTTGCTGTTTAGGGTGTAAGTGGACATGAACTCTGTCAAAGGTGAGAGAAGCTGCGATTTTGGACCTGGTGGTCTAGCCAGTGTTGCTTATCTTACTTTAAAAAAGTAATTAGTTACAGTTACAAATTACTTCTCCGAAAAAGTAATTGTGTTAGTGACTCAGTTACTACATTGAAAAAGTAATTAGTTACTCAGCAAAGTAACTGAATTTTGTTTTAATATTCTACAATGCTTTGTTGAGAAGCAGATGACGGGCGCTTGCCAGGGAGCAGTGAGTTAATACTACAAGACAAAAGAATGCCAGATCCTTGAGATAAGAAAACCGGAAACAAATGGTGATCTCGTGTATATCCCAGACTAGGTGCATCCGTCCCACCATGTATGTGCAGCTAATAGGACTTAAAAACCCTTATCCATCTGCTACATATTACATCCAAATTATAAGCTGGATTAAAATGTATGTTTATAATATACATTCCCTTGACATTTACAGAGTCTGTAATTTAAAATCTTATATTAGGCTTTATTAGAATTTTCTATAGTTTGTTTATTATTTTATTTATCTTATATAAGCTTTATTAGATACAAGGGATCTGGAAGGGGGTTTTGTCAGATTTTTCTTTGTTGTCTGATGAAGAGATTAAATCACTGACCAAAAATAACCTGCTGACCATTGGTCTGTATAGGTGTCCTGCACTTACCATGTTGACCACTAGATGTCGCTGTGTACACTGTGTTGTATAGGGAACGTTTGTTCTGTGGAACATTTTGTTCCGGCCATGTGTTCCCCGGATCATTGATCAGGTTGCGCACACAGAGTGTGTGATCGATGTGAGTTGTTCCCCGGTGATAGGTCAGTGTGAGGCGGGTGGGGCTCATTGTATCCAGGGCTCCTTGCGATTGGGAGTTTTTAGACCGCTGTGACAGGCCATCACAGCGGTCACATGATTCTAAAGTGGAGGTCCACCCATATTCATATTCACAGCGCCAGCAGAAGCAATTACTCTGCTGCCATCTAGTGGCGGTAGATGTAATTGCGGTAATGCCGCCCAAGTAATGGGAACTGCGTTACCGTGAGGGGAAGAGTAATCAGGTAGATTACTCGTTACCCTCAAAAGGGGCTGCGTTAGGTAACTGCGTTTATTGTAACTCCGTTACTTACAACACTGTCTATAGCAGAGTAGAATGTGGACGGTCTCCTGGGGATTGGTTTGTAGTTGCAGAGTGAGGGTTTCCATGAATGGAAGTGAGTACTGAAGGGCTGGTTTAGTAATCGCGAGGTGAATGTTGTGGATCACCGCCAGGCCCCCTCCTCTTTGCCCCACTCTGTTTTCTGTTATAATGCGATAATTTTCTGGCACCAGTTCTCCTAAAATGATGTTAGTCGGCTGTGAGCCAGCTTTCTGTAATAAAGAGGCAGTCTAAATCGCATTGTAGGATGAAATCATGGATTTCTAGCCGGTGTCTTACTGCTGATCTTGTTTTAACCAAAGCGCATGATATGTGCTTAGGCTGGGGTGAGTGGGTGTAATTTTTCACCATCGATCGATTCTAAACAGTTGCTCAGTCCTTAGAGCTTTTTTGGTGGTGGAGGTAGGCGAGTCAGATAAGAGGCGGAAGGCTAGTCATGTAAGAGGAGGAAGAAGGAAGGTGTATCAGGTATAAGGAGGGGAGGTAGGTAGGTGAGTTATGAGGTGGAGGGGTAGGTGGGGGGAAATATGAAAAGGGAAGGTAGGTGAGTCAGGTGTTAAAGAGAGGGAGGTGGGTCAGGTATGAGGAGTAGGGGTAGTTGGTATAAGGAGGGTAGGTGGTAGGTGAGGTATGGATGGGGAGGCAGGTGGTTCAAGAAATCCAGAAATTCAGAACTTCGGAAATTTGAAAATTCGAAAATGTGGAAATTTGAAATTTCGGCGAATTCGGAAATTTGACATTTCAAATGTTTAAGGGTAAGGGTTAGAGGGTTTGGGTTAGAGTGTTAAGGCTTGGGTTAGGGTGTTGGGGTTATAGGGCTAAGTTTTTTGGGTTAGGGTTAGGGGTTAGTGGTTAATTCCAAATTCGGAAATTCGAAAATTTCAGAAAATTCAAAATTTCTAATTTTTAATGGTCAGGCTTAGAGGATTAAGACTTGGGGGTTAGGGTCATAGGGTTAGGTTTTGGGTTAGGGTTAAGGGTTAGGCGTTAGTGGTTAATTCCAAATTCAGAAATTCGAAAATTTCTGAAAATTCTAAATTTTTAAGGCCGCATACACACGATCAAATCTGTCTGCTGGAAACGGTCTGCTAGACTGTCCCAGCAGACAGATTCGATCGTGTGTATGGGCGAGCCGACGGATTTGGCCACCCGACAGATTTCAAAGCATGCTTTGAAATCTATCGGGTGGGAACCCGTCCGCCCGACATGTCTGCTGGTTAGTACACTTACCAGCAGACATGTCATCTCGCACCGGCGCCGAATGGATTCGGCGCATGCGCGGAAGTGTTTTACTTCCTGGTGCGGTGACGTGGCGGCGTCAACGTCACCGCCATGTCACCGACACATCAGCGCGCCGTCTGCTGGCGGGGATTTTGGTTTGCTCGTGTGTACACGCGAGCAAACCAAAATCCAAAGAGACAGATTTGTTCAAATCGGTCAGTCCGACCGATTTGAACAAATGAATTGTCTCGTGTGTACGAGGCCTAAGGGTTAGGGTTAAGACTTGGGTTTAGGGGGTTAGGTTTTAGGTTAGGTGGTTAGGTTAGGTTAGGTGGTTAGGGTTGGGGGTTAGGGTTAGGGTTGGGGGTTAGGGTTGAGGGTAAGGGTTAGGGGTTAATTCCAAATTCGGAAATTCAAAAATTTCTGAAAATTTGAAATTGTAAAATGTCAGACCATTTTCAAGGATTAGAGTTAGAGGGCTAAGGCTTGGGGTTAGAGGGTTAGGGTGTTAGGGTTATTGTTGAGGGTAAGGGTTGAGGGTAAGGGTTGAGGGTTAGTGGTTAATTCCAAATTTGGAAATTCGAACATTTTGGAAAAATGCTCCTCTTACTGCTCCAAAGATGCTGCTTGCCAGAATTCTAAACCGAGATTTCATCTTTCCTCGATTTTTCATCTTGTGAGGAGAAAATTCATGTCTGTAGGCCGGAGGGATGCTGTGGGAAGGGGACAGAGGGACTACATCTTCAGCAATCTGTCCGCATGGGAAACTACAACTCCCAGCATGCACTGTGTATGTAATGGGGCTTCAGCTCCCAGCCTGGAAAGAGATGTTACAGGACTACATATCCCAGCATGATTTTTTTTTTCTATAGATGTACTACAGGTCCCACCAATTTCTACATACCCCAGCCTGCTCCCCTCCCCCTCCCCTCCTCAGGGGTAATTTCACCCCACACTCCTCTCCCACCAAGGGTGGTGGGTCCCCTCCCCCGGGATAAGGGTGGGCCGGTTGGACCTGCGGGGGAGGGGCAAAGGGCGTTGGGAGATGAGTGGGGTGGTGGCACTGGGGGGTGAAATCCCCCATGAGGAGGGGGAGGGGAGCAGGCTGGGATATTTAGAGATCACTGGGACCTGTAATATCTCCATAGAAAAAAAATCATGCTGGGATATGTAGTGCCACAGCATCTTATTCCAGGCTGAGAGCTGAACCCCCACTACTTACACAGCACATGCTGGGAGTTTTAGTTCCCCATGCAGACAGAGATTGCTGGGAGTTGTATTTTCTCAGAGCCTGAGCAGAGGCGGCAGATTACACAGACACAACGCGACCCACCTGTAGTCTGGACAATGGCTCCTCCCTCTGGAGTTCTGTGTGGGGGATTGTCCCTCCCCCACACACAGGGCTGATCCAGGAAATATTCGATTGCCTCTCGGGGGATCAGGAAGGATTTTTTTCCCCAGCTGGAGCACATTGATCATGCTTTGCTGGGGTTTTTCATCTTCCTCTGGATCAACTGCCTCACAACCCAATACACCCACTCATCTACCACCACGAGGGGACGCTCCCATCCTGGGTATGGGGTGAGTGTGGCCAGTAGAACTTCCCCCCAAGTTTCATCTGCCCTCACTCCTGCACGCCCAGCATGTACTCATCTACCACCAAGAGGGTCCAGAGAAAATGGGGTGTCTTGCAGATAAGTTGGACTACATGCCCAGGTAAAAACAGGACTAACATTTATTAACTAATACTAATTACTAGCATCCAGTAGGGTAGCTTAGTGTAGTTAGTGTAGGACCTGCCCTAGAAGAGTCTACCTTGCCGTGGTGGGCAGGCTTGGAATCTCTTGGTCAACAGTGTGCCAGCAACCGGCGAGAGTATCACTAGATCGTCACTTCTGGCCAATTGATTTTTACCAAAGGACTCTTGGTTTAGTCAGAGTATATATAGTTGAAGAAGACATAATGTGTATAGGTCCACGGCTGGACTGGGACAGAAATTCATCCAGACCGGCCCACTTTAATTTTAAGTGTCCCCCATCAGAGCCCCCCTTGCATTAGAGCCCCCCTTTTATCAAACTATCCCCCATCAGAGTCTCCCTTGCATCAGAGTGTCCCCCATCAGACTTTTTCTTGCATCAGAGTGTCCCCATCAGAGTCCCATTTGCATCAGAGTGTCTCTCTTGCAGAGAGTTCCCCTTCAGATTACTCACTGTCAGATAGGAGCGGCTCGAGGACTGCACCTGACCGGCCCACTGAGCCATCGGCCCACCGGGAAACCCCCGGTAGTTCCAATGGCCAGTCTGTGCCTGTATAGGTCCATAATTATAATTTTTATAAACACACAAAATTTTGATATATTTACATTTGAATTGCTTCCTCTTTTTTATTTATTCCTTTCATGACCAGGGGTCAATACCACTTTGATGCACAGGCCCACATTTGCAAGGCTGGAAGGGGCTCTATGGCTACTTCTTTCACTTCTGGTGTGTGTAGGGATGTGTAATAGGTATTTATGTATTAACATGTGTCCTAACCATGTATATATGTATGTACTGAAAAGCCCCTTATGTGACAGTAGTGACAAGATCCTCTCAATGGAGACATCAGGGTCTTCTAGCTTCACCCCAAGAACAGGATATACGATTAAATCCTGTAATGAAAAATTCCCCTTTACTAGGAAAAGATATCACGTTCTCAGGGAATTGTATATTATTCTTTTATTAATTTTATATTCCTACACATTCCACTCACAAAATATATAGGGAATTCTTTCATGTTATCCAGGGCTAGAGGATCTGCTCTATTCAGAAAATGTGTTTGTCTGCCCTCTCAATTTAGACTTTAGGCAATCTAAGCCTTTCTCTAGTTTCCAAAATAATTGTAAAATTCTCAATTTTAAAAAGTGATCGTGAGGCCCGGTTCACACTTGTGCGATGCCAGACATCGCATGTGATTCGCAGCGCACTGCTGTTCACATTACATGCGATGTCTGTGTGATGCGATTTCAGCCATACAGATAGTATGGCTGATATTGCAGCGAATTCGGTCCAAACGCGCACAGGACCCTTTTTTCTCTTCGGACCAGAATCGGATCGCATGGGTGTTCACACATTTGTGATCCGATTCATGTCCAAACTGTAAGTTGGCAGTGCGATATGTGAGCTAAAATTTGGAGTGTCATTAACAATTAATGACACTCCTCAGCAGTGTCATTAACAATTAATGACACTCAGCAGTTCGCATATGGCAGTGTGAACTGTCGTGCAAGTGTTGTGGCAGTGAAGGGGTTAACCACTAGTTGGCACTGAAGGGGTTAAGTGTGTCCTAGGGAGTGATTCTCACTGTTAGGGGGACGAGCTACCAGTGACACGTCACTGATCACTGTTCCCGATCACGGGGAACAGTAGATCAGTGACATGTCACTAGGCAGAACAGGGGAATGCCTTGTTTAGGCCGGATTCACACTAGCAAATTACATCTCTCTTATCTCTGCAGAGAGATAAGAGAACTATTCAGTAGATCATCTCTGTTTTAGCTGCGAATTTGGAGACCTGGAGAGGGGAGGGGGGGGAGTGTATTGAGGTGAATGAGAAAAATCCTGAAGAGAAATGAACACATCTGCGAATCGGATGCATGCCCATAGAAGATAATGGGCCTAAATTTGCACCTGAGCCACACCGTTTTTCCGGCAATGCGCAGTTCGAATGCATCGCACATATGTGAACCAGCCTCAAATCAATATATTTTATAATGTTATGCGAATTGGAAAAAAATTGAAAAAGCCGCAACCAATTCGCATAGGCCTGAATCCGGCCTTACAAAGGCATCTCGCTGTTCTGCCTTTGCCGACCACAATCGCAAGCCACCCGAGAACATCGAGTTCCCGGGACCCGGGAGCACACTCACGAGGCACTCTGAGTGGCAAATTTAAAGGGACGTACAGGTACGCCCATTTATAAAAAAGGAAAGATCTTGCGCCAAAAAAATATAATAAAATAAGCAGCTGCTCCACAAATAATCAAATAGATTATAAACAGTGAAAAAATACATAAACTTGTTAAATATAATTATGAATGATATAATAACAAAAAACACCTATCACTACATACAATCACCATATGACATGATGATAAGTGAATAAATCTAGACCATATATATTGTATTAGCGGTATATGGTTAAATACATTAACACCCAAAGAAATGTCACTATAGCTGGTTGGGTGCGCTGTCTCTTTTAAATTGTTACATGGAAATGAAAAGCTTAATTGACAATGACAGAATGACTAGGCCCTGCCCCCATGCTGTGCTCACAGCTTTTGACTGACAGCAGCTGGAACCAATGGCTCCCAATGCTCTAATCCAGGGGTCTTCAAACTACGGCCCTCCAGTTGTTCAGGAACTACAATTCCCATCATGCCTCTTCATGTCAGTGAATGTCAGAGTTTTACAATGCCTCATGGGATGTGTAGTTCTGCAACAGCTGGAGGGCCGTAGTTTGAAGACCCCTGCTCTAATCCAAGCCTTTGATAGCGGGGAGAAGAGCTGCATCAGATGTGCATATCGCTGGATGTAAATCGGGCTCAGATGAGTATTAAAGGGGGGGGGGGGCTAGGCACTTTTTTAAAAGGTTTTTACCTTAACGCACTTTCTTTAAAAAAAAAAAAAAAACTCCTCCAATAGTACAATGATAACCAATAACATTTTGCTTCTCAGGTTAACCACTCAGGTTATCTACTTTTATCTATATTCTGTACAGTATGTCCTCGGTCTCTTTTGTCATTCAACTTTTACCAGAGAGGAGTCGGGCATTACAGCCAGAAATATTTTTTCTATTTGCCAGGACTGAGCATTTACTGCTTTCACACGGAAGCTTTAGAAATATTTCTGTTGGGCTTGACTTATTTCCCAGATCACCGTTCTTTATTAGAAGGGACTTCTCCATCCTGGCTAGCATATGTGGTGTGACTAAATTTTTTAAATTTAATAACAAACATTTCTATACTTACCTGCTCTGTGCAACGAAATTGCTCAAAGCGCTGGTGAACCTGCTCTTTTTGGGTCCCTGCCAGCGCTCCTGGCCCCTCCTCTCTGTCCAGTGCCCCCATAAAAAAGCCACTTCCCATGGGGGCACTCGTACATGCTTGCATCCGAGTCTGCGTCCATTGACACAGACAGCGGGACACGGCCGTGCCCCCCGCTCCCTCGTCACGGGTATGGTTTGACAGCACTGGAAGCCATGGTACAGCAAAGCAAGCGAGACTCAGAATTGAGGGGAGAGAAGAGCAGCAGGCATGCACGGCGCTGGATCGAATGAGGATATCATCTTGGCATCATTCTTTTCAGCCATCAGTCAGCTTTCATGTAAAAAAAATCCTAGCGGCTAATTAGCTTTTAGACTGCTTTTACAAGCAGTGGGAGGGAACGTCCCCCCCCCCCCCCACAGTCTTCCATGGTTTTCTCAGGGAGTCTGAGAATGCAGCTGGTGATTCCACTAGCTGACCATAGAGCTGATCAGAGACCGATGAACGAAAATTCTCGTACAACAAAGGCTTACAAAATGTTACCTTGGCAAGGCAAGGAAGAGAAATGTAGTTGCTATGGGTAACCAAGTGAAGGAACAATCAACCAGTCCTTAGACGTGGTACCTGGTAAGGTAACAGGTCTCCGGTAGTGAGGGGTCAGTGTTCTGGCTCCTGCCCTAGCAAACTTTCCCATGGCAACCGGAAGGCAGACTAGTGTCACAGAGCTCTATGGCCTGGTCAAGGTACGGGAAGGAAGCATTTAGAGTGAGAGCACGCATGAGGTACGGGAGGGGCCATATTCTGTTACTGGGAGTGAGGTAACAGAGGTACACTGTATTGGGGGAGTGGGTGCAGGCTCCGTATTCATCCGATTCCCCATAGGGGAGAGCGGAGGAGAGACAGGGCGGTCCCTGCACAGTGTGCGGGGACCGCCCTGTCCACCGACAGCTCAGCGGGGATCCCCGCTGAGCCGACGGACACACACGGAGCAGACCGAAAAACGGACCGCTCCGTGTGAAAGGGGCCTTACTGTTTTCAGGTACGCCATTCAGCTGTTGCACAGATTTATTTATCTTCACAGCAACAGTGTTTGCTCCCACGATACATAAAGTTGTGACTCCAGTGCTGTAGGAAGTGATTTCACCACCACAGTTAAAAAAAGAGCATATATGCCAAAGCATGGGGGCATCGGGGGCGGAGGAGCGATTTTGCTACCAATGCCGCGTACAGACGGAGGCTTGCCCGTGGAAAAGTCCGACCGTGTGTACGCGGCATAACATTTTATGCCACGTACATACGGTCGAAATTACGACGGAGGCTTGCCCGTGGAAAAGTCTGACCGTGTGTGGACGCGGCATATTTTTTTTGCGGGAGGATGCCCCCATGCTTCGGCATATATGCTCTTTTTTTTTTAACTGTGGTGGTGAAATCACCTCCTAAAGCGTTGGAGTCACGGCTTTATGTATCGTAGGAGCAAACGCTGTCGAGATGAATAAATCCGCGCTGCAACTAAATGGCGCACCTGCTAAGCAAATGATGGTTAACATTCAAACAAAGTAACATTACAGTATAACAGTAAAACCATACCATACCAGCAAAGCAAATACCCCCAAAAATTTTAAAAAATAAAACATTGTAAATGTGTTGGAATGGCCTAGTGTAAACCCAGACCTCAATCCAATAGAAAATCTGTGGTCAGACTTAAAGATTGCTTTTCACAAGTGCAAACCATCCAACTTGAAGGAGCTGGAGCATTTTTGCAAGGAGGAATGAGCAAAAATCCCAGTAGTAAAATGTGGCAAGCTCATAGAGACTTATTCAAAGTGTCTTGAAGCTGCGATAGCCACAAAAAGGTGACTAGTCAATGTGAATAGTTATGCACATTGACGTTTTCTGTTATTTTGTCCTATTTGTTTGCTTCAAAATAAAAAATAAAATAAAAAAAATCTTCAAAGTTGTGAGCATGTTCTGTAAATTAAATGGTGCAAATCCTCAAACAATCCATGTTAATTCCAGGTTGTGAGGCAACAAAACACAAAAAAATGCCAAGGGGGTGAATACTTTTGCAAGGCACTGTATTGAGATATTGCAAGGTATTTAGAAGTGAGTTGCTTTTGCCTTTTCTTGAGGTAGACCTCAAGTGGGGAATTTTTTTATTCATTTTTTTATATGCACAATACAGTCCTGATGGCAGTGGTCCTCATGGCCGATTCATGCAGATCTAATTTCAGATACAACATAAGCAGTTTGTTCGTAGCAAAAAACAAATCCTAGCATGTCCAACATACATTAGGCTGAATTCACACCTGAGTGTAGGATGAACTTGCGTTCCTACTTCTTTTCTTTGCATTTCTGCTCATCGCACATAGGGCAGTCTATGAATGGGTTGCCCTACGTGCAACAAGCACACCAAAAAAGCACCAGAACCTTTTTTGTGGAGTTTTATATTTTCCATGCATGACATGGGCATTCCAGCAGACAGTAGGGGGGGGGGGCTACACCACTCTCATTTGGGCAAGGTAGCAGGAAGTTTCTGTCTTCAGCACAGAATAGGGAAGAAAACTTGCCTAAAACAAACAAACAAACAAACAGGAGAAGCATTCTCCAATTGTGGGGGGGGGGGGTTCGGGAGCCAAGAGCAAAAAAGGTACTTTTTAATGATTGAAGGTCCACCTTAAAGTAGTTGTAAAATCAGGATAATAAACAGGCAGGATCAACCAGGATTTGTTACGTCATAAAATGAGATGTTACACAGCACAAGCTGGGTGCTCAAACTGGCAGCCCTCAGGCTGTTGCGAAGACCGTCCGTTTGAGACCGTTTGAGACCCCAGCTTTAACCACTTAAAGGGGTTGTAAGGGTAACAGTTTTTTTACCTTAATGCATCCTATGCATTAAGGTAAAAAAAAAAACATCTGACAGCACCGCCCCCCCCTCCCCCGAGCCCCCGTTTTACTTACCGGACCCCTCGAAAGTCCGATGCGCGTGCTGGTCGTCCTGTTCGGTTCCCAGCCTGGCCGTTGATTGGCTAGGCTTGGCGGATTGATAGCAGCGCAGCCATTGGCTGGCGCTGCTGTCAATCACAGCGGATGACGCGGCGTGCCGGGGGGCGGGCCGAGTGATACAGTCGGCGGCTATGCCTGCCGCTGTATCACGGGAGCGGGCTCGCAAAAGCTTTCCACCGTGCGAGCTCGCTCGCATTAAGGTGGAATGCTTTTGCGAGCAGGACCTGAGACAGCCGCCGAGTGACCCCAGAAGACAGGGTTAGAGGACACTCTGTGCAAAACGAGCTGCACAGTGGAGGTAAGTATAACATGTTTGTTATTTAAAAAAAAAAACATTTTTGACTTTAGTGTTCCTTTAGGACTCGGACCTTTATGCAGGTAAAGGACCTGGCCAGTTTTTGCAATTCGGCACTGCGTCGCTTTAACTGACAATTGCGAGTTGTGCGATGTGGCTCCCAAACAAAATTGGTGTCCTTTTTTTTCCCCACAAATAGAGCTTTCTTTTGGTGGTATTTGATCACCTCAGCTGTTTTTATTTTTTGCGCATTAAACAAAAATAGAGCGACAATTTTGAAAAAAATATATTTTTTACTTTTTGCTATAAAAAATATCACCAAAAAATATATAATTTTTTTTTTTCAGTTTAGGACGATACGTATTCTTCTACATATTTTTGGTACAAAATCGCAATAAGCTCTGTTTGGTTTGCGCAAAATTTATAGCGTTTACAAAATAGGGGATGGTTTTATGGCATTTTTATACATTTTTTTTTTTTTACTACTAATGGCGGCGATCGGCGATTTATTTTTTCCGCGGCTGCGACATTATGGAGGACACATCGGACAATTGTGACACATTTTTGAGACCATTGTCATTTTCACAGCAAAAAATGCTATAAAAATGCATTGTTTACTGTGAAAATTGCAGTTTAGGAGTTAACCACTAGGGGGCGCTGTAGGGGTTATGTGTGGCCTAATTTCTTGAGACACTGACAAGCCTGGAAAGTACAAATATCCCCAAATGACCCCTTTTTGAAAAGTAGACATTGCAAAGTATTTAGTAAGAGGTAAGATGATCACCGATGTGGCACGAATGTAGCACTGCTGTGGCACGGCTGATCACTGATGTGGCACGGATGAGCATGATTGAGCCATGGATGGGGATAGATGAGCCATTTATAGTGATGAATGGGCACAGAGCTGTGGGCACTTTAGATCCAGCCCACAAGTGCTGCTGCATCCGCTCCCTCCTCTCCTTACAGACTACTGATCGGTGCGAGGAGAGGAGCTGTACGGGACATGCTTTGGTTTGTTGACAAGGGGGCACATGGAAGCACGATTCTGGGAGGGTGCCATAAGATGCCTTCCCAGAGTTATCGGACCATGCTGTACCCGTCATTCTGTGGCCCAATAAAGTCCAATTTCTTGCAGTGAAATTGATCTTGTGCCTAGATCCTCATAACAGTAGGTCTTAGGTCGCGTACACGATCAAACATATCTGCTGAAACTGGTCCGCAGACCAGTTTCAGCGGACAGATTCGATCGTGTGTACGGGCTAGCAGACAGGTTTCCAGCAGACAAAAGTTTTAAAGCATGCTTTAAAATCTGTCTGCTGGAAACCCGTCTGTCAGATATGTCCACTGGTTAGTACGCCTAACCAGCAGACCGAAATCTCCCGCATGCGCCGAATCGATTCGACGCATGCGTGGAAGTATTTTACTTCCTGGTTTGGTGACGTGGCGGCGTCAACATCACCGCCACGTCACTGCGCTGTCTGTCCACGGGGATTTTGGTTTGATCGTGTGTACACATATAAGACCAAAATCTCCAGGAGACATATGCGATAAAATCGGTCTGTCGGACCGTTTTCATCGGATATGTCTCCTCGTGTGTACGCGGCCTTACTGGTCAAAGCTGTGGCTGACAGTGTCTCTGTAGACCAGGATTCAATAAAACCCTAGGGTTCCTCTGGATCAGTGGCGGCTAGTGCTCAAATATTTTTAGGGGGCACAAGCAAACAAAAAAAACATCAATTGCAGCCTCACTGTGCCCATCAATTGTCACCACTGTGCCATAAAACTGTCGCCACTGTGCCATGCCATCAAACGCAGCCACTGTGCCCATCAATTGTCGCCACTGTGCCATGCCAAACGCAGCCCCTGTGCCATCAATTGTTGCCACTGTACCCATCAATTGTCGCCACTGTGCCATGCCATTGTCGCCACTGTGCCCATCAGTTGTCACCACTGTGCCTTTCAATTGTTACCACTGTGCCATGCCATTGTCGTCACTGTGCCGTGCCATTGTCGTCACTCTGCCATGCCAAAAGCAGCCACTGTGCCATGCCAAACGCAGCCACTGTGCCCATTAATTGTCGTCACTGTGCCATGCCATTGTCACCACTGTGCCCATCAAGTGCTGCCAGTTTGCTCCCTCAAAAACCGCCAGATTGCTTCCCCCCCCCCTGTCTCCTGGCACTTACCTTTCTCGGGTCAGCCATCCTCCCTCCGCGCTCCCTCAATGTCTTCTCCCGAGTCCCACCCTCGATGTCGCTTCAACCAATCAGGTTACTGGTAACCAGGACAGGTGAACTTGATTGCCTGAGATGCCCGTCCCTGTGCGTCCCCATGTTAACTATTTGGAGCCCTCAGGCTCTGATAGACACTTCCGAAGCCAATCAGCTGCTGTCATTCAGATGGCTGCCACTAACCAGGGGGCCGGCCATCTGAATAGTGGGCAGCGGCAACAATACATGCAATGCATGAATCTATGTATTGTTTTTCAGCTGGGGTGCAGGAGCGAGAGGGGGCAGCGCTCCTGCGCCCTCTATGGATGCACCGCCACTGCGTCTAGATGTTGCTAGGGATTCCTTGACCAATTAGTAATTTCTGCCTTTCAAATAAGTTCCCACTGACACCATGGACCTTTTTAGCTATCTATAAGGGTGAAAAATTCTTACCGATAACCACAATTCTTCCCAATATTTTATCACACTAATGTATCATAGATACAATAATTCTTAGCAGGGGTTCCCTTTGTAGCTCCCCCTTACTTTCAGTACGGGCACTACGCTAAAATTAGTGGGTGAATGGGAGAGTTATTTTGCTCCCATTCATAATTTGTTAAATTACAGGCTGCTGTTATTCCAGAACTGTCCTGTGGGTCAGTCTGCGTTCCAGGGGTGCGATCCCACCCCTGGACGACAGGTGGCGCTAGAGGGGTTCTGGCGGAGCCACCTTTTCCCAGCAGCCAGTTAGAGGAGTTTTTCCCTCGCTGGGCATGCTGGGCAGGGATATATCTGTAACAGGCGCCATGATTCTTGGTTCTCTGCACGGGGGTCCACGTTCCAGGTGCGGCATCCACCTTCAGGGTGCGCGCAACTATGGACCCCGTCTGCATGGCCCACCTGGCCGGAGCTGCCTGCTCCATGGAGACCCATCCAGATGTTGGAGGGGGCCCCAGTGACTTACTGGGTTCCCACCTTTACTGAGAAGATCCCAGGCTGTATGCCGTTCGGTGGGGGATCGGCTTGAGGAAAACCCAGAGGCAGGTTATCCAAAAGGGCTTGAACGAATCATCGGGGATCCGGTCACCAGGATTCGACAGGAACATAACAGCTGTCAGTCAGTGACCCTTCATTGCATTTACTGGGAGGATTCGCTCAATTCTAATTTGTTCTTCGAAGTACGTAGTACTAGGCTTGTGGCAGAGGCCCGAGCCAGGCCTGTAACAGAGGCCTTTTCGTCCCAGCAACTTAAAAGTGACACTTCGGCTGCCAGGCTTGTGACAAAGGTCTGTCCGGGGGCACTTCACCCACTCTGGCTAGAGTGGCGACGAGTTGTATCTACTACTACTGAGAGCAGGATTGCTCTGTTTCATATCCAGGCCTGATACCGCAAAGTTATTTATTGCTTCATCAACCTCTCCTATCCTACCTCCTGTTGACGTTGGCCGTGTTGGGCCCTGGAATACAGCATTTGAAAAACCCACTTGGTGACTGGACATTCGCTCACTGCTACTACTCACTGCTACTACCCCTAGACACACTACCAGGTAACTTAATACGCCGATCCCAAAACAACCAGCGGCTCCTGAATGGGGTAGCACTACACCTGTGTTAAAAAGGTTTCCAAAGGCTGCTGTAGAGCAACATGCTCTTGCTTCCCTAACATTTGTAAAGTTTTAACTGAGATGCCTCTGAATGCAGTTGTTTTTCTCTATCGAGAGCTATCATAGATGTGATATAATTGTCATTGATTACTCTAGTTTCTCGGGTCACACAGCTCTCTATCTATCCACATTACATGTATATGTTCTTTAATATTGCTGGTATTCGCTTTCATATAAATGCATTTTGAAAAATGGTTGATCTGTTTTCTGTGCAGTAGGACTGGATACAGTAGTGCAATTATTTTCAAAGGTATAGATTATGTAGTTAAATTAGTCTCTGGGCTATAATTCTTGCGTGGGCTGCATTCCTCTGTGATTTGATTAAATAACCCACTTGTGAGCAATTCAGAGGCTCTGAAAACCCTTAACGTTGAGCATTCTGCCTCGTATCTCCGTGACCACATGTCAGACATCCTGTTTGATTTGATGTGAGGCCAGGTGATGGGTGAATAATGCTTTACTTGTGTGGGGAACTGTTAAACTGAATGCACAGACTGCCATCTACATGTCTCATTTACAGAATACTTCCAGCAAGAAAAAACATATATTCTGTGACCGTTACAGGAAATAACTCTTAACAAAGAAGGGTCTCATTCCTAAAGGATTTTGTCCCTATAATGTAAAGCTGTAGGATTATAATCCACAATACTGTATTATGACCCTTTACACTTTAAAATTTGCTGTGAATATTGATCAAACCCGTTGTGCTATTTGAAGGTTTTATTGATGAAAGTAATTGAAAGTCCACTCGAGCAGCAATTCAATGGAGTGAAGTCTATTAGGCTAGGTTAACATCTATAAGTTTTTAGGCACATTTTGCAGTGCGTTTCGTGTTTTTCAACTTGTGTTTTTGCATGCAGGTTTCATGCATTTTGCAGGTGTTTTTTTTCCTTAAACACACTGGTTGCTAAGGGGAGTGGGCCACGAAGCCAGCTGCCATGTCCTTAACAACCGATGAGTCATCAGCTGTGAGTTGAATGTACAAAAAAAAAACTGGGGGAAAAAAAAGGCCCTTTGGGTTTTGGAGGGGAGCTCAATGGCAAAATATAAAAAAAAATGTTTTGCGATCCCCTGCCCCAAGGTCCATACCAGACCCTTTATCCAAGCATACAGCCCGGCAGGTAAGGGAAGGGACAAGCGAGCCATACCAGGCCACATGCCCCCCCCCCCCTATATGAATGAGTATGGAAGACAGAGCAATTCGCTATATATTAAACATACATGGAGACAAGCTTATATGGACCTGCTGGATTTTAATTAGGACTTTAATTTAGCCCTGGAAAAATAGGAAAGAAAATTGCTTATTTTATCCATTTACTGGTTCACAGGGAAGTGAGAGAAACATGCAACAACTTATAGCCTTCCCCACTCTATTTTAACCTTTAGGCCTCGTACACACGATTAAATGTGTCTGTTCAAATCGGTCGAACCGACCGATTTGAACAGATCTGTCTGCTGGGATTTTGGTTTGCTCGCGTGTACACACGAGCAAACCAAAATCCCCGCCAGCAGACAGCGCACTGACGTGTCGGTGACGTGGCGGTGACGTTGACGCCGCCACGTCACCGCACCAGGAAGTAAAACACTTCCGCGCATGCGTCGAAACCATTCGGCGCGTGTGCGAGAAGACATGTCTGCTGGTTAGCGTACTAACCAGCAGACATGTCGGGCGGACGGGTTCCCAGCCGATAGATTTCAAACCATGCCAAACCATCTGTCGGGTGGCCAAATCCGTCTGTTTGCCCGTACACACGATCGAATCTGTCTGCTGAAACGGTCTAGCAGACCGTTTCCAGCAGACAGATTTGATCGTGTGTACAAGGCCTAAAAGTGGTAATACACACAATCCCAATTTGCAGCTCAACAATCTTTTAAATAAGGTGGCTTCATTCGTTTTTTCTGTTTTAGGCTTTTTATCCTTTATACACTGTTTTTCACTAGTTTTGCATTTGGCTAGGGTCAGTGTCACTACTGGTAGCACGAGGCGATACTTGGACCCTATAAATGTTGCACAGGCAGTCCAACTCCTCCAGGATGGCACATCAATACATGTCATTACCAGAAGGTTTGCAGTGTCTCCCAGCACAGTCTCAACAGTCTCTAGGAGAGCTGGACAGAGCCGTAGAAGGTCCTTTACCCATTAGCAGGACCGGTATCTGCTCCTTTGTGCAAGGAGGAACAGGATGAGCACTGCCAGAGTCCTACAAAATGTCCTCCAGCAGGCCACTGGTGTAAATGTCTCTGACCAAACAATCAGAAACAGACTTCATGGGGGTGGCCTGAGGGCCCAACGTTCTCTATTGTGCTCTGTGCTCAGTACCGGACACTATGGAGCTCGATTGGCATTTTCCATTGAATATCAGAATTGGCAGGTCGGCCACTGGTGCCCCATTCTTTTTTAGATGAGAGCAGGTTTACCCTGAGCATATGTGACAGACTTGAAAGGGTCTGGAAAAGCCGCAGAGAACTTTATGCTGCCTGTAACATCGTTCAGCATGACCGGTTTGATGGTGGGTCAGTGATGGTCTAGGGAGGCATATTCATGGAGGGATGCACAGACCTCTACAGGCTAGCCATTGTTGGACCTTACGCTGGTGCAGTGGGTCCTAGGTTCCTCCTGGTGCACGACAATGCCTGGCCCTCATGTGGTGAGAGCATGCAGCCAGTTCCTGGAGGATAAAGAAATTGATACCATTGAATGACCCCCACACTCACCTGACCTAAATCCAAAAGAACACCTCTGGGACGTTATGTTTCGGTATATCCAGTGCTGCCAGGTTGCACCTCAGTCTGTTCAGGAGATCAGTGATGCTCTTTTCCAGATCTGGGTGGAAATACCCCAGGACACCATCCGTCGTTTCATTAGGAGCATGCCCTGATGTTGTCAGGCATGCATATAAGCACTTGGGGGCCATACAAACTACTGAGGACCATTTTGAGTTGTTGCAATTAATTTTCAGCAAAATGGACTAGCTTGCTGTATCATTTTTTCACTTAGATTTTCGGGGTGTCTTTGAATTCAGCCCTCTTTAGGTGGATATTTTTAATTTCCATCAAATGATGTGCCATCCTTTCATTCCTAACACATTACCCAGTCCATATCAGTATAGATATCCAGCATGAGATTTTTGCCCGTTGAGATCTGATATGTTTTCAAAGTGTTCCTTTAATTTTTTTGAGCAGTGTATTAACCCAGTAAAAAATGGCCACTAAGTATTTTTTTTCAACTTCCTTTAACAGACCAGTCTGTTCAGCAAAAGTGTCAGTTAGAGGATTAAGACAAAAATCGTTTAACAGTGACAGGGGTGCTTACAATGGTCAACTTTTATTCCCTTATGTAAAACTAATATTCCCAAAAGAAAAATGTTGCTGAAACTGCATAAATAGCGTTGGCTAGTATTTGTTTTTTTTATATTGTTTGTCAGTCAAGTCCATCTAAATTTTCTGGTTCTACTCTCTTTCCAGATTGATAATACTGCTGTCTTGGGGTTTTCCCTTTGCTCCACCATCCAGATTTGAGTTAGGAAGTGTGTTACCGGTCGGATCATGGTGTTACGCAACCCTCTAAATGCCATTTTTGATGGTTAGCTTGGTCTGTTAAATGAAGCTAAAAAATAATAGACTTACTGGCTGGATAACCAGGTGAAAATAAAAGAGAAAAAGCCACAGTGGCTAAGTGGTTAGCACTACCTGCCTGGACTTTGCATGTTCTCCCTGTGCCTGCATAGGTTTCCTCCCACAGTCCAAAGACATGCTGTTTGGTTCATTGGCTGCTGTCCAAATTGGCCCTAATCTATACATTCTGTCATGTTACAACAAAAAACATAAATGTATTTTATTGACATTTTATGTTATGGACCAATACTTTGTAGAACCTCCTTTCACTGCAATTACAGCTGCAAGTCTTTTTGGGGATGTCTCCTACCAGCTTTAAGAGTATTTGTGCCTGCTCTTTTCAAAATAGCTCAAGCTCTGTCAGATTGGATGGAGAGCGTCTGTGAACAGCAATTTTCAAGTCTTGCCATTGATTCTCAATTAATTTAAGGTTTGGACTTTGACTGGGCCATTCTAACGCATGAATATGCTTTGAGCTAAGCCATTCCATTGTAGCTCTGGCTGTATGTTTAGGGTCGTTGTTCTGCTGGAAAGTGAACCTCTGCCTGATGCCGCGTACACACGATTATTTTTTAGGATGAAAAAAAACGACGTTTTCAATCATGAAAAAAAACGACGTTTTTCAAACTTCATTTTCCAAAACGACGTTGCGTACACACCATCGTTTTTCTACAAAGCTCTAGCAAAGCGTGGTGACGTACACCACGTTCGACGGCACTCTTTTCCATTGAAGCTCCGTCTCATAACTTGCTTCTGAGCATGCGCGGGTTTAAAAACGTCGTTTTAACATCGTTTTGCCCACACACCATCACTTTTTATGACACAAAAAACGACGTTTTGAAAAACGACACAAAAAATTCAAGCATGTTGGAATTTTTTTTTGGTCGTTTTTTTTAAGACAAAAAACGACGTTTTGCCCACACACGATCAATTTAAATGACGTTTTAAAAAACGTCGTTTTTTTCATCGCAAAAAATGATCGTGTGTACGCGGCATTAGTCTCAAGTCTTTTCCAGGCTCTAACAGGTTTCCTCTAAGATTACCCTGTATCTGGCTCCATCCATCTTCTCATCAACTCTGACCAGCTTCCCTGTCCCTGCTGAAGAAAAGCATCCCCACAACATAATTTCACCACCATGTTTCACGGTGGGGATGGTGTGTTCAGGGTAATGTGCAGTGTTGGTTTTCTGCCATACATAGCATTTTCCTTTTAGGCAGATTGTTACATTTTGGTCTCATCTGACCAGAAAACCTTAGTAGAGAGAAAAATTACAGCTCAGTAGTCTTCAAGGAACCTCCTCACTGAAACCAAACCATGGATGCTGGCAATGCAATGGTGATGCAAAAATACGAAGAGAACATTGTCACCACCCATCTTGAAAAGTTTCCCCCCTCACATATACTAATGTGCCACAAACAGGAAGTTAATATCACCAACCATTTTTTTAAGGTGTATCCTTATAAATGGCCCACCCTGTACAATATGTGTCATGCACTGAGTAAATTGACAGTGCTATATAAGAGCCTGTAATAAATAAATACTGCTTTATGTATACATATACCCTATGTTACCATAGATATTGGGATGCCTACCTTTACACGCACATGAAATTGAATGGCATCCCAGTCCTAGTCCATAGGGTTTAATGTTGAGTTGGCCCACCCTTTGCAGCTATACCAGCTTCAACTCTTCTGGGAAGGCTGTATACAAGGCTTAGGAGTGTGTCTATGGGAATATTTGACCATTCTTCCAGAAGTGCATTTGTGAGGGTAGGCACTGATGTTGGACTAGTAGGCCTGGCTCGTAATCTCTGCTCCAATTCACACCAAAGGTGTTCTATCGGGTTGAGGTCAGTCCAGTCAAGTTCCTCCACCCCAAACTCGCCCAACCATGTCTTTATGTACCTTGTTTGTGCACTGGTGCGCAGTCATGTTGGACCTGGAGGGAATTTTCCCCAAACTGTTCTCTTCTTATCCAACATTAGTGCCTGACCTCACAAATGCAAATTACGGGAGTGTGCTCGCAAAAGCTTTCCACCGTGCGAGCGCCCTCGCATTAAGGTGGAATGCTTTTGTGAGCAGGACCTGAGACAGCCGCCGAGGGACCCCAGAAGACGGCTTTTCGGGACACTCTGTGCAAAACAAGCTGCACAGTGGAGGTAAGTATAACATGTTTGTTATTTAAAAAAAAAAAAAATTCTGACTATAGTGTTGCTTTAATGCTTTAACAGACAGAAACTGTGAATTATTGGTTTTGGCTGCATATTATTTTAATTTGCTGATAATGTATGCATAATAAATGTGCCAATAAGTCACCTTTTCACTCTAGATGAGCAACATATAAGAGACATTGGGGGCCTTTCATGTTAGTCTTTCATGCCGACACATGTAAAACACAAACTATTATATTTGAAAACATGCATACATTCTTTATGGCAGACATGATAAAATGTCGCCTTTCCTTCCGACAGCACATGCTCTTGTTTAACCTTGAAATTTCTGAGCACATGTGTATAATGGAAAGAAGCTGTCCGATGTTTCTGTAAAGGATCACGAGAGGATTCATAAAAAGATTTGGGAACACCTGGAAATCTGTACCGGGTTGGCTGGTATCGGTTTAAAGTTCAAGAGTCAAAAGTTCTCCCAGAAAAGACTGTTTGGATTTACAGCCTCAGTACATAAAACTTTGTATTTCCAGCTTTGTGGTCTGTTTAAGGAGAAGTACCGATGCACTGCAAACACTGTATATAGTTTTGGTTTTATAATATTTACTCAGCTTTTTTATGCCTCCACCAAGTAAGTCATCTGATTTTTGGACAGTGACATAAGAAGAGCCAGTCTGTTCAGGTTCTCTGTGTCAATCATTGGAATTAACACACTTTGAAAAAATATATAAAAATATAGCTGTACAATGCAGCAAACTTTTTCTATATATGGATGCCTTTAGCCTCCAGATGATGAATAATATTGCCTTCCTATAACCCAACTTTTGTCTCATTCAAGGAACAAATACAATTTTCTTTAAAGGGGTTGTAATGGTACACGTTTTTTCACCTTAATGCATTACTTACCTGACCCCTTGAAAGTCCTGCGCCTTGAACGTGCTGGCTTCTCGGCTCATTCATTGGTTTAGAGGGTGGTCAGAGATTTAACTACCTCTGACTGTATTGTTTTACCTCTGTTCGAGCCATGGCTGTACTGTCAGTGATCACTATTGTTGTCTGGGGTGTTGGTCCCGCCCCAGGTCAAGTGTGGCAGCAGTCAGGTCAGGGTGTAAATGGTGTCTTTCCTCAGCAGCCAATCGGTGAGGGTTGATCGCCTTGCTGAGCATGCTGGGGGATCGCTGGTCTGTCGTACTACCACCCCCCGCGTCTGGCCCTCATGGCCTGGGGGGTGCGTGTTCAAGTGTTCCTGGCTCCGAGACCACGTTGGTCTGGGGTTGTGATCTACTATGTAGGCCTGGTAGTCAGACTGGGTCTACAACTGCAGAGTGGTCCTGTGCTGTCCGTCCTGAGGGAGGAAGCCACCCGATGAAGCACCTGTCTTGGAGATCACCGAGAACGAGGCTGGTATCTCAGGAGAGGCCTTGAACTTCATCGAAGAACGCACTATTGCTGAAAGGCGGAGTGATGGTCGCCTGTCAGTTTGAGTTCTAAAGTTTATTCAAGAGAGATCCTGGTGCTTAATCCTGTGTTAAGAAGGATTCTGGACCAAATACGTCTCTCTACCTTTGGGAAGGTCTGCGGCAGAGACTTTGCTGAAGTTCCCGTGTGACATTTTGGCTGCTACGCTGGTGAGAGAGGCCTATCCAGGTGCACAATACCCACTCTGGCTAGAGTGACGACGAAAGTTACATTGCTGGAAGCAGGATTGTTTCCGAACAAAGTTTTACACCTGAACCTACTACCTATTATCCTTCTACCTCTTCAGCTACTTCTGTTATTCTCCTACCCCTTTGGGTAATAAAGCACAGAAAAAGACACCTAAATTGTGGACATTGCAGTTCTTCTCAACTCTCATATGATACCCTAGGAGGCGAAGGAATAGAGGTAACATGTCATTCAAAACAAACCAGCAGCTCCTTCGGGGGTGGTGCTACACTAGCAACACCTATACTGTATTTCCAGATCTACCAGAAATCCAACAAGCTCAGCTTGTAACTAGGGATAAGCTTGGGTTTCATCAACGTTCATCCCATAATATAACTTCCTGTGGTGAAGTAACAACACAGTGCTACACTGAAATATAAAGGAGTCTTATCAGCCCTGCCCGGTTCACCTATGTGAACTACAGAACACCTCTCCCCTATGTTATGCAGATGAGAAGGTGTTCTGTAGATTTAACAAAAATTCTAACCAATAATGACATTACTGCTCCATAGACACAATGCAGTGAGTGAGCGCTATCACCCTAGGACAGGAAGTGCGTTACTGGTGGGATCACCAGGTAAAAATATAGGGAAAAAAACTGCCACCACATCTAAATACTAAGCTGTAACTATTCAATTTTGGTCCTAGGGTTTGGTTACACACTTGGAGCAAGCATGGGCATATCTTTATAAGCACTGCAGGGTCTAATACACGCTCCCACACAATAACTTCAAAACCACACAAAACACACAATCCTAATGCTTTTTTCCAAAGGAGAAGGCAACTATACAGTACGTAACAGAGTTTATTTCAAGGATAGAACAATAAAAATATTCTATAGATATTCTCCTCCATATGAAACAAAGAACAATGCTAAAAACTCTTATTTATGGTGTTTCTGCAGAGTTTGGTAAGATTCCCTTCAAAGGAAACCCAATGATTTGTGTTTTACAATGTTTAGATTTCTGTGCAGTGTTCTGGATCTGCAACTTATGTGTGCTAAGCCACTAAAAGTCAATTTCCGATTTTAATTTGCAACATAGGCCTACTATGCACTATGTAAGAAGTAAGAAGTTTGCTCTGGGTAACCTTCAATAGTATTTCTAAAATATTATAAAGATTATTTTATCTAAAGCAAAAAATAGACATATTTGTGAGGTTAGATATATTTGCAGGATATCCAAGTGAGGGCATTGAGTTTAACGTGGTTGTATACGTTTTTTTTTTTTTTTTACTTTTACCTATAGGTAAGCCTATAATAAGGTTTACCTGTAGGTATAAAGAATATCTCCTAAACCTACAGGTTTAGGAAATATTCCCCTCGCAATGCGCCGCTGACTACAGCGCCCCCTGCTCGCCCCCGCGCACATGCCAGGCGGGTACGATCGCCGGCGGGCACCCGAGATTGCTCGTTACAGAGCAAACACACAGCTCCCGGTCCTGTCAGGGAGAGAAATGCTGATCTTCTGTTCATACAAAGTATGAACAGAAGAGCAGTGATTTCCCCTAGTGAGGCCACCCCCCTATACAGTTAGAACACACCCAGGAACATACTTAACCCCTTCCCCGCCCCCTAGTGTTAACCCCTTCACTGCCGGTGGCATTTTTATAGTAATCAATGCATTTTTATAGCACTGATCGCTATAAAAATGCCAATGGTCCCAAAAATGTGTCAAAAGTGTCCGAAGTGTCCGCCATAATGCCGCAGTACCGAAAAAAATCGCTGATCGCCACCATTACTAGTAAAAAAAAAAATATTCATGAAAATGCCACAAAACTACCCCCTATTTTGTAAACGCTATAACTTTTGCGCAAACCAATCAATAAACGCTTATTGCGATTTTTTTTAATGAAAAATATGTAGAAGAATACGTATCGGCCTAAACTGAGGAAAAAAAAAAAGTTTTTTATATATATTTTTTGGGATATTTGTTATAGCAAAAAGTAAAAAATATTGTTGTTTTTTTCAAAATAGTCGCTCTATTTTTGTTTATAGCGCAAAAAATAAAAACCGCAGAGGTGATCAAATACCCCTAAAAGAAATCTCTATTTGTGGGAAAAAAAGGATGTCGATTTTGTTTGGGAGCCGCGCAATTGTCAGTTAAAGCGACACAGTGCTGAATCGCAAAAAGTGCTCTGGTCATTGGACAGCAATATGGTCCAGGGGTTAAGTGCTTAAGTTCTATGCTTCTGAGCACGCGTCGATTTGTTTCTGAGCATGCGTCGGAATTTTGCGCGTTGGGATTTGTACAGTTTTCCGATCAGTTTTTTCTCCTGATGGGGAAAAAAGAAATCCTGCTCTCTATCTTTTTCCAGCAGTTTTTCCGTTGGAAAAAGTCTGATGGAACATACACACGGTCGGGATTCCCGACCAAAAGCTCTCATCAGACTTTTTCCAACAGGAAAACTGATCGTGTGTACGGGGCATAAGTTCACCTTTTACAGAAAAAAATATATAAAGGTAAAATAATGCCATAGACAGCTCTCCTTCCCCAATACCCATTGTACTTACCTTCAGAGTTGACACCCACCCACAGCCGCTTTAGAGGTCCGGGGGTTTAAAATTTTTGCTTTCCACGCTCTCCGTGGAGCACTTCCGTGACAGACCAGATCCATTCTGATTGGCCACTGTTAAGGCCCATACACATGATCGGACTTTTCGACAACAATGGTCCAACAGATGTGTTTTAATCAGACAATCCGACCGTCTGTACACTCCATCGGACAATTGTTGTCGGTTTTTCAACGGACAAATGTTCGCTGTGCATGCTGATCTGATCGTGTGTACATGAGTCCATCGGACTAAAATCTAAAGTACAAACACGTATGCTCAGAACCAATGTTAAACATCAGCCAGCAATAGCAGAAGTAGCCGAAAAGGGTGGCGGCAAAAAAATGAAAAACCACGTGGTTTGGTGAATGTTGGCTGAAAAAGTTCTGCCGTGGGTATGCATACCAAGTTCATGGCCAACGCCCTTCGGACCAAAATCCACAGAAAAGTCTGATGGAAGTCCCATCGTGTGTAAGATGCTTTAAAGTGAATAGATCTGGTTTGTCCCAGGAGCACTGCAAAGACCAGAGGGAGAAGAGTGGATTTCAAATCCCTGGACCACTGAAGCAGCTGTGCGGCTTGGAAACCCTAGCGATAGATACAATGGGGACCCCGGAGGTGTGGATGGTGTCCAGTGTTAGGTCACCTTTTACATTTTTTTCTGTAAGGATGACCCAAGCATTTTAAAAAGTCTAACTGAACCCTCTAATTGTATCTCTATGCAAAACTTTATTTTATTTTTTTGCTGTCTGTGTCCTCATTGCGATTTTTTTTTTACAACGCTGAAATAGCAAAAACCGCAGAAAAAAAATAACTGTTTTGGAGACTTTGAGGAGGCTGAGACTAATAGAAGGTCATTTTTGAGTTAAGAATACATACTTCAACATTTTCTTTTTTTTTTAAATTTAAGGTTTTGTGTCACCTTAATTACATTTCCACTCTTGCTCCTAAAGTGAATCTGGTGCTTCAACTTGAGACTTATTCATATAGGAAACTCTCAGGAGGTGAAGAAAGGAAGTAAATGTTGGATTTGTAAGAAAAATACACACATATGTAAAAGTTATTTAACTGAATGGTAATCTTGTAGAGTGTAAGATGCCACAACCCCCCCCCCCCCCTTTAGAATATAAGTAATTTTATTGTCTAGGTAAACATTTTGGGAAACTGTAGCCTATCAGTTTTACAACTTGTTTCCCGATGTTTTAATAGACTCAATATTGAAAAATTAAAGAAAATGGCTTTCAACTGTATATAAGGATACATAAAATGTAGTTAGCGATTCCTTGAATGTTATTGTCGAATTAAGTTAAGCCTTAAAAATAGCATGTTTAATATTATAAGCTGATGTTAAATGGTTATGCCATGTAACAGTAAAATTTAGATGGTCCGATCTCTTCATAAAAATGCTGTCATCCATCTTATAAAGTAGTCAGTACTTAGTTCTGTAAATGTAGATCACTGTTAATTACACTGTACTGCTAACATAAAACAGATCCTAATAACTGCCTGCATGTAGAAGCCATTAAGGAAAGCAAGCCATAAAAGTAAGACGTCTGGAGCCAATTACACCTTTCTAGATTATTTTATGTAAAACAGATTAATGTTTACGGCTTGTCTATGGTTACAGTTATACAATAACACATCATCAAGGTTTTGTAAAGTAGAAGACTGAACATTATTAAAATTAGAATGAAGAAGAAAGAATTTGAATTACACCATATAATGAACTAAGACACCTTTTTCTTTACCTAACATAGTGCTTGGTTTTCCATCGGTTTTCCATCATTAACGGGAGGTCAGGGGCTTTACCAGGAACAAGCATTTCTCTTCATCTTCAATGATATTATTTGATGTCGAAACGCAAACAATAATTCATATTGTTCTCATGAATGAGAGCGCTTTGGAGGAGCTTCCCAAGCTCATAATGGGGGTTCCTTCCACATGCATAAATGTGTGCAGGCCATATCTTACAGTGGTTCTAAAACAGTACTGGGGCTTGGGTGTACCACCCCTTGTGACCATTGCTGTTGTTTATTGAGCATCTTGACTAGGGATGAGCTTTGAGTTTGACTCGAACAGCAAACTATTTGGGGTGTTCGCTACAAATTGAAAAGCTGCAGAACACCCTGGAAAAGTATATGGGAGAAATCTAAAGTGCTAATTTTAAAGGCTTATATGCAAGTTATTGTCATAAAAAGTGTTTGGGGACCTGGGTCCTGCCCCAGGGGACATTTATCAATGCAATTTTTTTTTTGGGAGCAGTGATTTTTAATAATGCTTAAAGTGAAACAATAAAAGTACCTAGGGGGGTGTATAGTATGCCTGTAAAGCAGTGCTTGTTTTTTGTGCTTAGAACTGTCCCTGCACAAAGTATCATTTTTGAAGGATAAAAAGTAATTTAAAATCACTGCTCCTGAAAAAAACTGCCGTTTTTAAAACTTTTTTTTTGCATTGATACATGTCCCCAGGGGGCAGGACCCGGGTCCCCAAACACTTTTTAGAACAATAACTTGCATATTAGCCTTTAAAATTAGCACTTTAGATTTCAAACGTTCGAGTCCCATAGACTTTAATGGGGTTCTAAAGTTCACACAAACTTTTGGTCTGTTCGCAGGTTCTGGTGCGAACCGAACAGGGGGTGTTCCGCTCATCCCTAATCTTGACATGCTTGCACAAGCTATACACTGGGGTTGATTTACTAAAGCCCTGCATGCCAGCCAACATCAACTGGATCAATAAAAGCCATTCGGCCCATGTGTATGGCACCCTGTCTGACAGAAGCTGGCTGTTTGGTCGGCTTCTGGCAGATGAGCATCCTGGAAAACCAGCAGCCGACTGGCTCCTGATCAGTGCTCTCAGCCAACAACACAACACAACACAACAGCTCATGGGGCAGATTGCTTTACTAATATTAGTACAGTGGCTCTGATCAAAGCTAACTGTAAGGGCTCTTTCACACGGACATTCCGTATGTCCGTTTTTCATCCATCCGTTGTCGGATGAAAAACCGACATACATGCATCCCTATGGGATCGCGGATGTCAGCGGAGACATGTCCGCTGACATCCGCTCCGCTCCGCCAAAGTATGCCGGAGGAAAAACCTACTTTTCCTTCCGTCTGGCGGATCGGATGAACACGGACAGACGGTCCGTGTTCATCCGATTCCCCATAGGGGAAAGCGGAGATCTGACAGGGCGGTCCTTGCACAGTGTGCGGAGACCGCCCTGTCATCCGGCAGCTCAGCGGAGATCAACAAAGCGATCCCCGCTGAGCAAACGGAGGTGCATGGGGCGGATCATTACTGATCAGCCCCGTGTGAAAGAGCCCTAATAGTGTGTTCCAGGCTTAATACTGGAGAGTACAAAATCGGGTGCAGCTGTGCATGGTAGCCAATCAGCTTTTAACTTCAGCTTGTTGAATTAAGCTTTGACAATAAAACCTGAAAGCTTAGTGGTTTCTATTTAGAGCTGCACCAGATTTTGCCCTCTCCAAAATTTAGTAAATCAACCCGATAGTCTCAGAAGCAAACAAGGCGATCATACATAGGCAGGTAGTTAAAAAAAACACATCTGTGTCATCCAAATCGCCACAATGCCATGTCTAAAGCCTTGTACACACTACTAGTTTTTGTTCATTCAACCCACTGGGTTAAACGAAAAAGAAAAATATAAGCTCAGGTCGGAGCCGCTGTACTAACAATCCAAGGTTAGTAAATCAATCTCTCCTGTTGTGCTATTGTGTTCTGACAGGGGGAGGACACCCCCAACAGAATACTTCGGTCAGCGCTCTAAGCCATTGGCTAAGAGAGGCGATCAGGAGCTGGTCGGCAGGCCTTTTTCATTCATGACCTCCTGCCATACACACAGGCCAAACATTGGCCGGTTTCTATTGAAACCAGCTGATGCCACCCGACGTTTGACCAGTGTGTATTAGGCTTTAAAATGACCACTGGCACTGACATAATGATACAGTATAAATTCTCCCAGATCTTGCAGATCATTTATGGCCACCCTTGGCATGTGTGTTAGTCAAGGCATCCCATATGGATGACATTGCATTACCATCATTTTTGTGGATTCCTGCGATCCACCAATCCCTAATTTTTCACCCAAAAGAGATAAATTAAATGAAACAAACAAGAAGTAGTCTTCACCACTTTCTGCCATTCTGTTCATACGAAGAACTTGGTGAGACTTCCCCATAATCTTAGCAAGTACTGAAGTCTGATGGCAACATAACCAATTACTGCTCATCAACTCTTTCTGATTTCTAGTCTGGATAGCAGCATAAAAGATGGGAAGGGGGTCATGAAATGAATAAGCATAATGCTCTTTTTTTTCTTAATATCCTGCAAATGTATATTGTTTTCTCTACTACAGATCTATATCTATCCACATATAATCTTTAAGTATATACATTAGATAGATAAGACAATTTGGATATTTGGATAGATCCTAATTATTTGTAATGACAATGTCATAGTGCTTATAGTAGACCTATTTACTACCAGTAGAACTAGGAAACGCTCAACATTTTTGTATTGACATACTGATACTTAAGGCATATAACACATATTTTGTTCTTCAAAGAGCCGTATCTTCAGAGTCATTTCTTGGTCCAAAGAGCTTCTCAGACACGGTTCGTCCATCATATTTTGGCAAATTTCCCCCAAAGTCAGCCGGTAGTATGTCAGCATCAATTTCTTTGTAGAAACTCTCCAGGTCTTCCCCATGCACAAACACCTAGGCAAAAAAAACAAAACATTACTCTTAAATTTAGCATGTTGCTGTGAACGTTGGCTGCCACTGCTGAACTTGTTCTAGAAATAAGAGCCAGATGAGATAATCCTGGGATGACCCAGGTCCTCTTACGAGGCACAACATCCTAATGATATTCAAAATTCTTATGTTTAAGAGCCAGATTAGATCATTCTGGAATGTTCTAAAAATACTATTTACTGGCTTCCTCTGGTTGGTGAAGTCAAAACGTATAGTCTTGTTTTAGGTCAGTGTTTCAGAAGGGATTGACGAACAAGCAAGATAGCCAACTAGAGTTTAATAGAGTTCTCTGAGCACAGTTTGATGTGAAAATTCCCTCAACAAAGATGAAAGTCCATCAAGACTTCACACTGAGAGCCTTGTTCCACCAGGGCTAGTTTCCAGGCTTCGTGACAAATTTCCAAGCATCCCACAATGTGGACTCCTAAAAACAATTCTAAAGGCCCATACACACGATCTGACTTTTCGTCAACAACCTTCCGATTGATGTGTTTTATCGGACAATCCGACCATCTGTATGCTCCAGCGGAAAGTTGTTGTTGGTTTTTCAATGGACAAATGTTCACTGTGCATGCTCTCAAACTTTTCAACATCTGATCGTGTGTACAAGTCCATTGGACTAAAATCCAAAGTACAAACACGCATGCTCACCAATGCTAAATATCAGACAACAATAGCAGAAGTTGCCCAAAGGGTGGTGGTAAAGAGCTGAAAAATCACATGATTTGGTGAAAGTGGGCTGAAAATGTTCTGCCGTGTGTATGCAGAACAAGTTCACGGCCACCGCCCATTCGGACAAAAATCCACGGAAAAGTCAGATTGAAGTCTGATCGTGTGTATGAGGCTTTAGACTCATTGGCTGACCTCATGTACCTACCACATCTCATACTGGCCTCATAGTTCCCATATGTACATCAGCAGGCTAACACTTCTCAGATCTATACATCATAGCCATCAGCCACTAAACTCTGTTTAAGAGGGTGTGGGTGGGACAATTGTTTTGTTTTTTAAATCCCAAAACCGGGAAACTTACAATTTTCACTTGCAGTGCAACTGCGCACGCACTGAGGCCGCGTACACACGATCGGTCCAACCCGATAAGAATGGTCTGACGGACCGTTTTCATCGGGTCACCGCTGAAGTGGCCTGATGGTCTGATGTGCGTACACACCATCAGTTCAAAAACCGATCGTGTCAGAACGCAGTGACGTAAAACACAACGACGTGCTGAAAAAACAAAGTTCAATGCTTCCAAGCATGCGTCGACTTTATTCTGAGCATGCGGGGGTTTTTGAAGCAATGCTTTTGCGTACTAACGATCGGTTTGGACCGATGGTCAGGCGTCCATCAGTCCGATTTTAAAGCAAGTTTCAAAACTTTGGTCAGAAGGACGACAGACCGATGGCCCATACACACGGTCGGTTTAAAACGATGAAACTGGACTTCAGTCCATTTTCATCGGGTTGGACCAATCATGTGTACGCGGCCTGAGAGGGTTAGGCCAGCCATACATGGAGTGAATTTCTTTCCTACAACCACAGGTTGTAGAAAATAAATTAGCTTGATTGCCCCATCAACACAGACGATGTTGATGCGGAAATCCCTCCTGCCGGGCTGTCAGGAATGGTCCCCCCTGCTGGTAAATATGCCTGTTATTCTGGCTGCAGTACCGGCCTCCACCAGCGGGGGGTTCTTGGTCTTCTGGAGCTCACAGCCTTTCCTGCGTTCAGGTGTGACCTGAACGTAATTAACACACCCCCTATTTATACCCGGCGAGCTCAAGCAGAGCTCGCCCTGGTATCTTCATACCTTCTGGACCTAAGCCTGTACCCTGACCTGTATTCTGATCCTGATTTGGTACCTTGATCCTGTTCTGATCCTGATCCCTGATCCCGCCTGGACTTGTCTGCCCTGCATCCTGATCCCTGATCCCGCCTGGACTTGTCTGCCCTGCTTCCTGATCCCTGTCTCCCCTTAGCCTGTATCCTGCAGCTAGTCCATCCATCCGACCCCTGCTCCGTCCTGTCCCATCTGCTGATATCCCTTGTGTATGACCTCGGCCTGGCTTGACCTATGTGTACGGTATTCCCTTTTTGATTATATGTATATATTGTTTGCTATCTTCACTGGTTGTCCTTATTTACTTATAATTAAACACCTTTTACTTCACTAATCATATTGTCTGGTCTCTCTGTGCAGTCACACGGGTCTGATCTCTCATCCCTCCTGACACGGGCCTTCGTCTTTTCCTGGTAGAGGTATAGTGAGAGAATCCGGCAGACTGGTTGTATAAAAGTTGATTGTCGATCGATCCACTTGGTACATCCAGCCTGCCCATTAACAGTTCGAAACTGGCCCAGTTCCTGCTGAAAAAGCCAAGATTTGAACCAATGTATGGTCGGCCTAAACGCTTGTTTAGTCTAGGGGAGGGAAGGACCACTTTTATTTACTTGATTCTCTGCTTCCCTGGCAGATGGTGCTCCTCCACACTCTGACAGTAGACTTTCCTGCAGTATTATCATGTCCAATGCAGTGCTATGGGCCTTTCATTGGTCTTGATGATGTTAGGACCTTAGACCACCAGAGCAGGGGGAGAAGATGCTGTAGGGACTGATCTACCAGCACGGAGGATCAGGTAAGTAGGCCATCTGTTCTATGTCCCCAAAACTAAACTTTATTAAAAGAAAGGTACTCAGTGGGTGGTAAGGAATCACAACCTAGAGACTTAGCATGTAAAGCACTGCTGCACACTGGACTGCCAGTGTGTGATGTCACAGACCAGACCGTCCAATGAATTTCATCTACAAAAGGATGTTGTCGGTGGACAAGATCTGTGATTTGATCTCTGTGCTGCATTTCCTTACCACCCATTGTGAGTACTTTACTTTTGATAAAGTGGTCTATTTAAACAATATCACACAATGTGGTCTGTTCTTTCTCTCCTCTTCTACTGGCTCTGATGTACACGGTGGGTTTGTGGAAGGAGAGGATCGAGTCCATTAGCCAGAGTTGGTTTCTAAAGTGCTGCAGATCTCTTAATATTTAGCGATAGTTCATTTCTGGTAAGATGCTGGAACACATATTGGTGGCAGACACTGAAAGAGGCACTGAAGTGTGGTTGTTTATTAACACGTCTCTGGTGTGTTAAAGGGGAGGTTCCCCTAAAAAGAAACTTTTAACATTGCCTGTGTCTTCTTAATAACATTTAGAATCGGCTGGTAGTTTAAAAAAAAAACACCCGTACATACCATTTTCGGCATGTACTCTCACCGCCGCTTCCGGGTCTGGCGGCCGGGGATGGGAGGGCCTGCTTCATTGACAGGCATCCGATCGACGCATACAGCGCGTCACGAGATGCCGAAAGAAGCCAAACGTTGGTGCGCATGCGCCGTATAGAGCCGCACCAACATTCGGCTTCTTTCAGCATCTCGTGACGCGCTGTATGCGTCGATCGGATGCCTGTCCCCGGGCTGCCAGACCCGGAAGCGGCGGTGAGAGTACATGCCGAAAATGGTATGTACGGGTGTTTTTTTTTTAAACTACCAGCCGATTCTAAATGTTATTAAGAAGACACAGGCAATGTTAAAAGTTTCTTTTTAGGGGAACCACCCCTTTAATAAAGACTTTTAAATTCACAGAAAATGTGTTTGTTTCTCACTTTTAATGAGTTACAGATATGTCACTTTTTAGGAGATGTCACTTTGCATTTTGCACAAATGTAATTTTGTTTACTGAGCTGGTTTTAAAGTGACAGCACACCTATTGTGTATAATATTTTTTTTGTCTTCTATTCAGACTGTTAATTTGCTGCTTTTCTATCCAATTTTATTTTTATGCTGAGTGCAAAAAAAAAAAATCTTCTTTGGTTTATGTTTTGTGATATAGCTCTATGTTAAAACCAAAAGAAGCAAAATATAATACCTAATTAAGGTCAGATAAGTTAAAACAGTTGTAAAGGGATTTTTTTTTTCCACCTTAATGCAATCTATGCATTAAGGTGAAAAAACATCTGATGTTGCCGGCCCCCCCGAGCCCCCGTTTTACTTACCTGACCCATCGAAAGTCCCGCACTTGGTCCCGAGATCCTCTTCGCCACTCAGCCTGGCCGCTGATTGGCTAGAGCGGATGGATTGAGAGCCAATGACTGCGCTGCTGTCAATCACATCCAGTGCCGAGGTGCGGGGCCGAGTGATACAGTGAGTGGCTATGGCCGCTTACTGTATCACGGGAGCGCGCCCGCAAGGACTCACCACCATGCAAGCTCTCTCGCATGAATGTGGTGAGTTCTTGCGAAGAGGACCAGAGACAGCCGCTGAGGCACTCCAGAAGACATGGATCTGGGCCACTCGGTGCAAAACGAACTGCAAAGTGGAGGTAAGTATAACATGTTTGTTATTTTAAAGGAATACTAATTTTTCCTTTATTAACCCTTTAAGCTTACAATTTTAAGACCAATAATTTAGATATAAGAAGGGTATGTGAGCTAAAATTTATGGTTTGAGATAATCACAAAGACTTGGTATATTCTTGCTGACAACCTCTTATTATGACCGTTTCGTAACAGCCACATGCACTGCTGCTATAACTGCTAATTTGTTTACACTGTAAAAGCAGAAAGCATTTTTGCTCAGCTATCTAAAACCTATAACCCCCTGTTTTATTATGAGGGCAGAGGTCAGTCTAAGTAGCAAGTGGAGAAATCCGTGATTCCTACTGTGGCAGAGCGTCGCCTTGCCAGGGTCTAGGAGGATGTGTCCTAGAATTCTCAACCAGATGAGTTGTAACATGAAGAGGAAACTGGCTTTTCAGTTTCCTTCATTCTTAGAAAGGTCCACATTGGGACCTGGAGCCCGGGGAATCCCCAGTCCTGGGTCCTGATTTTTAGAACAGCCAGCATACTGATTGTTCAGGTGTGTCCTGGGCTTTTAGTAGTAACCTGACCATAGTTCTGGGCTCCACCCTGGCAGATAGGAAGTCTGAGTACCAGGAGTCAGGAGGGCTCCACGGGGGGAGCCAGTGCACCAAGAGGCTGCTAGCTGTGTGCACCAAGTTGGTCGGTGAAAAAGTCTGTACGAGACAGACAAGGGCCTGGCGCGTAAAGCCAGAGCAGCAGTGCTGCAAGTGAGAGCCATCGAGGCTGAATGTCATTGTTGATGGAAAAAGGAATGCTGAAACCCCTGCGAGGGAAACCAATGTCTGTGACTTTTTTTTATAAAAATGGGCAAACAAAGCCCTTAAAAAGAAGAACCAGCGAGTGGCGGTGTCTTTAAAGCTCTACATTTGATACTAGTCCTTTACACTACCGACTATCGAAAAAGTCCAACTTTTGCTGCCTGTTTGCTCTTTGTGTTCCCATTGGAGACTACTAAACTAAACACACTTTTGTGGGTGGGGACTTAAAGCGGAAGTAATCCCATCCATAAAACAGTTTTATTTCTGGCACGTGCCGTAAATGTAACGCTCCCATTGGTTGTGCTCTCAACCAAACTGTCAAACCATCCAACCATCCTGGTTTCATGTCAGTTGTAGGTTAAACAGAGGCAAAGATGGCAGCTTCATTGGCTGAAAACGATAGGGGGGTTTACTTACACTTTAACGCACCCAGTAACAGAACCTGGACCGACCACTTACTAGTGCCCCCCAAAGCCCAAATGGCAGGCTGAGGCTGCGGTCATGTGAAATCTGTGTAAGGAAGCACTCCATCTCAAAAGCGAGGCTCCTCCGTGTGTTTGTTTAACTCTTTAGAGTCAGACACAGCACAGTGCCAAGGCTTCACTCCTTGCTCCTGCCGTGACATATAGGCCAGGTCGCTAGGTTGTTCCGTGCCGCGATATCAGACCCAGAATGGTGGATACAGTATGTAGGATACTGATCGCTAGGGAAAGAGCAAAGCTCATAAGCTCCTTCACTACCCATCACCTGTGCCATGTCACTCACTTTCTGTCTGGCTGGCTGCTTATGTGCCTGTTGTCATTAGCAATGGTTCTGCAGCTTTCCCTGGATAGCTATCATATATGGATATAGCTCTTTCCTCCACTTCTCCCCTTCCCCATTTCAAACCCTAGCTCTTTGAGATACACCATTCATGCCCCCCTTTAGTGACTTCAGACCAGGCAGTTTAAAGTGGAAGTAAACCCATCGATCTAACAATATAAAAAAACTGTTACATTTCCGGCACATGCCTGTAATGTAACTGTCACATTGATTGTACTCTCAACCAAACTGTCAAACAACCCAATGGCTGGTGTCATAACTGATCACATGTGCAGCATTTTGGCAGTTAAAGATTAAATAGAGGCCAAGATGGCAACTTCTTTGGTTGAAAATAAGAGGGTTTACTTCCACTTTAAGTAAAAACAAAGTTATTTTATTGAAGTAGTTAAAGATAATAGGTGAACGATTCTTAAAGCCATCTTCCATACACATCCCTGTACAAAGGTCTTTAAGTGCCCTTTTAGTGTGTCCCTGGTGCTACCCTGTGCCCCATGATGTAGTCATACATGAAATAGGTGAAAAAGTCAGAATACCTTGGAATTCCAAAAGGGCTTCCACAAGGAGTGGTAAACGTAGCAAAGTAACAATTACATCTTCAGCAGCACTCTCCTTCTCTTCCCATGCTGAGGGCAACCAACCACACTAACCTAGATAGAATTTCTCTTTTAATATGCTTTGCACAGCAGAGGACCTGGGAAAACCTGAACAGCAAGGTTAACTGTTACCTCTCAGGCCATGTACACACGATCAGACCGGTCCAATGAAAATGGTCCGACGGACCGTTTTCATCGGGTCACCGCTGAAGTGGCCTGATGGTCTGATGTGCGTACACACCATCAGTCCAAAAAAAAAAAAATTGGCCCAGAGCATCTGAACAGCGACGGGGATCCAGTGAGTGACTGGGTTCCCACCTTTGCGGATCCCAAGCTGTATTTGCTGTTCGGTGGAGAGTCCGTCTGAGGAAGCGCCATTGAGAAGCTGGCGGTCCAAAAGGGCCTCGACAAACCACTGGGGATCAAGGTAGCCGGACACTGAAGGATTGATCACCTGTCAGTCGGTACTTGGGTAAAAAGTTTAAGGAGATCCAGGCATAACTCATCTAAGGAGGATCATCTCCGTAATTACCAAATCAGAGAGGGCCTGTGGCAGGGGTGTCTCTCTGAAGTTCACCAAGGAGGGTCTGTGGCTGAGACTTTTCCTCAAGTTCAAGTTCACCAAGGAGGATCTGTGGCAGGGACTTTATCCTACAAACGTTTGAGTGATACTGCAGCTGCCAGGTCAGTGAGAGAGGCCTGTCCGGGTACGCTAAACCCACTCCGGCAGGAGTGGCACAGAGAAAGTGTTACGCTTGGGAGCAGGACTGATTCCTTATCATCACACCTGAATCTGCTGTTCTCTTTCTTCTTCAACGTTACTTTCCTCACTACAAGTTATTGTTTTTACCCGGCTGTGAAATAAAGAGCACCTGTTGTGGACATTCCTTTACTTCTACTAAATGCAATATGCATCACTCACCCCTAGGAGTTCGGAGGAGCCATGAGGTAAATGTGCCGCCCAAACAACCAGCAGCTCCTCCGGGGGTAATGCTACACCTCAGTAATCACCTACTTACATTTCTGATCCCAGGAACCACCAATTGTGAGAAACTCCCAAAAGGAGCCACAATTAACAACATCGAATTAATACAATTTATAACCCTTCCCCACTATTCTAAACCTAATTTTAATTTATTGCTGTCTGTTACTTTAACCACACTCCCTGACCTGCCCTACCCTGAGTAGGGTTTAAACTTAAAAGGTTTAAATAGCCTAGCCTTTGGCTAATTCAAATTTTAGACTAAATAATCATTTCCACTAAGCTTCAGCAGAAACACTAATCTCTCAATGTTTGTATCATGCATATAAAAGCAGAATTATTTTGGGAATGTAATATCAGTGGTCCTTCACTGGAAGCCTTCTGTAATTTCTATGAAATAATGAACATACTGTAAATATAATGATCTTATTATTCATCGTATTATGTTTAAGTTTGCCTTGTATGCAGCCACTGAGTCATAGTAACATAATGCGTAAGCAGCCATCGATCCCAAGAAAACTTTATTTGCTTTTTATTGACTCACCCTTTCAAGGAGTTTACTCTTCAGAAATGGTTTAACGACATTGTAGGTGGTGGTGAAGTACCAGGGCTGGTATATGAAATGAACAGCTTTAAACCTGGCAGGAAAGGAGTCCTGTTGGTAACAAATGTGAACAAAATATGAAGTTATACAATGCATACCCATTTTAGAAACATATGTCATGTTTGTATGAACAGTGTTGCCAACCTACCAGATTGAAATTTACTGGCACGACACCCGAAATTTACTGGCGCAGCCACGTTTTTACTGGCATTTCACAAAATTTACCAAATTACATTTTTAGGTGCAAATTTCAGTATTTAGGCTACAAACAAGTACATTAGGCAAATAGCAATGTGATTTAAGGTAAAAAAACATATTTTTGTTATTTTTTCGATATAATAAGGGCAAATTATTTAGTCACATCACCCCCTGCCTCCATCTCCCTCTGCCACCAACACCCCCTGCCTTCACCCCTATCTGCGGTGCCACAATCTCCCTCTGCTTCCAATCTCCCCCTGCCTCCAATCTCTCCCAGGCCCCCTGCATCCAATCACCCCCTGTCTCCATCGTCCCCTGCCTCCATCCCCCTCTGCGGTGCCACCAACAACCCCTGTCTCTATCCCCCACCCTCTGCGGTGCCACAAACAACCCCTGTCTCCAATCAATCCCTGCCTCCAATCACCCCCTGCCTCCAATCTCCCTTCATTGCCCCCCGCCTCCACCGCCCTCTGCGTTGCCACCACAGCCACCATCACCCCCTGTCTCCAATCTTCATGCGCAGTTCCAGGCCGAACCGATCTCGGCTATTTTACTGCCACATTCCGCAACCACGGACATTTTCGAACGGGGGAAAAAGTGCCAGTTTTTACGCAAAAATACGAACAGTTGCCAACAATGGTATGAAAGAGACACGGCTATGGTGGCAGGTGTTTATGATTGAAAAGCAGGAGTGCACAATGGCTTAGCGGTTGGAACTTCTGCTATGCAGCACTGGGGTCATTGGTTTAAATCCCAATCAGGCCACTACCTGCATGGAGTTTGATGTTCTCTGTGCATGCGTGGGTTTCCTCCAGGTACACCATTTTTTTCCCATATTTCAATGAATTGCTGTATTACTTATTTGGCAAAGGTGCTGCTATATCTGAGTACTTGGTTCAATTTCACAACTTCGGCATCTAATGGACTATTTTAATTTGTACTGAAGTTCACAAGATTGCTGAGTGGTTGTGGGTTTCTGTGGCCAAACCCTGTACTCGTATCTGTGCTCTGACCTGGCTTTATCTTGACTCTGTTTGATCCCAATATTCTGTTGTGACCCCAGCTTGTGACCCAATCTTGTCTTCTGTCTGTTGATTCGGTACCTTCTCCACTTGCCTGATACTGACCTTGGATTGGCACAGACTCTCCTTTTTTTTGCCAGTTCTGCACTTCTACTGCCTGGTTATTGCTGACTCCTACCTGCCTGACTATGCTTTATGATCCTGCATCTTCTAGCTCCTAGATTTGCTTCTGCATGTATTCCAATCTTGTGCTTCTGCATCTCCTGCACTAGCCAGAGCATCTTCCAGCCAATATCTTCTACAGGCAGCTGTACTTTTCTGTGCCCTGTCATACCCTGTCACTCCTGGAGTTGATGACATGAGGTGTTAGGGAAGCCCTCTCGTCCACTCATCCTCTACCAGGTACATGAGATTATGTCAGGTAGACCCTTATGCTTTCTATGGTTTCATTGTATCTCTGTTGAAACCGTAGAGAACAATAGGCAACCAATCAAAATATTCTGATTTCTAATTCCTACTTCCAGTGACCTGATGTCTCCTAATTTGACATTTTGTGGCATAAACACAGTGAGATTTTCAGCCTCAAAGATTGGCATATAACATATTGTACAGTTTGGCCTTTTTCTCCTTCTTCCTATGAATGGTCAACTTTCTATAGCACTATAAATTTATAGTATGTTGACTTCAAACCCTACACTGCTGTTACAAGCAGGTGAACTTAAAGGGGTTGTAAAGGTACAATTTTTTTTCCTCTAAATAGCTTCCTTTACCTTAGTGCAGTCCTCCTTCACTTACCTCATCCTTGCTAAAAATGTCCTTATTTCTTCTGAGAAATCCTCACTTCCTGTTCTTCTGTCTGTAACTCCACACAGTAATGCAAGGCTTTCTCCCTGGTGTGAAGTGTCGTGCTCGCCCCCTCCCTTGGACTACAGAAGAGTCAGGACGCCCACTAACACACAGCTCCTTTTCTCCATCTGCAACATAGAGAGCGTCCTGACTCTCTAGTAGCCCAAGGGAGGGGGCGAGCACGACACTCCACACCAGGGAGAAAGCCTTGCATTACTGTGTGGCGTTAGAGACAGAAGAACAGGAAGTGAGGATTTCTCAGAAAAAATAAGGACATTTAAAAGCAAATTGGAAGGATGAGGTAAGTGAAGGAGGACTGCACTAAGGTAAAGGAAGCTATTTAGGGAAAAATGGTACCTTTACAACCCCTTTAAAATGCCCCTATACCGACACTCCATCCTGCACATGGCATTTTGATGTTTTCTTTTGCTTGTTTTTTACAGGGATTGGGTACAGTTTTTGGTAGGTACTTCTACTTCCTCAATTCTCACATTGGTAAGAATGATGTCCACTTTGGGCCACCCCCTGCCCATGCCCCTGGCCCACAGCTTCCTGTGACTCATCACATGTCCCAAGAGGATACAGGACCAGTCCCACAGTGCTGTGCTGGCTGTGATTCCTCAGGAAGTCGCAGCCAGCTCCCAAATCCAAGTTGGCATTGTTGGGGAACCTGCAGCAAGTTTGAAGAACCGCTTGCGGGAAGACCTCACTGCACTCCAGGCACTGGTCCCTAATTTTTAAAAGTCCGCAGCTATAGTATGTGGAGCTGGCGACCTTAAGGCCTAATTTACACTGGGCATTTTCTCCTGCTAGTGTGCGCATAGCCACATTTTTGCAACTGCCTTTAGGCGTGTCTAGCGCTTAAGTATTGAATAATTTAATTGGCCAGAATGTTAATTTATTGCAGCCAAACGCTCCTAAATGTGTTAACCCTAGAGGGAAGGGGAGTTCTGCCTCTAAACACCTGTAAACACCGTTTTAGCTTGCACATGATTGGATAATAAAATCAGCAGAGCTTCCCCTCATTTCAGATCGTTCCCTCAGATTGATGCCGCGTACACACGATCACTTTTTGTGATGAAAAAAAACGTCATTTTATGTGACGAAACAAAACGAAGTTTTTCAAACTTCATTTTCAAAAACGATGTTGCATACACACCATCGTTTTTTCACAATGCTCTTGCAAAGCGCGGTTACGTAAGACACTTTCGACGGCACTCTGTTCCATTGAAGCTCCGTCTCATAACTTGCTTCTAAGCATGCGCGGGTTTAAAAACGTCGTTTTAAACGACGTTTTGCCCACACACGGTCACTTTTTATGACACAAAAAACGACATTTTGAAAAACGACACAAAAAATTCAAGCATGTTGGAATTTTTTTTGGTCGTTTTTTTGAAGACATAAAACGACGTTTTGCCCACACACAATCATTTTAAATGACGTTTTTTAAAACGTCGTTTTTTTCATCACAAAAAGTGATCGTGTGTACGCGGCATTACAGTGACTGCACTTCCAAGTGCACTTTCAGTGCTATTTCAAGTGCACTTTGCACTTGTAGTGCAAAGTGGATTTGACTTTCGTAAATAACCCCCAACGTGTGTTTTATTTACAGATGTTGCTGTTTATGTCATTATTTGCTACTTCACACTACCAAATATTGTAGTATTCAATGTGAATTTACCTGCAACATGTCCACCATCTTTTTCAGTTCATACGGTTTAATGCCAGAAGCTTGTTGCATTGTGAATCCTTTGAAGTTCTCTATAATACAGAAGCCATTAATTTGTGTTTCTTCGTTTTCCAATAGGTGCTCCAGAATAATACAATAGGCACGTAATATCTGAAAGAAATCCCAATACAGAGTTTAAAATATCTGCTATGAAAGTTTGGAACATTATATAGAAAAATACATGCAAATGAATTGCCTTTGAGCACCATAAATATATCTAGAAGGTATATGCCGAAAGGTTATTGGGAGGTGGGCCATGTGGAACCAAGAAACCTTCCGTGCAACCAGTTTGAGGTATTGGGGAGCCCTCTTAGAACAGAAGATATCTGCCTGACTCACTTACTTTACATCTACCAAAAACAATGGGAATATTTCTAATTTTGGGGTTACAGGGCACATGTGTGCAAATCATTCCTTTTGCCCCTTGGCCATCTGCACATCCAAGCACTGGTTTGAATTTTTATTATACACAGCCAGTGATTCTTGGTGAAAATTTAGCTAAACTACATTGGACATTATATACCTTATATACTCAAGTATAAGCCGAGTTTTTCAGCCCTTTTTTTTAGGGCTGAAAATGCCCCCCTTTGGCTTATACTTGAGTCAGTACCTGAACAGGCATCCATTTTTTTAAAAGTTGTGGCTTCCTCCTGGCCTTCTGTTCCGTGATAGGCATTAGACACTGTCTTCTGCCTATCACGGAGGTCCTCTCATCCTCCGGCAGTTTCCCAGCAGACACTGTGTTCAGTGTTGCGGTAATCGCAGAAGTCCTCTTGTTCGAGGAAGAAAAAATATCCGTGATTGGCGGAAACACTGAACACAGTGTCTGCTGGGAAACTGAGTGCGAGGATGAGCGGACCTCCGTGATAGGCAGAACACCGTGTCAACGAAACGGAACGCCAGGAGGACGCTGCGACATTGAAAAAATGTACGTCTATCAATAATGCAGGTAATTGGGCACAGTCTCTGTGATAGGCAGAACACAGTGTCAAATGCCTATCACAGAACGGAACGCCAGGAGGAAGCCGTGACTTTTAAAAAATGGACGCCTGTCAAGAATGCAGGTACTCGGGCATAGTGAGACTGTAATGGGCACAGTGAGGTATGGCACAGTGAGACTGCAATGGGCACAGTGAGGTATGGCACAGTGGGTTTGCAATGGGCACAGTGAGGTATGGCACAGTGAGGCTACAATGGGCACAGTGAGGTATGGCGCAGTGAGGCTACAATGGGCACAGTGAGGTATGGCACAGTGAGGTATGGCATAGTGAGACTGTAATGGGCACAGTGAGGTATGGCACAGTGACGTATGGCGCAGTGAGGCTGCAATGGGCATAGTTAGGTATGGCACAGTGAGGTTGCAATGGGCACAGTGAGGTATGGCACAGTGAGGCTGGAATGGGCACAGTGAGGTATGGCACAGTGAGGTTGCAATGAGCACAGTGAGGTATGGCACAGTGAGGTTTCAATGGGCACAGTGAGGTATGGCACAGTGAGGCTGCAATGGGCACAGTGAGGTATGGCACAGTGAGGTTGCAATGGGCACAGTGAGGTATGGCACAGTGAGGCTGCAATCGGCACAGTGAGGTATGGCACAGTGAGGTTGCAATGGGCATAGTGAGGCGTGCAAATGGGCATTGTTGACCCTCTTTTCTGCTTACAGTAGCTGCTGCATTCTCACCCTCGACTTATACTAGAGTCAATAGGTTTTCCCAGTTTTTTGTGGTAAAATTAGGTCCTCGGCTTATACTCTGGTCGGCCTTTACTCAAGTTTGTAAGTCTGCTTGTAGTTGCTACAAGTAACAACTGGTAGACCCTATGGATTAATTATACCCTCTGCCAGGTGTAATTGCTGTAGGAGTCCCCCGCAGAAATGATTTAACCTCTCTATTTGTCCTGGTGACCATCATCACTTAGAAAGTGGGAGGAAATCATAAATTTTACACTTCCTACTGGAAAAGGAGGCAAGAGGAAATCTTCTAATGGGGGCATATATTCTGGTGACAATTAACACAGGATTTCCCCTTGGTTTGGAGAGATTTTCTCTTACTGCTGTACTAAAAAAAAACTCCCCAATGGTAGAGAAACAACAAAAGAAAACTAACATAGGGCCCTTTCATACCGGCTATCTTTCATTATGATCAGCAGAGGATCTGTGAACATCCTTATCTGTTCAGTTTTGCCCTCCCGGAGCTTAACGGGCCCATGTTAGGTCAATGAGTAGGCAGATGTAAATGGACATGCAACCATTTATATCCACCTACCACAGATCTGTCAGGTTTATTTCCATAAAAATTGAAAAGGGTTCATTCTTTATTGTTTTATTTAGACCTAGATGGACTCAGAAGTAATCAGATGTAAATGGACACGCATTCATTTACATCTGCCTTACGATTATCTAACATTGATCTTCTGTTCAGATCCAAAATACCAATAGAAAATGAAGGCAGGTCTTTATCTGTGTAACCTCTCAAGAGGAGAGTGCGCACATAAGAGAATATGTTTAAAATTCAAAGATTTTTTTTTTTAATTTGAATCACAAAGGGCAAACATTAAACTACAGTTAAATGTGATTTAATTAGGCACCTGTAAACACCCTCAGTTTTGGTCTCATCTGACCCTCTTTCACATTGCCCACATGGCTTCTCGCAAACGGGACTTCCTATGACTTTCTTTCTTCTTGCCACTCTTCCATAAAGGGCAGATTTGTGGAATGCACAACTAATAGTTGTCCTGTGGACAGATTCCCCCACCTGAGCTGTGGATCTCTGCAGCTCCTCCAGAGTTACCATGGGCCTCTTGGCTGCTTCTCTGATGAATGATCTCCTTACCCGGCATAAGCCCGACACAAGGGGGCGGATATCACTGGGTGACCCCACCCCCTTATGTCATCACCACCCAGATCTTGATGGGACTGTGATGTCATAAGAGGCCTAAATAAATCGCTGAGCACCGCGCACCCGGGATTACAGCGGGGGGAAGCGACGTGTCAACATCGAAGAAGAGGGAAGAAGACAACAGAAGACCAGGCCCTCGCTAGTAAAAGAGCTGCAAGGAGATAGCGGAGAAGCCCGGCAGAAGGACACCGGAAAAGAGGAAAGAAGACGATGCAGAAGACCGTGCCCCCCCGCTGGAAAAAGAGCTGTAAGAAGACAGTGGAGAAGCCCGGCAGAAGCAAGAAGGCACCTGAGAGCAGAAGAAGAGACCCCCAAAGTCAGAAGAAGACCCCCGGAGCTGCCTAATAAGTGACTTTTAAAACCTGTGTAGTGTGTTTGTTTGATTTTTTTTTTACCTCCAGGTGAATGGTTAGGGGTACGATGTACCCCATACTCATTCACCTAGGGTGGGGAGCGGGATTTGGGGCCCCCTTATTAAAGGGGGCTCCCGGATTCCAATAAGCTCCCCGCCCGCAGACCCCGACAACCAATGGCCAGGGTTGTGGGGAAGAGGCCCTTGTCCCCATCAACATGGGGACATGGTGCTTTGGGGTGGGAGGGCCGCAAGGCACCCCCCCTGCCCCAAAGCACCTACCCCCCCATGTTGAGTGCATGTGGCTTAGTATGGTTCAGGAGGGGGGATACTCGCTCGTCCCCACCCCCTTTAATGACCAACCGGGCTGCATGCTCGGATAAGGGTCTGGTATCTTTTTTCCGGTGTAAGGGTCTGGTATGCTCTTGGAGGGGGAACACATGCCGTTTTTTTATTTAAAATTTGGCGTGGAGTTCCCCCTCAAGATTCATGCTAAACGCAGCTGACCCAGTGCACTGCGATAACCTGTGTTCATGTGCGGATAGCTGCGCCAAATCGCACCTGGACGCATTAAATTCAATTTTTTCTATTCGCACCAAAACACAGGTAACAAAACCGCAGCTAAATGCAGTGTGTGAAGGGTGTCATAGGAAAGCATTGTGTGCCTCTAGCTGCGGTAGAATCCACAGCTAAAAGCGCCATTCTATCTGTGTAAAAGGGACCTAAAGGGGACTGAATACAAATGCACGTCACATTTTTCACATATTTATTTGTAAAAAAAAATTGAAAACCATTTATCATTTTCCTTCCACTTCACAATTATGTGCCACTTTGTTACAAGAAGGAAAACATACTCACACTACCCAACTCTTTCTATCTTAGTGCTATGGTAACATCAATAATGTGCCACTTTCTGTTGGTCTATCTCTAGCACCTTAAATCCCAATAAAATACATTTATGTTTTGGTTGTAACATGACAAAATGTGGAAAATTTCAAGGGTTATGAATACATTTTCAAGGCACTGTGGTTCCCAATTATTGTTATTAGTGGGAGGAATAGTGCCCCATCATTAGAGTCAGTGGGAGGAACTGTTCCCCATCATAGATGTCAGTGGAATGAATATGGCCCCGTTGTTGGTGTCAGTGGGAGGGATAATGCCTAATAGTTGGTGTCAGAGGAATCAATTATGCTCCATCATTGGTGTCAGTGGAAGGAATAATACCCCACTGTTGATGCCAGAAGATGGATTAGTGTCCCAAGGGCCAGATGAAGGCAAACAAAGGAGCGCAGTTTGAAGACCACTGCTCTACCACAAACTAAAAAAAAAAAAGTTTGGGTTGTCAATGGGGCTTACAAATTTATTAAAAAACACTAAGGCCCCGTACACATGAGCAAATGAATCTGTTCAAATCGGTCGGACAGACCGATTTGAACAGATCTGTCTGCTGGAATGTATTGGTTTGATCGTGTACACACGATCAAACCAAAATCCCCGCCGGGAGACAGCGCGGTGATGTGGCGATGACGTTGACGCCGCCACGTCACCGCACCAGGAAGTAAAACACTTCCGCGCATGCGTCGAATCCATTCGACGCATGTGCGGGCAGATATGTCTGCTGGTTAGCGTACTAACCAGCAGACATGTCGGGCGGACGGATTCCCAGCAGACAGATTTTAAAGCATGCTTTAAAATCTGTCGGCTGGCCAAATCCGTCTGCTCGCCCGTACACACGATCGAATCTGTCTGCTGAGACGGTCTGTCAGACCGTTTTCAGCAGACAGATTTGATCGTGTGTACACAGCCTAGGGGAAAATAACCTGCTCCAGGGGAGACATCTGAATTCCACTGCTGATCACTAATCAGTATAGTAATATATGAAAATGTCAATCTCCAAAATACAATTTCAAATACAGCCTTGGAATATCCAGGTCATAAATGCATTTCACAAAATAAAATAAATCTAACTTTATTGAAGTGGTTACAGTTCGGTTTTAATCAATAAATGCATTCAAGTTCATTTTGAAAGAAAATTTGAAAACTGCTGTAACCATGGCAACCAATGGGAAAATAAAGCTGAACTCCAAGTTCAAAAATGTATTTTTAAATATATTTCGCTATAGTCACAAAGGATATAAATCCACTTTGTGTGTGCCAAATGCCTTTTCCAAACCCAGATATTGTCCAGCAGTGACATCACTGTACTGTACATAGACTGCTGTCAGCAGAGCTGTGGGAGGGACCCAACAGCTCCACCCACTACAGACTCCCTGCAGAAATCTACAGCAGGGGGCGGAGACAAGACTAGTCTCCCTGCATAAGGGGAAAGAGAGCAGCAGTGATCGGTCTCTACTACAGGAAGCTGAATAGATCTGGAAGAACAACACAAAGTAAACAAAGATTCAACTAATGATGTACATGCCACAACATTTGCTTATTCATGAGTTCAGCTTTAAAGTGGATGTAAACCCACTCTCATCCTTTATAAACTACTGCCATAGTGCTGATCTATAAGGATATACACGCCTAGGGTTGCCACCTGTCCGGGTTTGGAATCATGCGTCCGGGTTTCACACTGTTTGAGACCCGGACACATTATTTACACTGGACTAAGTTTCCCCTCCCCCTTCTCTCTCCTGCCTCTAAGTAAGTAGGCCAAGGTAAATCAGGGTTCTTAGAGCACTCATTACATCAGAGCTCCCCATTTGCACCAGAGGCCACAGTGCTCCCCCTTACATCAGAGTCCTTGCCGTACACCAGAGCATCCCTTATGTTAGAGTCCCCAGAGTTCTCCCTTACAGTGAAAGGGGTAACACATCTGGGGATTCAGATGTAAAGGGGGGTAACACCTCTGTGGACTCTGATGTAAAGGGGGGGTAACACCTCTGTGGACTCTGATGTAAAGGGGGGGTAACACCTCTGTGGACTCTGATGTAAAGGGGGGGGGGGTAACACCTCTGTGGACTCTGATGCTCCCCATTTGCACCAGAGGCCACAGTGCTCCCCCTTACATCAGAGTCCTTGCCGTACACCAGAGCATCCCTTATGTTAGAGTCCTCAGAGTTCTCCCTTACAGTGAAAGAGTTAACACCTCTGGGGATTCAGATGTGATTGTGATTAACTTCATATGATTAGAAATATTATTTAATAGCAACATCTATGCATAGTTTCTGCATACTAAGAAAACAAAATTGCTGTGAAGTGTTTGGGTTTGGCCTGAAGAAAAGGTGGCAACCCTATACACGCCTCCTGCATGTATCCTTACCTGTCAAATGTCTCCCCTCTGTCTGTTATAAGAACTAAAAAACTGCAGATTCTGTGGGTGGGTCTGTTGTCTGGAGCTCTGTGGGTGGAGTCGTGATGTCAGTAGACTCCCCGCCCACCTCTACACTCCCCTTGTCAATATGCATTTTTTCCTATGTATTCCTTACACTAAATTCTGCTATGATCACTAACATCCAGTCACAATCAAGAAAAGTAACCACATGACTTTAGAAAAGGAGTAGAGGTGGGAATTGAAAAAATAATGCCTGTCTTCAGGCTACAAATGGAAAAAGAAAATATGAACAGCCGCACTCCAAAAAACCTTGATGATTGTCTTTATTTAAAAAAGGAAAAATGCACTACAAGTCACAGCACTCTACACAGGAGTAAAACAGCTGACGCCTTTCACACCATAAATTAGTGCTTAATCATACCTGTCTCCAGGCTAGTGCATGAGAAATGTAAATAACCTGTCACTCACAGCAAGGGGGAAGAACTAAGGTTTCCTGACGCATTCATGGCAGCACACACACTGGGTTGTGACTCCGCCCCCACAACCTGACAGAATTGGTTAGCTATAAATTTGAAGGGGAGACGCCCCGCATCATTCTCTTTTTTTTATCCTCACCTGACAAGATTGGACGAACAAGCAAGAAGCATGCCTCTTACCGCAAATCGCCCCAGCAAGTTCAGCCTCTCCTGTTTGGAAGTCCCTCCTGTACAGTCTCTAAATGAGCTTTATGGTGGGAACCCCGTTCTGGTGGTCTCAGGGGCTCTGGAATTATACTGGCATCTGTAGCAAGCTTTAAAAAAGCTTCAAATCTCGCAGTGGCCCCCACTTTTGCTCTGTCTTTCCTTCCAGTGCAGTGTGTGCTTCCACAAAGGTATTTGTATCATTACATTTACCACCTAAGGTTAGTCCGTTTTGTACCTTTGTCTGCCTGTTGTTTTTTTCTCAGCTCTGCTGAGCCCTGTGGTTTCTCTGACACCCCATATTCTCGGGGTCACCGCTGCGTACCCCTTGGCGTTCTGCGCATGCGCGCAGCTCAGTGATGACGCCGCCTGTCTCCTCTGCCCTCTTCCAAAATGGCGCCGGGCGAGCCGGACGCTTCTGCACATGCGCGCGTCATTAAAATAAAAAAGAAGGAAAAAAGAAACAGTCCTATTGCTCTGTAGTTCTGGCTGCCGCACTGCTGCTCTGCTCTACTCAGAGTGAAGATTGCACCAGGTGTGTGCAAGCATGTCCCAGATCAGCCTGGGCTAATTGATTACACGCACACAAAAAAAAAAAAAAGGAACAAATAGGATAGAAGATATAATACAAGCGCCCAGAGGCGATTCAGTTTGCATGTGCCGCGCTATATAAGTTTTCATCATTCATTAATTCAATACATTTATATATTAATTTATAACATACCATAGGAGAAAGTGTATCCATAATTAAACAATTAATATAATCCAAAAAAAAAAGGATAGATATATGTATATAAAATTATTGTATTAATTTAATAAATAGAAATGTTGGGGGGGGGACATATTGTAATGTTTTCCCTTCTCTCTTTTTTTCCCACCTTTTCGGGCTGTCTCTCTGCTATCCTCATCGGGGCCACTGCCCTCGCAGACCACCATCAGCTGACCAGGTATAGAGGCCGTCCAGAAGGTAATAAGTAGAGGGGAGACAAAAAAGAGAGCCTGGCCACTGACGCTACAGTTTTGGTAGCCCTATCGGGTCAAGAGACGCAAGTTTGCGGCACAGAGGGAGATTCTAGCCATGCTTCCGGCAGAAGGCGCAAGAAATCGCTCAAGGTTACCCTCTTGATTTCTTCAATCAAGGCATAGCCGCTCGCGTCACAGCACTCCCGTCATAGTCAGTCTCACCGCAGACGATTACCTTCATCCCAGACAGAGCTATCTTACCCGCACCACGGCAAATGTTTGCCAAATATGCGGGGCGCCAGCCTTGCCAGGGGAATTGGCCTGCCGCTCGTGCTTCATTGAATTAACCAAGGATTCAGAGGCCACTACTGAGCTCCTAGGAGAATCGCCACAGGGATCATATGTGGGCGATCCTTCCCCAAGCACATCGCCCGGCCGTTACGCCAGGGTGCAGTAACCCTCTCTAAGAATGAGGAGTGTGAGCAGGCGTCGGACTGTCCCTTTTTGGTTGAACCATTTGCCCATTCAGTCAAGGAAGCGATCGGCTGGGAGGAGGTTATGGCAGAACTTCTGAAGGTTCCCAAATATTTCCCGGTGCTGAAAAGGGGGTCCTGAATCATTTCCCTTCATCGAAGAGCTGGAGAACCTCATAAAGGATAAGTGGGGGGGGTCGCATAAGCGGCCCAGTATGAGCAACAAGTTTGCAGATTGTACCCCGTTGTGGGAGTCTAAGATCGATTCTTTGATCAATGCAACTATGGTCGATTCATCTTTAATGCGACTCGCTAGAGACGTTTCTCTACCGATTGAAGACGCAGTTACCTTCCGGGACGCTCTTGACCGTAAAATCAATATAGAACTGAAGAAAGCCTGCTCCACGACAGGAGCCGCTTGTAGGCCGGCTATCACCACAGCGGCAGTCGCTAAAACTATCGCTGCATGGGCAGCTAATGTTGAGAATCCCATTCTAGAAGGAGCCGACCAGGGGAAGATATTCTCCTCCCTGCAGGAAAATTAAGTTGGCTTACGTCTCCTAAGGGGGCGACTTTATGGCTGGGAAGAGCCTTATGGCTGAGACCCTGGATAGCGAAGGCAGCGTCAAAATTAACTGGTGCAAAATTCCATATGGCGGCTTAAGTGTATTCGGCACAAAGATGGACTCGGCCATCTCCAAGGTTACCGGGGGAAAGTCTGGGCTGATTTCTCCGATAGGAAAACCAGAGCCCCAGAAGGGCCCCGCTTACAGGCGTGATCTTCCTGTCAAGTACAGGGATGTTAGATCCTACCGCCCCGGCAGGGAATTTAGGAGGGACTGGAAGACTCGACCCTCCTTCATGTAGATACAGTAAGCCAATCACAGCTGGGGAACAGCAGAAGTCCTTTTTGAGGGTACGTCTGCCCACCCAGCTCAGGTGAGCACCAGACTCAAGAGATTCGCTCGGATATGGACAACTCGTATAACAGATCCATGAACACTATCCTCTATCAAGACCGGTCACAATTGGAAATTCATGGACACATTGCCAGGGAAAACATTCCAGCCTACCAAGTACTTCCGCACCAGAAAGGGAGGGGGTTTTATTCCCCTTTATTTCTGGTACAAAAAAAACAAAACGGGGATCTACGTCCAGTCTTGGACCTAAAGAAGTTCAACAGACGATCAAAATAGAGGCCCTCAGATTGGAAAAGCCTTCAGTCCATTTTGTTGTCAGTGGACGTGGGAGACTGGATGCTATCTCTAGATTTTTCGGGCGTTTACCTTCACATCCCAGTTCATCTTACCTTCCAGAGGTCCCTTCGGTTCTCAATCGATCAATCCCATTTCCAATTTTGGTGCGCCCCATTCGGCATCGCCTCAGCACCCGGAGCATTCGGCAAGTTAGGGTGTTCCTAGGGGCAGAATAAAATACCAGGTTGTACCGGGTGAAACTCCCTCAAGAGAGGCTGAAGCCCTTGCTCCAGAAGATACAGAGTCTGCTATCATCCAGACATCTAACTGTCAGAGCCTGCCTCAGTACCCTGGGGTCCATGTCAGCATCCATACCCTTGATACAGTGGCCCCTGTGGCACATGCGAGTCTTACAAAACTCCTTTCTCAGGCAGTGGAATAGAACGTCAATACTCCAAACCATTCACATCCCGAACTGGGTAAAGCAATTAGTATGGTGGTGGACACACCCGTCCGACCTCAGGGAGTCCATTCCAAAAGTTCCCCCAAGTCCAGAAGTAGTAACATCGGACGCCAGCCAGGGGTGATGGGGTCCACACTATCTAGACTGAGTAGCCCAAGGACAGTGGCATTTTCGGGCTCAGGGCATAGTGTCAAATATTTTAGAGCTCAGAGCAGCCTTTCAGGCCCTCCTGGCCATTGCGCCTCTTCTAGAGAGGAAGAGTGTCCTGATCAGGATGGACAACAAGTAGCGGTGTCATGTATCCAGAGACAGGGGAGCATCAGGAGTCGCATGCTTCAGGAGGAAGTTCGCCCATAATGGAAGGGGCACAAGTGCACCTGTTAGATCTGTGGGGAGTATGCGTCCCAGCGAACGGTCCCTGAACCAACAGGTATTCTCCATTCTTACGAAAACTTGTGGAGTACCAGAAGTCGACCTAGCGGCCACGCCAAAGAACTCCAAGTGTCAGAGGTTCCTGTCCAGAGCCCACTTTCCATTACCTGAAGGGACAAACTGCCTAGTTCTTCCATGGAGCTGCGAGCTAGGGTACATTTTTCTTCCAACTTCTCGGATTACAAGATTCCTGTCCCGACTTCGGAAGTCCTCAGCCACAGTTACTGTACTAATACCATTCCGGCTGAGGAGGCCATGGTTTACGACCCTGCTACAACTAGGTAGGCGGCCTCCAATACATCTTCCAGTAACCTGGGATCTCATACATCAGAGGCAATTCTTCCATCCAGCCCAGAGAAGCTGCATTTGCCAGCTTTGAAGCTGAGAGGGCTAGGTTAGGGGAACTAGGATACTCTCAGGAGGTAATATCAACCTTAGTACAAGCTCTAAGGAGCTCCACTGATGTCACCTATACTAGGATCTGGGAGAGGTTCGTGTCATCGCAGCAAAGAGATTGGAATCCCATCTCAAATTCTTGAATTTCTTCAGTCAGGGTTTAACAAGGGCCCGGGCTTGGGTACCCTGAAGGTGCAAGTATCTGCCCTTTCAGCCATGAAGGGTACTAGATGGACTCTTCATCATCCGGTCACTCTGTTCCTCGGGGCCTACGTAAGATCAGACCACCTAGGAGGCCAGCCTTTCCAACAGGGGATCTCTGTGTAGTACTCGAGGCCCTGTCCAATCCACCTTTTTCTCCATTCAACTTAGTCTCACCGTGGAACCTAGCTCTGAAGATGGCTTCCCGTATTGCTATCACCTCAGTTAAGAGGGCGTCTGAGATACAAGCACTTATGGCTATGGAACCCCTATTCAGTGTTCTTTCCTGACAGAGTGGTTCTGAAGCCCTCAGACCATTTTTATCCAAGGGTAACTTCCTCCTTTCATTATAACAGGACATCGTCCTTTCGTCTTTTACTAATGAGAGGGGCGAGTCCCATGACTAGGATGTCAAGTCTACCATCTCCAGTTACGTCATAGCTACATCTCAGGAAGACGGATTCTCTCTTGATTATCCCACACGGGAGCAGACGAGGTCAGCCAGCTACCTCCCGTACCATTACCTCTTGGTTGTTAAAGCTATCAAAGAGACCTATTCCATCCAGCAACTTACGACTCCTAGAGGGCATTAGGGCTCATTCGACAGGGGCAGAGGCCACTTCTTGGGCAGCATATTGCGGGACTTCACCGGAAACCATAGGCAGAGCAGCAACTCGGTCTTCCCAACACATCTTCATTTCTCACTACAGAGTGAATTCTGCTCTCCTGGCTACCGTCGACTTCGGCAGATATGTTCTTAGAGCCAATTCCTCAGCGCTATAAAGAATAAATATTACTGTTTTCTTGCACCCTCCCGACTGGCGAGTCATATCCCAATGTGTGCTGTCATGAATGCGTCAGGAAAACGGAAAATTGTATACTCACCTTTCCGTAATTTTCCTTTCCTGACGCATCTTCATGGCAGCACACAGATGCCCACCCTGCTGTTTTATGATGATATATACAGAGAATGATGCGGGGCGTCTCCCCTTCAAATTTATAGCTAACCAATCCTGTCAGGTTGTGGGGGTGGAGTCACAACCCAGTGTGTGTGCTGCCATGAAGATGCGTCAGGAAAGGAAAATTACGGAAAGGAGAGTATACAATTTTCAGTTTTTTCTCTGTAAGTCCGTTTTATTTCACTGAACAATAAAAGAGGATTGCTCAGAGCTGGATTAACTCTGTGTGGCAAGACTGGGCACAGATGATAGGAAATCTTATACTCTACATTGTGACATAAACAAAAAATCCACTTTAAGTCTCTTATATTAATAATTAAATTAGCCCCTTTTGTTATAGTTTACAGTCAGACAAACCTCATCAAAGGTGATCTCCTCATAGTCCCAGTTCTCAATGTTAAAAAGTAGAATGACTCTTCCATTCTTGTCTCTACTGGTCAGAATTCCTGGATATCCAGCATCTATTGTGCTCCGTACTGCCTCCGGGGTCAGGTTTTCAAACAGTTCTGGATATTGCTGACGGAAGCTCACGTAACCTGCATGATAGATAATTGGTAAGTAGTCAGTATGTCCTTTGGGTGATTAAGTGAGGTAGCTGAGGCTTAAGCACTGAATCTAATATAGGGCCGAAAAAAATATTGGTGCCTGTAAAGTAATGACAAAAAAAGTCTACAAAGATCTACAAAGAAATTCTTCAAAGATCTCCAATCCGAGATGAGAAAACAGAAACCTGCATGTACTTTGGGCCATGTAAGGCTTTAATGATGGGTGAATAATTGGAGGTGATCATTATTTCACTTTGTCTATTGAGCTTCTGTGTACGCTTGAGGAAGATGTGCCAGTTCTCAAGGGTGGGTAGATATCTGCCTGTCTCTGACCAGGCCTTACACCAGTAGAATTTCTTTCAATTTTTTTTCACAAACGTGTGTTTGATTTTCCAAGAGTTTGTTGGGTCAACTTGACGTAAAAAAAAAAAAAAAAAACTCAACAACAGTGATGAGAAAATTGGAAGGGTCTGAATGGTAATTTTTTTTTTTTTGTTGAACAAATGCAACTCTAACTCTTGAATTGTGGATTTCGTTTGGGAAAAATTATAATGCACATGCTCTAGGTACAAAAGAAGCCTGTGTAAAACATCTGGCATTCCATTCAAGAAGCAGGTCTGGACAAAATATTAAGGGTTGTCAAACAAAATTGGTTGACTCAATAACGGGAAGATCAAATGCTCTGAGGAAGGATCTTTCAGAATTTCCATATGAACAGTCAAAGAAAGTTCTACTGGTGTATGGCCAGCTTCAATGACGACTGCTTAGGCCGGGTTCACATATGTGTGGCCACGGGTTTGTGTCTGAGGTCTAGTGCATCCCTGTACATCGGTTCAGGTGTGATTCAGGTCCAAATTTCTGCCTGAATTCGCACCTGAACCGAAGACCTGCAGGACTCTTTCTAAATTCAGACCACGGCCGGTCACCAGCCATTGAGAGCCGGTCACACTCACCTGTCATGCAAATTGAATGCAGGGAATGGTTAAAAAAATGTTTTTCTCCTTTTTACCATATGGGAGAGAAATACCATTGGGGAGAATTCCTATCCCAAAGACACCACAGGAATTGAGAGGAAATCTCTCCAAAGTGAGGAAAATCCCCTCAGTTGTCAATTATTTTATTTATTTATTTTAGGTACTTACCATATATACTCAAGTATAAGCCAAGTTTTTCAGCACATTTTTTGTGTGCTGAAAATGCCCCCCTCGGCTTATACTCGAGTAACCTTTTTCCGCCCGATCTCCCAGAATTTGGGGACCCGGTACTGGCCGCTAGGGAAGAGCCGAACACCCCCGTGTTCGGTTCGCACCAGAACCTTCGAACGGACCAAACGTTTGCGCAAACATTTAGAACCCCATTGACGTCTATGGGACTCGAACGTTCAAATTTAAAAGTGCTAATTTTAAAGCCCAATATTCAAGTTATTGTTGGAAAACGTCTTTGAGAACCCGGGTCTTGCCCCAGGGAACATGTATCAACGGAAAAAAAGTTTTAAAAACTGTATTTTTTTCTGGAGCAGCGATTTTAATGATGCTTAAAGTGAGAAAAAAATGCAAAATTCCTTTAAATATCGTACCTGCTGGGTGTCTATAGTAGTGGCACATGGTTAGAACTGTCCCTGCACAAAATGAGATTACTATAAGAAAAAAGTAAATTAAGACATGTGCAGTAAACACCAAGTACGTTTAGGTGCAAACTATATGGCACAAGTGCAGTAAACACCAAGTATGTTTAGGTGCAAACTATACAGCACAAGTGCAGTAAACACCAAGTACATTTAGGTGCAAACTATACGGCACAAGTGCAGTAAACACCAAGTATGTTTAGGTGCAAACTATACAGCACAAGTGCAGTAAACACCAAGTACGTTTAGGTGCAAACTATACGGCACAAGTGCAGTAAACACCAAGTACGTTTAGTTGCAAACTATACGGCACAAGTGCAGTAAACACCAAGTACGTTTAGGTGCAAACTATACGGTACAAGTGCAGTAAACACCAAGTACGTTTAGGTGCAAACTATACGGCACAAGTGCAGTAAACACCAAGTACGTTTAGGTGCAAACTATGCAGCACAAGTGCAGTAAACTACAAATAGGTTTAAGTGCAAACTATACAGCACATGGGCAATACAACACGTTAATACACTGCACAATCCACTTCCTGACAGATTTGGAAGAAGTAATCTAACTAAACTATACAGTGTATAAATATATGTACAACTCCTGGGATGTATATATATCCTCTACACACTGTAAATTTAACTAAACTGACTAGCCTGCCTGCTCTATATATCTATCTAGAAAAAAATACACTGTCTCTCCCTCTCTCTAGGACTGATCTTTTCACTAACACCGCCGCAACACACTACACGCGGCCACCTTTCAGGCTGCCTTTTATAGTGTGGGGCGTGTGCTAAAGCACTGAGCCATAATTGGCCAAAGCCACCCTGGCTTTGGCCAATTATGGCTCTCCGTTTTTTTTTGCGCGCTGTGATTGGCCAAGCATGCGGGACATACAGCATGCTTGGCCAATCTTCAGCGCGCAATGCCTCAGTGAATTATGGGCCGTGGCGCGTCACTCGAATTTGGCGCAAACGAACCGTTTTGTTCATATTTCGACAAACAATTGAACAGGCAATGTTCGAGTCGAACATAAGTTCGACTCGTACACGAAGCTCATCCCTACTGGCCGCCCATAGGTCCCCTGGACCCCAAACTTGGCACACAAGTAGCCCAACTTTTCCTCTACAAGTGTAAAAAGTTTGTTGTCCGGAAGACCTATGGCCAGGGAGCACCCCTTCCATAGACCCCCATGTTAAATGCAATTTTTCTGGTGAATTTGGGGACACCCACTAACACACAGCTCCTTTCTCTATCTGCAAAGTAGAGAGGGTCCTGACTCTCCTGTAGTCCAAGGGAGGGGGCGAACACGACACTCCACACCAGGGAGAAAGCCTTGCATTACTGTGTGGAGTTACAGACAGAAGAACAGGAAGTGAGGATTTCTCAGAAGAAATAAGGACATTTAAAAGCAAAATGGAAGGATGAGGTAAGTGAAGGAGGACTGCACTAAGGTAAAGGAAGCTATTTTGGAAAAAAAAATTGTACCTTTACAACCCCTTTAAACGTAAGGGGTCCCCTATTGGGTGGTGCCCATGGGCTTGAGCCCAGTCAAGCCCAATGGTGAGTCTGGCCCTGGTCCTGGCGCTTGCTGGACGGACTTGGGTGCCCTGAAGCCTTCTTCACAAATGCAGTGGATATGTTTTTTTTTTATGGGATTAAGTCGATTTACATGACAAAGAGAGACTTCATAACATTCTGGAGTTATATACAAATTATATACAAATTGCCATCATTAAAACTGAGGCAACAGACTTTGTAAAAATGTATTTTCGTGTCATTGTGCTTCTAATGGGGTTACAGACAGGGCTGTCTTAATGCATGGGCACCCCTGGGCATTGCCCAGGAGCCCCAGGTACATGGGGGCCCCATGATAATCTTGCATTACATCATACTTGCCAACGCTTCTGGATTTGCTGGGACAGTCAAACTTTTTACTAAGCTGTCCCGGGATGGCCGTGTCCCAGACTGGTCCCCGAACCTGTACTGGTCCCTCCTGCCTCCCCCATACTGTGTTCTTTGCGTTGTCTTGTCTTTGATTCACGGCATGTTTTTTTTTTTATTGCTTAAAATCGATTTTATTGAAAGTACTAATAAATATATGCTTAATTCTATTAACTATTTATACTTTGGTGTGTAAATTGGGGGTAAGCTGGTAGGGGGCCCCAGAACACTGCTTTGGCCAGGGGCCCATGATGCTATTAAGACGGCCCTGGTTACAGATTTTAGCAAAATAATCTGAGTGCCCCCCAGCTGACAGGCATGTTATTATTTCTAACAAGGGGTCACCTATGTGTCAATGATAATTTCTTGGAAGTAAAGTTAATAGTAACTGTCTACTCCCCCATGCTTACCCCACCACTCTGCTTCCTGAGAGCCCTGCTACCCGTGTGGTAGAGCAATAATAAAATGGAAGCAACGGAAATGATTTCTGAATGAGGAAATCCTTGTGAAGTTGGTTACAAGATGGTAAACGTCTCGTTTTTTTTTTGTGAGCGTTGTGTTTGGTTAGTAAGGGGAACCTTTGGTCCCTGGTCTCAGAAGGGGGATGTGTAGCTCCCACATAGCACACAGCTTACAGTCTGTATAGAGGGACTGTGTCCTGCTACTGCCACTCATATAGTGAGCTCTTTATATTCACAGAGCCAGCTTCTGTTTTATTATGTCTAATTCACAAGATCTGCTCGTAATAACGGTTCCTCTGGGTTTTCAACGTTAAGACCTCGTTTTTAGAAAGTTCCAACTTTTCAAGAAAAGCCATATAGAAAGTCGTTACTTTAATGGAACCGTTAAACGTTTCAAATGCTTTGATGACTCGACTACTTTTATAAAGAATTTAATTTATTAAGGTGTTTAGATATACTTCCCATTCCTGGTCTGCCATGGGTATGAAAGTTGACGTGAAGGCTGCTTAAGTTCATAAAATGTGTTTTTTTTTTTTTTTTTCATTTATGACATTTTCCAGCTGGTAGAGAAGAGCTTTATTAAATGATCCAGCCAGCGGAATTATGGCAGAGTTATTATTTCCATAGAGTGCCATGTGTTCTGCCTAATGAAGTCACGTTATATGAAAATTAGATGTAAATAAAACAGGTGGTTTCTTTTACTTTTATTAAGATGGCAGCGTTCCAAGATGGAATTTCTGTGTAGCAATATGAATAGGATTGTTCTCTGCATTTGGCAAATACAGTCATAACCTATTTTTTTATTTTATTGTCTCAATCTTGTTTCCAGGAGAATTTGAGGCACAATAATAAAAAAAAAAGCAGTCATAAATATGTAAGTTCATAGCAATTCACCTGTGTCTGCTTGCTATTTGCTCATAATTTTGGAGAAAAGAATAAAGGTAATATATTCGTAATAAACTTTTCTTTTTTTTATTATTATTATTCTCTGCACCAGAATTCCATACTTACATCAGTTGCTATTTTTCTTTCCTCTAACGCACACTGGGCTTAAAAACAGACAATTTTACATTCAAATTTTTTTGGGCCAGATTCAGGTAGCGTTGCATATCTTTGTGCGGGCGTAGCGTATCCTACTTTTACAGGCAAGTGCTGTATTCACACTTGCTCCGTAAGTTGCAGCGGCGTAGCATAAATGTGCCAGCGTAAGTGCGCGTAATTCAAATTAGGCAGGTAGCGGGCGTGTTGTATTGAAATTAACCGTGACCCCACGTAAATGATGCGCCGAACGAACTGCGCATGCACCGGCCGTGGACGTATCCCAGTGCTCATGCTCAAAATCACTTCGCAAATGGTCATTGATTTCAATGTGAACGTAACTTACGCCCAGCCCTATTCTGAATCGGCTTATGCAACCGACGTAAATGACGTACAGTACGACGCTGTCCCGTCGTCCATACAGTACTTAACATTGCCTGCGCCTCATATAGCAGGGGTAACTTTACGCCGGTCTGACACCTTAAGTAAATGACGCAAGTAGATACGCCGGCCACAACTACGTTCGTGAATCGGTGTATCTACCTAATTTACATATTGGACGCGTAAATCTACGTAAGCGCCACCTAGCGGCCGGCATAAATATGCAACTAAGATACGACGGTGTAAGAGACTTGCGCCGCTCGTATCTTAGAAAATTCTGGCGTATCTTGCTTTCTGAATACAGAAAAAATATACGCCGGCGCATCCGAGAACTTACGCGGCGTATCAACAGATACACCAACGTAAGTTCTTACTGAATCTGGCCCTTTGTCTGCATGTGAACATACCTCTATGCTAGCCTGTGGGGCAGATTTACTAAAACTGGAGAGTGCAAAATCTGGTGCAGCTCTGCATACAAACCAATTTAGCTTCCACATTTTATTGTTAAAGCTTAATTGAATAAGCTGATGGCTACCATGTACAGTACAGTACCAGATTCAGAGTGCTCCAGCTTTCTTACAGCTACCTCTTTGTGTCAATGTATGCATAGGCATTTTACAGGTGTATTAGAATAGGATCGTTGCAGGCAGAAAGTAAAAAACATCACCAGCGCATTCAGGAGGGAAGCTTTTGGGCAGAATAAGTGCAGAATGAACTCTAAAGCAGGGATGCCCAACCTTTTGAAGAGCGAGGGCCACATAAGCAACGTGGTAACCAGTCGTGGGCCACAAGGAGCGGAGCGGGTGGTAATGACAGGTCACAGCTACTCTATAGGCCCTCCGATCTTTCCAGATGGAAGGGGACGAATTCCCTTCTGTTTTTCGGATTTGAGGTAGGTGGGCGTAAACGGACATCTGTCGATCTATAGCGGTGAATTGAGGGTCTCATTTGGTCAGGCTGATCATGTAAAAGGGGCCTAAGACTGCTTTCACACTGATGTGCTGTGGTTTACCCACACCGTGGGTGCAGCGTAGTGCACCTGTGTCTATCCTGCTGAACTTTGCCATAGACTCCACCTGTGGCAAAAGCCGGTACTGTAGAGGACGCATCGGCTTATGGGGCTCTGCTCTGCAGCCACTTTCTTCCTCTACTACCAGCTTCATTCACAACACTGATGCTGTGGTATGACGGGTCGGCAACCTGCGATCTGGGCTTGCCAACCCACCATTCCAGAGCAGGAGGTTGCAGGCCACATCAGAGGGCTCCGCGGGCCACATGTGGCCCCCGGGCCACTGGTTGGCCACCCCTGCTCTAAAGGCTTTTAGGCGCATTTGTGCGATAATGCATTCTATTGGCCAGACTAATTTAATATTCTGGGTAGGGTTGTCCCAATACCACTTTTTTAAGACCGAGTACAAGCACCGATTTTTTCAAGTACTCGCCGATACCGATTACTGATACTTTTTTTTAGTGCCATATGACAGTGGCACTAATATGCAGCACTGATGACGTGTGGACTGTGTCAGTAGTTTTTATTTTTATTTTATTATATTTTTACAATTTTATTTCTTACAATTTTTTTTTTTACAATGCTTTCTTTTTTTGGAGGGAAGTGGATGGTGTCAGTTATTTTTTTATTATTTTTAGAACTTAACCTTTATTACAATTCTTTTTTATTTATTTTTTATTAGCCCTGAAATCTCCTTTTTGAGACAGGGAAAGGGACTGTGAACAGACATTCCCCAGTCCCTTTTTCTGCAGCCTCAGCTGCACTGAAGATGAATAGAGAGGAGACAGCATCTCCTCTCCATTCATAAACTGAAGCATTGTAAACTGTCAATGAATGAATAGAGGCAGTAATCACTGACTCTTTGCATTTGGAAAAGGAAAGAGCCGGTAAATTACATATTTACCGTCTCCTTCTACTATTCATCGTGACAGATTGAAGACAGAGGGGGTAGAGGAGTACAGAAGGGGAGAGGTGGACTCTAGGAGGATATGGGGGACAGTCAGGGGTTATCGGTGCAACGCTGGCATACATGTATAATAGCCTGACAATGGAATCTGAGTTCTCTAGAAAGCTTGCATCTTCAAAAACTCAAGTAAGCCAATATATGGTATTACTTAAGCTTTAAACTAAATGCTTTCTGCCCTGTATAATTTGTTTAGCTGTAAAGTGTTAGTTATGCAATCTAAGTGATGGCTGTAAACAGGGCCGGCCCTATAATGGGACCGGGTGGGAAACCATGGGTACCAGGCGGCACATTTAGGGGAGCGGCTTTCTGCCGCCCCTACCAGCCCGTTCCGCTCACTCTGCTGCCTGCGAGGAGCATGGCGCCAGGCTGCCGTGAGGACACTCGCAGCGGAAGCAGTCAGCGAGTGAGAAGGGCAGGCAGTCACTGCTGCCTCTCAGGAGCCCGGCGCCGCTGCTGTAGTGGTGACATGACAGGACACAGGAGCGGGCGGGCCATCCGTAGGGCTTGTCCGGATTAAACACGTGACATGTGCGTGAGTGACTGTGGGTGATCGTGATTCGCAGCCATCCGGAGTCCCGCCCCCTTGTCTGGCGCGCTGTTCCTTCTGACTGCCTGGGATGAGGTCTGTGACTGTCATCATCCGCTCTTCCACCCGCCCGTCTGTAAGCCTCCCCTGGCTGTCAGGCTCAGCAACCCCCGTCAGCAACACCACCCTGTCAGCAACCCCCCCTGTTTGCCCCCTCAATTTCAGCAAGCCCTCCCCTCTGTCAGCAAGTCCCCCTCTCTGTCAGCAACCCCCCATCATCCCCCCTCCCTGTCAACCCCCCTCTGTCAGCCCCCTCCCTGTCATCAACCCCCTTGTCAGTGCCCCCCTTCTGTCTGCCTGCCACTCTTTGTAAGCCATTCCACTCTGTCAGCCCGCCGCTCTCTTTAAGCCGCCCCCTGTCAGCCCACCCTTCTCTGTAAGCCACCCCCCTCTGTCAGCAACTCCGTCTGTCAGCCCCCTCTCTGTCAGCAACCCCCCTCTCTGTCAACAACCCCCGTTAGCCACCCTCTCTGTCAGCAACCCCCCTCCATCAGCCCCTTTCTCTGTCAGCAACCCCCCTCTATCAGCCCCTTTCTCTGTCAGCAACCCACCCCTGTCTGCCCGCCCCTCTCTGTCAGCCCACCTTCCTCTATAAGCCACCCCTCTGTAAGCCCGCCCTTCTCTGTAAGCCACTCCCCTCTGTCAGTAACCCCCCTCTCTGTCAGCCCCCCTCTCTGCCTCTGTCAGCAACCCCCCTGTTAAACCCCCTCCCTGTCAGCCCCCCTCCCTGTCAGCAACCCCTCTGTCAGCCCCCCTCCCTGTCAGCCCCCCTCCCTGTCAGCAACCCCCCTGTCAGCCCCCAACTCTGTCAGCAAACCCCCCTGTCAGCCCCCCTCTCTGTCAGCAACCCCCCTGTCAGCCCCCTCCCTGTCATCAACCCCCCTTGTCAGTGCCCCTCTTCTGTCAGCCTGCCTCTCTCTGTAAGCCATTCCACTCTGTCAGCCCGCCACCCCCTGTCAGCCCACCCTTCTCTGTAAGCCACCCCCCTTTGTCAGCAACCCCCTCTCTATCAGCCTCCCTCTCTGTCAGCAACCCCATCTGTCATCCCCCTCTCTGTCAGCAACCCCCGTCAGCCCCCTCTTTGTCAGCAACCCCCGTCAGCCCCCCTCTCTGTCGGCAACCCCCCTGTCAGCCCCCTCTCTGTCAGCAACCCCCCTCCATCAGCCCCCTTCTCTGTCAGCAACCCACCCCTGTCAGCCCGCCCCTCTCTGTCAGCCCACCCTTCTCTGTAAGCCACTCCCCTCTGTCAGCAACCCCCCTATCTGCCTCTTTGTCAGCAACCCCCCTGTCAGCCCTGCTCTCTGTCAGCAGACCCTCTCTGTCAGCCCCCCCTCTCTGTCAACCCGCCCCTCTCTGTCAACCCGCCCCTCCTCTCTGTCGCCTACCCCTTCCTCTGTCAGCTACCCCCTTCTATCAGCTACCCCCAAACAGCATGCAAACCCATCCTTTCTTCCCCCGCTCCAGCTGGGCTAATGTCCTGCAGCCAGGTCACACTGCACTGTCTGTGCACTCCCGAGACAGTGAATGGAGGGCCACATCTTTGCAGTGGCTCCTGGAAGGTAATGTATTTTTTTGTCTTGATGTAATGGAGGTCTCTATTTGGGGGGTGGGGCAGGCACTGACTGATATTTAATCTGTTATTTTCTTCTCTATTTGTGGGGTGCCTGTGGATTGCTTTGAATTTTTGGGGCTTTTTTGTAATTAAAAGGTGCTGAAAGGGTTGTAGAATGCACAGTGGCACTTTGTGAACAGTTTGTATGGGGTTGGGTTCAGTAGAACTGATTCAGGTTTTTGCCCTACTGACACCGTCCACTGCCCTACTGACACTGTCCACTGCTCTACTGACACCGTCCACTGCTCTACTGACACCGTCCACTGCTCTACTGACACCGTCCACTGCCCTACTGACACCGTCCACTGCCCTACTGACACCGTCCTCTGCTCTACTGACACCGTCCACTGCTCTACTGACACTGTCCACTGCTCTACTGACACCGTCCACTGCCCTACTGACAGTTTTTATTTATTGTGCTATAAACAACAAAAAAACGACAATTTAAAAAAAAATATATATATATTTTACTTTTTGCTATAAGAAAAAACAAATTTCTTCATCAGTTTAGGCCAATATGTATTCTTCTACAAAAAACACAATTAGCGTACATGGTTAGTTTGCGCAAAAGACATTGTGGCTGCCAGCAATGCACATGTCCCTTTATACTCCTGGATACATGTATAGAGCCATGACAGGTTCTCTTTATACTCCTTTATACATGTATAGAGCTATGACGTGCCCCCTTTAGCTATCATGATATAAAATAATGAATGTGGGGGCCTTTTGGTGGGCGTGATTTATTTGGGGGGGGGGGGGGGGCAGCATTTCATTCTTGGTCCCAGGCAGCACAATGTCTTGGGCCGGCACTGGCTGTAAATCACGATGTGCAGCCTCTTGCACAATTTAAAGAGCAGTCGGGGATCACATTAGCAGTTTTACTGAACTCCAAGCTGATCTACAACACCTCACCAGCCCACCAGTCTCTGCACACTGCTGAGATCCCCATAGGTGACCATAGAGCAGTAATCAGTATGCTGGTTAAGGTCAGATCACTTGTGCAACCCCACTAGTTGTACTTGTTATTTCATTGACAAATCAATATCAGATCCTATACAGCATATCAGGAAGAGAAACCAATGGAGGCCAGAGAATTTAGAAAACCAAGGCAACTGTACAAGTCACTGGAAACCACAGAAATAAGAAAACTAAACACCTGATATACATTTTCTATTAACAATGTCTTGTACAGCCAACGAAAATATGTGCATTATCAGGTAGGAAATATTCTTGAAATGACTAATTATGGACAACACAGCTTGTTTTCTGGACTTAAGAAAAGTGGAACCCCAAAGGACAGTAGCAATAAATGGTGACCTCGGAGTTTGGAATTTTCCAGCACTATACAGTATTACCAGCCTCACCATGTGTGTTAATTGTACACGAAAAGAGAGCACGTTTTCACTAACATTCCTTTTGTGAAGAGAACTTTCACTTTTGTGAGCCAAGTGTACTCCATTAAATCATGTTTTCTTTTATATCATGTGCATAGCCATTTGTGTGGCCATCGCGCCTAGAGAAGAGATGGAACCAGGATGTTCTATGGGAAGAAGGCAAGTCATTGGAGACAGTGTGATGCTTTGGGCAATGTTCTGCTGGATGTTACTTGACAATTATTGTGGAAAGAAAAAGTTGCGCTAAACCTTATAAACAACTTTGATGTGAACAATGTAAAACAAGCATAAACTATAATATTGAGCACAAATAAAAATATCTTCCTGTGTTGTTAGTGAAAAAATGTATAAAATATTACATATAAGCTTCAACAAAAGTCCATAAATCAAATAAATGAAAGATTGGGTCACCACTGTGACCACAGTGAAAATAGGATGCTCCTTCACCAGTGAACAAAAGTCCTTAAGACAGTGTAATCAGATGAATCACCAATACAGAGTGACAACCAATCAGCTGAAATCCTCCACGACAAAGCATATGAGTCTGCTTACCAGATCCCGGCGGTCCCTTGGTTATAGGGGACCCCAGGTAGCATGTAGATATAAAGGATTGCTGAGCCAAAAGCTGGATGAAAGCAGTCTAAGGTCGCGTACACACGATCGAACATGTCCGCTAAAACTGGTCCGCAGACCAGTTTCAGCGGACATGTTCGATCGTGTGTACAACCTATTGGACCGTTTTCCAGCGGACCAAAGTTTCAAAACATGCTTGAAAACCTGTCGGCTGGAAACCTGTCCGTCGGACAGGTTCGATGGTTAGTACACAAAATCATTGGACCAAAATCCCGCGTATGCTCAGAATCAAGTCGACGCATGCTTGGAAGCAAAACAGACCCACACAAGTACTCGGTGAGGCTCCCCCAAAGGGAGACCCCATGAGAGAGGGCGAACTAAGTCAGAAGGCCATGTCCACCCCCTCCCAAGACTTTCAGGGCAGGCCTGAGGACCAGCACCCTACTCATCACATCGTGCAAAACGTGTACAAAACATAAAGATACAAAAACGTGACACACACACTGAAAGTCTCTTGTGCTGAAGGCTGTGGGGTACAGACCTGCTCCTCCTATTAGTCTGTGTTTGCATTTAGAACAACTGAGCCTGAGAGAGAGAGAGAGAGAGAGAGCTTGGAGAACGATCCACAGAAAGGTGAAACTGGGACGAGGGCAGACCTGTTGCTTTCAACATTGAGAGACTGAGCCTTGCAAGGACCCAACCATGAGGACCGGTGACTTTTAGGACAGCAGACCAACAAGTGTATGGGACCGGACTTGTTGCATGCCTGGAGCGGTGAGCTAAATCTCCATACTGACACAATAGAGACTCCATACTGTGCAATAGAGACCGATCCTTATTCAGCAGCTCATCAGCTATCCATTACATACTCCTAAAGGGACAGCTTCAAGTGCACCACCTTACAAAAGGACCCCATTGGTAGCTGGCTAATACTGAAAATTAGGCACCAGGCATTTGTAGCCACCTCCAGGGGTATCCCTTTTTCAGGAACATATATACCCACCCACTATTAATGCTGTATGCAAAGTGTGCCAATACTTTTAAACCTGTTTGCACCAGTCATGATTAAATTTAACATTACTACAGTTTAGTTTCCATTTAAACATCTAAAATCATCCATAGGATAACAGGGGCACTGACAGCCATTACTGATGGGCACTGATTGGCATCTGTGATGGGCACTGACAGGCGTTACTGATGGCCACTGATTGGCATCTGATGGGCACTAATTGGCATCAGTGATTATCAGCTGTTTTAAGATTATTCCCCTGTTTAACTACCTTGCCACAATACAGGATTATTCAAAAAGATAGAGCAGATTTCAAATTTTTATTTCAAGCAAATTGTAAGGGATAGAAGCATATGTGCACATCATTGGATAGAGGAAGGTTCAAAGTTTTATGGTCCTTGAGACACTCAACATGAGCACCATATGTTGCGCAACAACATCAAAACAGTAGACCGTTTCTTGCCACACACACAAATCAACTGGTCAATGGTTATCGAATAGCAGGCATGGGTGGGACAAACACTCTTTTCCTTTTATGTACCCCCACAGATAAAAACCACAGGGTGTAAGGTCTAATGACCTTGGCGGCCACAGCTGATGAACAAGATCTTGTTGTCCACCCCTTCCAGTCCATCGTTCAGACAACGCCGGATCTCCAAATTGAAGTGAGCCGGGGGAACCATCTTGCATGAAAATTAAGTAATTTTATTCTTCTTGAAGTTTTGTAGCATGTCCAGATATGAAAATCATCTTTCATTTGCCTTTAATTTTGAACCTTCCTCTATCCAGTGATAATAATAAAAAATGTAAATCTGCTCCATCTTTTTGAATAACCCTGTACATCCTTTCAATCTACCATCCAGTTGCTGGCTGCCCAATTTCTTTGTAGTATTTTTAGAGTGGTAGCATACTAACTTAAAACAGGTGTCGGTGGGGACCGAGCAGCTTATATAGTTTTGACAGAACAAAGAACTCATCATACCAAGTGGCTTCTGTGGGGGTAGTGCTAAATAATAGTTCTATAGTGCTTTTCTTCTTGGGGACTCAAAGTGCTTATAAAATTAATGTTGAGGTTTTTGAAGAGAAGGATTTGTCAATGTATTATTATAAGCCGGAGTAAACAGATGTGTCTTGAGTCTACTTTTTCGTTTCAATAATTTTTGTTGGACATATCAAGGATAGTCATACAAGTTTCCACCAACATAGTGTTTCACAGAGGCACAACAATGGACCATAATATGCAATGCATTTGTGATGTCTTGAGTCTGGGAAGCATTCAGGAAGGATGCTTCCTAGACAAGTGGATAGGATAAGGTGACCAGATTTTTAAAATGAAATCCGGGGACATATCATTTCTTTACTAGTAGTGGCAACAATCAGAGACTTTCTGCCCGTCGCCGCCCGCCACACAGCCTCTCAAGTCTTACTCTTCGGGCCCCGGCTACTACTGGATGGGGAGTGGATGAAGATCACTCCGCCAGGGAAGGCAAGGAGATAGGCAGGAATATTCCCTCCGCTCCGACCAGCACATGATTATCAGAAGGGAGCACACATAATGGGAAAAATACAACCCCCCTATGCTAGTAGGCACGTGGGAGCGGGGGGGGGGGGGGGTGTTATTCAATTTTTTTTATTTTCATTCGGCACTGACTGTCTTTGAAATTGCCCCTTTCCCCTATTAAATCCAATCTGGGGACAAAACCAGGGACAGACTTGGTCTGGGGACAGTTTCCTCAATCAGGGGACTGTCCCCTAAAACTGGGGATGTCTGGTCACCCTAGGATAGGAGTGAGTTCCATATTGTGGGTGCTGTATGATAGAATGTAATTTGAAAATTACTCTGGAAGTATGTAATTTTCCACTCTTTGAAGAGTAAAGGATGCAGGTGTTATGCGTGGGTTACCATAAGTTACCATAGGTTCAGGCTGATAGGTGGAGCACAAGTAATTTAGGGCTTTATTGGTAGGCCAATTACAGGAGTTCATCCATTGGGTTGGTGGGCAAGGAGAGCGGCCAGAGATGGACTGGCCATTGGGACTACAGGGAGTTTCCTGGTGGGCCGATGGCTCAGTGGGCCAGCTTCAGTGACAGTGGACCGCTGCCCCCCCTCCGCTCCTCTGTTTCTCCCTTCCCGCAGTGCAGGGAGAGGGGACAGACAGGCCTGGGAGTTTCTCCCTTCTGCCTAATCTTGTCTCATAAGGGGGGGCACCGAACTGATTCTTTGCCCTGGGTGAAATAATGTCTAGCTTCCCTTCCCCACTGGTACTGCCTATAAAAGAGTACCAGCCGTTCTACTCTAATAAAGAAGAACGGCTAGTGGCTAGTGAAGGGGGAGAGGGGGCTTGGGTGGCCGTGTGGGGGGGGGGTTGTCCAGTAATGGTGTGTCCTTTGATAAAGTCTAAGGCCTCTCCTGAGATACCAGCCTTGTGCTCGGTACCCCCCCCCCCCCCCCAGACAGGTTCTTCATCGGGCTGCTTCCTCCCTCAGGACGGACAGCACAGGACCATTCTGCAACTGCAGACCCAGTCTAACTACTGGGCCTACAAGGTAGATTACTGCCCCGGACCAACGTGGTCCCGGAGCCAGGAACACTCGAACACGCACCCCCGGCCATGAGTGCCACACACGGGGGGTGGTGGGACTACAGACCCGCGATCGACGACTGCGAACCAAATGGCGTCTGTCCCTTAATGACTCTCCCCCAGCATGCACAGTGGGGCGACCAACCCCCACTGATTGGTTGCTGGAAAAAAAACACCCAATACACCCTGACTTGACTGCTGCCACCCTTAGCCTGGGGTGGTACAGGCACCCCAGGCAGCAATAGTGGTCACTCACAGTACAGCCATGGCAAATAACATTGTCAGAGGTAACAAAATCTCTGACCACCCTCTAAATGTAAAGAAGCACCAGCTATGAAAGTAGCAGGGTGCTACACTTGTAATATTCCTAAATTGGTGGAAGGAGGATGTAATGGCAGATGATACCTGTTGCTTAATTGATAAATCAGTATCCACGATCGCACTCAGGCTGTGCACATGGTCTAATATTCCTGAGGTTTAAATCAGCTGGATGTGTTTGCTGCCACTTTAATGTTAGCTTCTGGCTTCCAGTTACAGACACTTTTGTCTTGCCTAGGTTCAATTTCAACCAGTTACAGTTCATCAGCTCTTGTATGTCAGTAAGACACCTATCAAACTTGGTCACATGGTCACCAGAGTCTGGTCTGAAAGACAGGTAGAGTCGTGTGTCATCTGCATAGCCATGGTAGCTTAGACAATGGTGTTGGGTGAAATCTCATAGTGGAATCAAGAATATGGCAACCGAGAATTAAGACAGAATAGAGTCTTGTGGCACCCCCAAAATGAAGTGGAAGTCAAGAGGATAAGGGACCCTTTGGGATCTCCCTGACAATTTGGAAGTTTGAACCAGCTGAGCGCTGTACCTTCTAGTCTACAAAGCAGCTTTAAGTGATTAAGTAAGATGTCATGTCGACACATCCACAGGTTTAGACTGTAGAAGGCCAAGATCTTTGGATCAGAGGATGACTGATAATGGCTTCTCTAAATTGGTGTTTAACCACATCCCACCCGGCCACTGCATATATATACGGCCGGGTGGGCGCTCCCCTTCTGAGTGAATGTCCAGGAACATCTCTCAGAAGGAGAGGGAGATCGCGCATGCCCGCGCAACGATGTGATCCCGATCGGCAGGAGGGCTCTGTGACTTCAAAGTATTCAGATGGCCAAAAACTGTGATTCTGTATACTGTATATAATTTTTTTAATCCGGCACCATTTGCAGCCGAGTAAGTCGGAAGTGATGTCATGATGTTGCTTCCTGTATTTACATACAGGAGACTGGAATGAAGCCGTTTACAGCCTTGTGCCAGTCTCTCTCTAGGCGCCGGAAGTGGTGCATCATGGATCGGGTCTCCCGGTGGGACAGGAGGCCCGGTCAGATTGGCTTTATTTTTTTTTAGCTGGATAGCCAATCGCCCGCTCTAAACAATGGTATCGGGGTGATGCCTGCAGCTGTCGGCATCATCCCGGTATAACCCCTGAAAGCCGAGGACACATGTATGCGCATGCTCGGCGGTAAGGGTAAACATGTGTGTCCTAACCATGTGTATATATATATATATATATATATATATATATATATATATATGTACTGACAACATTGGGGAAGCACAATAAGTACCAAAGGGCCGCAGGATGCCAACGGGCTACAGGTTGGGCACCAGGAGACCCAGACCATCAGTTACTTTACAAATGAAATTAATTGAGTCTGTGTTATACATCAGGAAAATCACAAGCATTGCTAATGGATGGAAAGTAAGATCACAAGCCAGTTAATCTGTTTAATTGGCTAAGCCTTAGACTATCTGTGCAGCGATCACATGCTCATGGCATGACCTCATCACAACAGGAAGGGGAGTTTGTCATTTACAGTGTTACAATACGTTTTACTATAGACTTGGATTTTACAAGTTACGCATCACATGTGGTGTGCTTAGTGATTATTCCAGGAAACGGATGGAATATCTCCCCAGATCATTGCAGAGAGAGATGGCCCTTGCTTTATTCCTAAAAAATGTGTAACTGAGGCCCGACCAAACCTTGCACATGGGGCAGTGAGGTCAACAATTTCACATACCCTCGAAAAATGTGTTTTTCACTACATAGTATATTACACACACCGTGCTTGTGTCGTTATCTACATATCTAATATTGCCGGGTATTCTGGCTTTCTCCACAAAAATGACAATAACACATGGAATAAAACATAATTATGAACCAGCTAAACTCAATATGTTCTCTGAAATGTTAATTTGGAGAACTACGGCATTAAACTGTTACAAAACGTTATAGTTTTATGCTGGTACATTAGCGCCATCTAATGGTCAGACATTTAAATCATTTAAATCATTTTAAGGTCATGTCCACCTTTTTAAAAAAAAACGAATACAGTACAGTAAAACTTTGTTTGAGATTGTTTTGCAAGAAGAGCAAAATTTGTAAAGAAATGTAGACTTGATATACAGGCGATGTTTTCATATACAAGTAGCGTCATGTCACAACTGAGTATAAAACAAAACAGAGGCGCCTCTAAGGCCTCGTACACACGATCGGACATATCCGATGAAAACGGTCCGCGGACCATTTCCATCGGATATGTCCGATCTGGAGTTTGATCCGATGGCGTGTACACACCATCGGATCAAATTCCCCGCCGGCGGACGGCGCGGTGACGTGGCGGTGACGTGGCGGCGTCAACGTCACCGCCGCGTCACCGACACGTCACCGCGGAAGTAAAACACTTCCGCGCATGTGCCGAATCCATTCGGCGGCGGCGCGGCGGCGGTGCGGGACGACATGTCTGCTGGTAAGTGTACTAACCAGCAGACATGTCGGGCGGACAGATTCCCACCGGATAGATTTCAAAGCATGCTTTGAAATCTGTCGGGTGGACAAATCTGTCCGCTAGCCCATACACACGATCGGAGATGTCTGCTGAAACGGTCCATCGGACCGTTTTCAGCGGACATATCCCCTCGTGTGTACGAGGCCTAAGTGTAGCACTATGGTTACATTTAATGAAGGTACAACATTTACCAACTCACATGGTTGATGATTAAAATAAGCCCATCCGACAAGAAAACCGTGGATTTTTTTCCGACTGAATTGTGGGTCAAACTTGTGCTGCATACACACGGCCACACAAAATTCTGACCGTTAAGAACGCGGTGATGTACAACACTACTTTGAGCCGAGAAAAATTAAGTTCAATGATTCTGAGCATGCGTCGAATTGATTCAGAGCATGCATGTTTTTTTGTGTGTTGAAATTGTATACAGAACTTTTACCATCAGAAAATTTGAGAACCAGCTCTCAAATTTTTGCTGTCAGAGATTCCGACAGATGGGGCCTACACACGGTCAGAATTTCTGACCAAAATCTCACATCAAACTTTTCTTGTCGGAAATTCCGACTGTGTGTACACGCAATTAGAGTTAAAAAAAAAGTTCTTTGCGCTGGACCCCTCGGAGGCGTCGATACGCCGGAGACCTCTTTGCAACGAGTTTCACAGTTTCAGTACCTAGGAATAGTGAGTGATTCATAGGGACCTGACACAGTCCATTGCCCTTAACCCGACTCCGGTGCTGTCCCTCCTGACTCAGAGATGTTCTGCTTGGAAGACACTCCCCCTTACCCCTGGTCGGATGGGTTAACCTTGTTAAAATGACTGTCTTGATGAAATTTTTGTATATATTTTGATTTTTTTTTAATTTAGATTCATACTTACCTAGGTGGATGCTGCATCTGACCCCCCTGTCGGTTCTAAAACTGAGAACCGAACAATCAAACACTGGCAATCGCTCGGTTCTCAGGGCTTCCTGAGCAGAAAGCTGGTGACTGTCAGTCACTGCTGTCTGCTCTGCCCATCCCTCGCTCACTGGTGCGCTGGGCTGTGGAGGGGGTGGGAGCAGGCTCTCAGCGGCTCGCCGAGTTGGGTGCCGGTCCAGGGATGTGGGCATCCCCGGTCTTCATTGTCACGATCTTGCCTGAGCCTTGGATTGGCTCTGTAACATCAGTGGGCTTCAGCCCTCTGCTGAAAACAGGTTATAGGAGTGGAGACCAAACTGCACTCCTATGATCCACAGAAGAAGTACTGCCAAATGAGCGTTGGCTTTACTTTTCCTTTAAAACCTAGGAGTTTAGAGGGGAATGCAGTTTGTTTTTTAGGTAGCATGTAGAGGAGATTAGCTTAAAGATACCTTGTAACTTTGTCCATTCTGGGGAGAGTCACAAGACTCTGGATAGCCCTCTACTCCCCACTCAGGTATATTTCAATATACACTCTTTGGCCACCACCCTCCTTCTAGTCTTCTATCTGAACTATGGTTGCTACGTGTCCGGGGTTCACCCGGACAATCCAGGTTTTTAATCATGAAACCCGGACACATTATTCAGATCAGGGCTGTGGCTCCCCAAGTAACCAAGATAGTCGCACACAAATCTGTTTCCATCTGGGAGCTGCAGGTGGCTGTCTGGTGGCAGGTTCTGCATCACTTGGGGGCAGGGTGATGATGTCAGCAAGAGCAATTTGGCCACAGCCACTGTTCGCTACGGCACACTATGTGCACCGCATTAATACTCTCCTTGGGGCATCCAACAGTGTCTCTGGCCACTAAAGTGTTCATGTTTGGCTTGAAGAAAAGGTAGCAACTCTACTCTGAACATTGTTAAATGGGAATGGTGGTGTAATAGGTCCAGGAAAGCGCCAAATGAAAAGACCTTAGTCCAAAATCTTTAGTGTTCAACTGGTTACAACAAGCACGAGTCTATTTAAAGGGGTTGTAAAGGTACAATTATTTTTTTTCCTAAATAGCTTCCTTTATATTAGTGCAGTCCTCCTTCACTTACCTCATCCTTCCATTTTGCTTTTAAATGTCCTTATTTCTTCTGAGAAATACTCACTTCCTTGGAAATCTAAGTATTTGTTGAGCTGCTGAATACAGGCCAAGTAGTGACATTGTCCACATTTTGCTAACCTGGGAAAATCCATACTCGGCACCCCTCTACCGCTTGGCTATGGGTATATTGTCGTCCACCCGGGTGATCGCCAACACCATCGAAATTAAAGCTGACCCAAGGAGGACTCCTAAGTAGGTGACATAATCTCTTAGGCAGCTTACACACGATCAGACCGGTCCGATGAAACTGGCCTTAAGGACCAAATTGATCGTGTGTACGGCCCAAAGTTTTAAAACTTGCTTTAACCACTTCAGACTCGAGGACATCCAGGGACGTCCTCGGCTTTGTGCGGTGATATCTCAATGATGCCTGCAGCTGCACAGGCATCATTCAGATATCGCCGTCTTCAGCCGGCGATTCTGTGCACCAGAAGAATGATCAAAGCAGCGGTTCCGCCGCTCGATCGTTCTTCTAGGCAGCGGGAGGGGACGCCCCCCCTCCCGCGGCCATCTCAGAGAGCGAATCGGCCGGCGCTCGTTGGTGAAGCATAGAGATGACTGGTGACCAGACGGTCACAGTCATCTCTATGACCGTCGGAGGACCGGGTGCGACGTTATGACGTCACGCCTGGTACCCGGAAGTAAACAAAGCCGATATCGCGGCTGTCGGCATGTAATCGGTGATTTTTTTTCACTGATTTCATGCTTGTAAGCCTGTAGGAGAGATGTGGGGTCTTATTGACCCCACATCTCTCCACAAAGAGGACCTGTCACAGTTATTCCTATTACAAGGGATGTTTACATTCCTTGTAATAGGAATAAAAGTGATAAAAAAAAAATGTAAAAATAAAAAAATGAAGTAAAAAAATAATAATAAAATAATAAAAAAAAAAATTTAAAGCGCCCCTGTCCCGGTCGTTTGCGTGCAGAAGCGAACGCGCATGCAAGTCCCGCCCACATATGTAAACACCGTTCAAACCCCACATGTGAGGTATCATCGCGTGCGTTAGAGCGTGTGCAACAATTCTAGCAATAGACCTCCTCTGTAACTCAAAAATAGTAACCTGTAAAAAAAATTAAAGCATCGTCTATGGAGATTTTTAAGTACCGAAGTTTGGCGCCATTCCATGAGTGTGCGCAATTTTAAAGCGTGACATGTTAGGTATCTATTTACTCGGCGTAACATCGTCTTTCACATTATACAAATAAATTGGGCTAACTTTACTGTTTTGTTATTTTTTAATTCATGAAACTCATGAATGTTTTTTTTCCCTAAAAAAGGTGTTTGAAAAATTATTGCGCAAATACCGTGCGAGAAAAAAAGTTGCAATGACCGCAATTTTATTCCCTAGGGTTTCTGATAAAAAAAAAAATATATAATGTTTGGGGGTTCTAATAAATTTTCTAGCAAAAAAATTGTAATTTTTACATAAAGGAGAAAAGTGCCAAAATAGGCCCGGTAACGAAGTGGTTAAAATCTGTCCGACGGACACCTGACCGTCGGACCAAAACGATGGTTAGTACGCAAAAGCATTGGACCAAAAACCTGCGCATGCTCAGAACGACCTGGGGGTCCTAGTAGATAATAGGCTCATCAAAGGCATGCAATGCCAACCTGCTGCTAACAAAGCAAATATTGGCATGCATTAATAAGGGAATTAACTCCAGAGATAAAACAATAATTCTCCCACTCTATAAGACTCTGGTCCGGCCGCACCTGCAGAATGCTATCCAGTTCTGGGCACCAGTCCTCAGAAAGGATGTACTGGAAATTGAGCGAGTACAAAGAAGGGCAACAAAGCTAATAAAGGGTCTGGAGGATATTAGTTATGAAAAAAGTTGCAAGTACTGAACGTATTCTCTCTGGAGAAGAGACGCTTGGGAGGGGATATTATTTCAATTTACAAATACCGTACTGGTGACCCCACAATAGGGATAAAACTTTTTTGTGGAAGAGAGTTTAACAAGACACGTGGCCACTAATTAAACGTAGAAGAAAAGAGGTTTAATCTTAAACTACGTAGAGGGTTCTTTACTGTAAGAGCAGCAAGGATGTGGAATTTCCTCCCACAGGTGGTGGTCTCAGAGGATTCAAAAAACTATTAGCTAAGCACCTGAATGACCACAACATACAGGGATATACAATGTAATACTGACATATAATCACACACATGGGTTGGACTTGATGGACTTGTGTCTTTTTTAAACCTCACCTACTATGTAACTATGCATAGTTTGGTGATCACAATTCAGCTTCTTGAATGAATATTATTCTTACCTTTTAGAAGGTCATAAGCTCGGCTGACATCATATTTTCTTGCACGTATGAATCGCAGAAAGAAACTATCTCCCTTCTCGGCAACCTTCTCTGCTACAGCTTTACAAATGTCATCTCCAGAGCTGGCTTTCTCCTTTACTATGGACCGCAGCTCCTTCACCGCTAATTCTTTGCTCTCATTTGTCTCATTTAATTCATCTTTAGCCTTACACAAAGAATACAAAAAATGAATCATACATAATACAATCATTATTCTCCATGCTGCTAAAGATGGGATCTATGGGTGTGTATAGCTTTACAAACAAAACTTTTAATATTGAATTTGTACTGAGTTCTATTGTTGTCAAAAGTTGCTCTGCGTACACATTTTACACAATTCTTTTGGGCTCCATTCACACTTGTGCGACTTGTCACGCGACTTTTGACACTAAAGTTGCATGACAAGTCACACCCCATGTTTTTCAATGACAACTGTTAAATCAGTGTGAACTAAAGTCGCAGCGACTTTAAAAAGTTTAATGCACAATTTTGGTCTGACTTTCATGTGACTTAAGTGCCATAGACTGCATTAAAAGTCACATAAAAGTCGCACCTAAATGTTCTACATGCGACAGTTGTGCAACAGTTGTCCATTATCCTTGGTCAAAGCCAAAGTTGTATCCAAGTCGCACCCATCTAAGTTTGCATTAGAGTTGCAGTCCAAAGTCGTAGGACTTCAAAGTTGCACAAGTGTGAATAGAGCCTTATGCTGCGTACACACGGTCGGAATTTCCGATAGCAAATGTTCGATGGGAGCTTGTTGTCTGAAAATCCGACCGTGTGTAGGCCCCATTGGACATATGCTGTCGACACATATATTTGCTTTTACAAGGTGAAGGCTTAGAGCCAGTTCACACTTAGGCGGCACAACTTGGGGGGCGACTCCGCAAGGCGTCCTGAAGACGACTTCAGAGGCGACCTGCAAAATGACCTCTGTATAGAAGTCAATGCAGGTCGCCCCGAGCCGGCCCCCGAAGACGTACAGGAACCTCTTTCTTAGTCGGAGCGACTTGTGTCGCTCCTATTGGAACGGTTCTATTGCATTGAATGGGACGCGACCCGTCAGGCGGCCCAGTGTGAACCGGCTCTAACATATACTGGTCGTACAGTAAATCTTGCCGTAGCAAAGTATTCACAGTGCTTCACTTTTTCCACATTTTGTTATGTTGCAGACTTATTCCAAAATGGATTAAACTCATTTAACCCAAAACTCCACAAAGAATACCCCATAATGACAATAGTGAAAGAATTTTGTTTGAAATCTTTGCATTAAAAATATAAAACAAAAAAGATCCCATGTACATAAGTATTCACAGCCTTTGCTCAATACTTTGTTGAAGCACCTTTGGCACAAAATACAACCCCAAGTCTTTTTGAGTATGATGCTACAAGCTTGGTACACCTATTTTTGGGCAGTTTCTCCCATTCTTCTTTGCAAGCGACCTCTCAAGCTCCATCAGGTTGGATGGGGAGTGTTGGTGCCCAGCTATTTTCAGATCACTCCAGTTGTCCCATAGCCACTCCTTTGTTATCTTGGCTGTATGCTTAGGATCGCTGTCCTATTGGAAGATGAACCTTCACCCCAGTCTGAGGTCCAGAGTGCTTTCAAGCAGGTTTTCATCAAGGATGTCCCTGTACATTGCTGCATTCATCTTTCCCTCAATCTTGACTAGTCTCTAAGTTCCTGCAGCTAAAAAAACATCCCCACAGCATGATGCTACCACCACCATGCTTCACTGTAGGGATGGTATTGGCCAGGTGATGAGCGGGGCCTGGTTTCCTCCAGACATGACGCTTGCCATTCAGGCCAGAGAGTTCAATCTTTGTTTCATCAGACCAGAGAATTTTCTTTCTCATGGTCTGAGAGTCCTTCAGGTGCCTTTTGGCAAACTCCAGATGGGCTGTCATGTGCCTTTTACTTCCATCTGGCCACTCTACCATACAGGCCTTATTGGTGGAGTGCTGCAGAGATGGTTTTTCTTCTGGAAGGTTCTCCCCTCTCCACAGAGAAATGCTGGAGCTCTGTCAGAGTAATAATCGGTTTCTTGGTCACATCCCTGACTAAGGTCCTTCTCCCCCGATTGCTTAGTTTGGCTGGGCGGCCCGCTCTAGGAAGAGTTCTGGTAGTTTCAAACTTCTTCCATTTACAGATGATGGAGGCCACTGTGCTCATTGGGACCTTCAATGCTGCAGAAGGTTCTCTGTACTCTTCCCCAGATCTGTGCCTCGATACAATCCTGTCTCAAATGTCTACAATTCCTTGGACTTCATGGCTTGGTTTGTGCTCTGACTTGCACTGTTAACTATGGCACCTTATATAGACAGGTGTGTGCTTTTCCAAATCATGTCCAATCAACTGAATTTACCACAGGCGGACTCCAATCAAGTTCTAGAAACACCTCAAGGATAATCAATGGAAACAGGTAGCACCTGAGCTCAATTTTGAATGTCATGGCAAAGGCTGTGAATACCTATGTACATTTGATTTGTTTGTTTTATTATTATTTTTTTTATAAATTTGCAAAGATTTTAAACAAACTTCTTTCACATTGTCATTATGGGGTGTTTGTAGAATTTTGATGAAAATAATGAATTTAATCAATTTTGGAATAAGGCTGTAACATAACAAAATGTGGAAAAGGTGAAGCGCTGTGAATACTTTCCGGGTGCACTGTAGAGCAGATCAGGCATTAGGTTTGGCAATTACCTACATTTAGGGAGTTCTTTGTAATTAAAACTTTATAAAATAGACTGCGAATAAGGGAGAAGTTACTTTTAGATATATTTTACTCTCTAGAAACAAAGGCCCGGATTCACAGACATCGGCGGTCATTTAATGCCGCCGTATCGTATCTCTTTTACGCTAGGCCGGCACAGCGCGGAGAGGCATGCACTGAATTTAGCAAGCTATTGCTCCCAACTCTGCGCCGGCGTAGCGTACATTTCGAGGCACTGGCTGGCGTAAGTGGAAGTGGGCTGGAAGTGGGCGTGATCCATGCTAATGAAGCGTGACCCCATGCAAATGATGGGCCGGGCGCCAGACAAGTACTTAAAACGAACTGCGCATGCATCGAGATGTGGACGTATCCCCGTGTGCATGCGCACAACCACGTTGGAACAACTGCCTAAGATACACCGGATCACTGTGTACGTCGTGAACGTAACCTACGCCCAGTCAGACCCACGTCGGCCCATATTCACAGACGTCCAACATACAATACCTAGCCTTGTGTTCCCTGGTCCATACCTTTGCATGGGTTGCGCCTCATCTATGGGGAATAACTTTACGTCAGACGTAAAACTTACGCAAACCGCATATATCGTAGGTTCGTGAATCGCCGCATTTCCCTCATTTGCATATTTGAATGCCTTATCAACGGGAGAAGCAACATACATCCAGACCATATTTGCGCCCGCGCTACGCTGGCTTAAGTAAGATACATCGGGGTAGGATGGCCTATTTTTAAGGCGTATATTGGGTTGTGACTGTGGCGCACACATATGCCGGGCGCATATTTATGCTACGCCGGGAAAAGGTGAGTTACGTTGGCCTAAATGCTTTGTGAATCCGGGCCAAAGAGTAGGACTGGTCACCGTGGGCAACTTCACCATTTTTTTCAGTCCCATTTAATGTGTTTTTAATAAGTACACCCTGTGGTTAAAGTTTCAGTTTTCTTCCACCTACAGCTTGCTTACCTTCTGTACTGTGTGTTCTGGAACCTTCTCACATTTGCCAAACACTGGGCCATGGTCTTTGGTTGTCAGACGTTCCAACTTGGCACGGAGGGACTGTTCCTCCTCAGTTACTATACGGTATGTTCCTGTCTGGAAATAGAGAACATGCATCAGTGCAAGGCAACAAACATTTCATTAGGAAGATGGAGTACTGGATGAGGGTGCATAGCGGAGGTCAGAATTCCAGTTGATGGTCTTTTTGGAACATATAAAACCAATATATAAAAATATATTTATATGTATATAGAATCTCTAAGTTCAGCAAAAAAAAAAAAAAACGCCTTTCCCTTGCATCATAGGGTTAGCATCTTAATGACTTGGCATTTTCAATTGTCATGATCACAGTGATGAGGGACATGTACCATCATTAACTTATTTATAGTTTGCATTGTTCTAGGCCAGTGGTCTCCAAACTGCGGCCCAGGGTCTGAATGTGGCCTTGCCTTTATCTGACCCTTGGGGCAGTATTCCTCCCAATGACACCAATGATGGGGCACCGATCATCCCACTGACTGCAACAATGGGGCACAAATCCTTCTACTGAAACCAGTTATGGAGCACTATTTCTTCCACTGACACCAATGATGAGGCACTATGCCTCCCACTGACACCAACATCGGGACACTATTCTTCCCACTGACACCAATGATAGGCCACTATTCCTCCCACCGACACCAATGATGGGGCACTATTCCTCCCACTGACAACAATGGTGGGGCACTAGTCCTTCCACTGACACCAATGATGAGGCTCTATGCCTTCCACTGACACCAACAATGGGACACTATTCTTCCCACTGACACCAATGATAGGCCACTATTCCTCCCACCGACACCAACATCGGGACACTATTGCTCCCACTGACAGCAACAATGGGGCACAATTCCTCCCACTAACACCAATGATGGGGCACTATTACTTCCATTGATAGCAGTTATGGGACACTATTCCTTCCACTGACACTAATGATGGTGCTCGGTTTCTTCCACTGACACTAATGATGGTGCAGTGTTTCTTCCACTGACACTAATGATGGTGCTCAGTTTCTTCCACTGACACTAATGATGGTGCTCGGTTTCTTCCACTGACACTAATGATGGTGCAGTGTTTCTTCCACTGACACTAATGATGGTGCTCAGTTTCTTCCACTGACACTAATGATGGTGCTCGGTTTCTTCCACTGACACCAATAATGGTGCACTGTTTACTCCAATTGATGCTGGGGCATTTTTTACACTCACTGGCTACAGTCTGGCCTTCTGAAGGTCTGAAGGACAGTCAACTGGCCCTCTATTTAGAAAATTCGGAGACCCCTGTTTTAGGCTATAGGTCTTAAAGTGTAGTTCCACCCCCACGCACAAAAAATGTAAAGTTAGCAGCTACAGTATTTGTACTTTAATATCTCGGCAACCCAGCCGATTTTCGGGTCGGCTCTCCGGTGCTGCTGCCGCCATTCGTAGTAAGGGAAAGCCGGTTCCCTACTGTGCATGCGTGAAGCAAGGAGGAGGGGGCCTAACTTCCAAGGGAAGGCGCCGCAGCGCAGTCTCCCAAAAGTCGGCATGGGTACCTGTCAAAAACAGGTACCCGTTCCCCCCCCTGAAAGGTGCCAAATGTGGCACCAGAAAAGGGGGGTGGGAGCAGATAATCGGAGCTTCGACTTTTGGGTGGAACTCTGCTTTAAGAGGATATTGCAGCAGTGATGAGCTTTCCAAACTTCATGGATCCCAGTAGTGACATGACATAGAAAGATTAGAATCGGAGCAATAGGGGCCACAATGGAGAGTTGTCTTACTCCATATTAGGAAATAAAGGGGTCAACTGTTGATTTTTTTTTCAAATGATAAGTGCATGTACATTCTTGTGCACATTACATAAAGGTGCGTGTGTTATACAATTGGGGATGGTAAGCAGACAACCCCAATACCAACCTCATCCTAGCCAACCTGGCCAACAGACTAGTGCCACTGATTGGGGTGTCTATTGAAGGTGAACTTGCACTTTAAGTGGAATTGTTTCCAATATCAGTTCTTATTTTTACGGGAGAAAAGTGATTGGCTTCTCCTGGCGACAGTCCCAATTTTTACCCAGTTTTCTTTGCTCGTGTTTTTAAAAACTAAACCCTCGACTCATGATGAAGTTCTTGACCTATCTGAATACAAAATAATTCCTTTCTCCTTGTGTAACTAAAAGCTCAGTGTGGCTATTAGTCTCTGAACCCATCAGGAAAATCCATTTGTGACATGACCCAACACACACAAAGAGAAATCCTACAAGACACGGAAAAGCATTCATGTCAACTAAAAGGTATTTGTTTAGAAAACAAATAAAAAGTCAGGAATGGAAAAAACACACGGAGGAGTGAGAATTTACAGATTCCAATGAAGGGTTCAATACTTACAATGTCAGACATCTCACTTGTTCGATGTCCACGCAGAAAGCTGGAGAAACAATTAGAGAAGGAAATGAAATACAATCTGTAAAATGTACAGCTCATTATATGACTGTTACGATACATGGTTCTTCTTTGATATAATATGTGCATAATAAGTATTCTACAACCCCCTTCTATTCAAGAAAATGTAGTTATAGTCTCATTATTTAACCACTTCAATACCGGGCATTTTCACCCCCTTCCTGCCCATACCAATTTTCAGCTTTCAGCGCTATTAGGCTAAGGCAGTGTTTCTCAACTCCAGTCCTCAAGGCCCCCCAACAGGTCAGGTTTTCAGGATTTCCATTATTTTGCACAGGTGATTTGATCAGTTTCACTGCCTTAGTAATTCCCACAGCCTTTTCATCAGAGGGAAATCCTGAAAACAGGACCTGTTGGGGGGGGCTTGAGGACTGGAGTTGAGAAACACTGGGCTAAGGTGACCAGATTTTTTAAATGAAATCCGGGGACATATTTTTTTTTTTACTAGTAATGGTGGCAATCAGTGACTCCCTGCCTGTCGCCCGCCTCACAACCTGTCAAGTCTCACTCTCCGGGCCCCGGATACTATGGGGTGGGGAGTGGAGGAAGATGAGGCCAAGGAAGGCAAGGAGATAGGCAGGCAGGTGGCTGGCCGGGACTTGAGCCAAGGCAGAAGAACATGCAAGCGGAGCTGAACGGGCATGCACCAGAAACTGAAGAAATATTCCCTCTGCTCCGACCAGCACATGATCATCAGAAAGGGGCACAAATAATGGCAAAAAACACACAGCCCTAGGCCCCTTTCACATTTATACGACTTGTCTCACAATTTTGTACTGCAAAATCGTATGACAAGTCATTCTCAATGATTTTCAATGAACACCATTCATACTGGCACGACTTTAAGTAATGCCAACTTCAAAGTAGTCCCTGCACTATTTTGGTCCGATTTTGATGCCACTTACACAGGCATTCATTGAAATCGCGGCCGCGAATCGCGGCAAAATCGCGGTAAATTCGCGATTGTGGAGTGGAAGGGACCTTAACTAGTAGGTGCAGCGGAGTAATTTATATATATAATTTTTTTTTAATCTGCACTGCGCCAGCTCCTGTTAAAATCCAATCCGGGGACAAAAACCGGGGACAGACTTAGTCCCGGGACAGCGTCCTCAATCTGGGGACTGTCCCCTGAAACCAGGGATGTCTGGTCACCCTATGTTAGGCCACATACACACGACCGAGAATCTCGTCGTAAAAGAAACCTTGTTTTCCTCGACGAGGTTCTTGTCAGGCTTGTCGAGAATCTTGTCAAGCTTTCCTTGCATACACACTGTCAAGCCCCGTACACACGACAGGGAACCTCGACGGGCGGAACACATCGTTCCGCCCGTCGAGGTTCTCTGCCGGCCGTCAGAATCTGCGAACCGCCCGTCGGGAATGGCAACCAGCCATTCATCCCAACGGGCCGTCGAGCAAATAGAGAACCTGTTCTCTATTTGCTCGACGGGTTTCCCGACGGGCGGGGCGAGCAAAGAGCGTACACACGGCCGAGGTTCTCGCTGGAATGCAGCTCCCAGCGAGGTTCTCGCTGGTTTCTGGCGAGAACCTCGGCCGTGTGTACGGGGCCTCAAGGCAAAATCTCATTGTTCTCAAACGCGGTAACGTACAACACGTACGACGGGACTATAAAGGGAAAGTTCGATTCCACTGGCGCCACCCTTGGGGCTGCTTTTGCTAATCTCATGTTACTGCGTGTTAAGTAAAAGTTTGGTGACGATTCGCGCTTTTCAGTCTGTTACAGTGTGACGAATGTGCTATTTCCATTACGAACGCTACTTTTACCGAAGGTGCGCTCCCGTCTCATACTTTATTCTAAGAATGCGCAGGTTTCTAAGCATACACACTAACGTGTTTCTCGTCGTAGACCAGCCCGACGAGAAACACGACGAGGAAATTGAGACTCTCGATGAGAAAAAAGAGAGCATGTTTCTCGTCGAGATCCACAACAGTTTTCTCGACGAAAAACATACACATGACCGTTTTTCTCGGCAAAAATGCTCTGCCAGCATTTTTCTTGATGGATTTTGCAGAGGAAAACGGTCGTGTGTACGAGGCTTTACACTTTGAATGACAAGTGCGCGGTCATACAACACTGTACCCATTTGAAATTTTATTTTTTGCGCTATAAACAAAAAAAGATCGACAATTTAGAAAAAAAACTATATTTTTTTACTTTTTGCTATAATAAATGTCCAGAAAAAATATATATAAAAACTATTTTTTTCCACAGTTTAGTCCAATACGTATTCTTCTACATATTTTTGTTAAAAGAAAATCGCAATAAGCGTATTTCGATTGGTTTGCACAAAAGTTATAGCGCCTACAAAATAGGGGATAAATTTATGGCATTTTTATTGTTATTTTCTTTTTACTAGTAATGGCGGCGATCTGCGATCTTTATCTTGACTGCAATATTTCACTTCGGACACTTTTGACACTATTTTGGGACCATTCACATTTATACAGCTAGCCGTGCTATAAAAATGCATGGATTACTGTATAAATTTGACTGGCAGGGAAGGGGTTAACTGTATATCCTAGGGAGTAATTCTAACTGTAGGGGGAGGGGTCTCACAAGGGAGGAGTTCGGTGTTCCTCTGTACTGGCGGCAGCAATGGCTGTTGATTGGCTTCCACTGTATCCAATCACAGCGGAATCGGGTCGCCGGCGACGTGTGTACGCCCCCCAGACCTCATGCACGAAATTACATACAGGTACGTGGTGCCGGGCCACCCTGCAGCAGTATATATGCAGTGAGCGGTCTGGAAGCAGTTAAGAAATATTTTCCATCCTGCTCCTTAAAATTTTCTTCTCACTATGGAGGAAAATTAAGGTAAATTTGACCATACTATTTGAAATTGACTAAATGTTCCAAAAGTGAACATTTTAGAAAGAAACTTACCAGATATATAGTGCCAATCACAACGCTCACATCGGAATGCCTGGCACCGCTTTCCAGCATTTAGATCCACTTAAAGAGCCAGGAAGCAGTATTGGGATGAGGTGGATCACTAAAGGAAATGTTTTTTTTAGCTAAATAGCTTTCTTTACCTTACTGCAGTACTGGTTTCATCTCCACATTGTTCGTTTTTGCTTTGAAGTAGCTGTAATTCTGCTCTGATCTCCACACTTCCTACTTGTCTGTTTCCTTATTACTGGGAGCTTTCTCACGGTGGTCTGAGCTGTCATTACTGTGTGTCTAAAACTTCCCAGAACCAATCAGATTCATTTTAAAAAACACTGCCCTGGATTTGTTTGTTTTTGTTCTATGTGTCTCTCTTCTTCACAGAAACATGAAGCCAGTTTAAAAGTGAAACTAACCTGCAGGCACATTATATGGTTGATTTTTATCTATTTGTAATCATTTTTAAAAGCAATCAGTTAACTTTTATGTCTCTATACCCTGTAAACAGTCATTTCAGCAAAAAAAATAAAAAATTCCTTTAGTGACCCTTTAAAGCAAAAAGTAATGCTTTCCTGTTCAGCTGCCTGTGCCTCCAAGCTTTGTTCTCCTGCAGTACTACACCAGCAAAACTGCCATGAGAGCTTTTGGCCGGGAAAACTGTCTGTGTTTATGCTCCACCGCATTTTTCTGACGAGAAAACTGCTGGAAAAAAGTAGAGAACCAGCTTTGTTTTTTTCCCTGTCAAAATTACCGGCAGACTTTTTCCCGTCGGGAAAACCGGTCATGTGTAGGCTTTTCCGAGGGGAAAAAAATTGCATGCTCGGAATCCATTTTGAGACGGGAGCTCAAACTAACGTTCGTAATGGAGATAGCACATTCGTCACGCTGTAATGGACTGAATAGCACGAAGACTGAAAAGCGTGAATTGTCTCTCACCAAAATTTTACTAACACGAGTAAAAAGCATCCCAAAGGGTGGCGCCGTTTGAATGAAACTTCCCCTTTATAGTCCGGCCGTACGCATTGTACGTCACCGCGATTTGGACGGGCGGTATTTGGCTTGAATGTTTGTATGCAAGGCAGACTTGAGAGGAATCCCGTCGAGAAAAACTTTGTTTTTTTTTTCCTGTCGAGAAAACAGTCGTGTGTACGAGGCATAAGGCTGGTGTAGTACTGCAGGAGAACAAAGCTTGGAGGCACAGGCAGCTGAACAGGAAAGCATTACTTTTTGCTTTAACTTCATCCCAATACTGCTTCCTGGCTCTTTAAGTGGATCTAAATGCTTGAAAGCAGAGGCTGGCATTCCGATGTGACCGATGTGATTGGCAGTCACAGTGGTCACATGATCAGAAAACTCCCATTTGCAAGTATGCATTGCGAGCTTTTCGGTGTGCTGGTAGTACGCAAGGAGAGCGCTCAAAGCAGAAAAAAAGTGTTTACCTATGGACGCATATGTGTGACCACTCAGCATTAAAGCCCACCCACCGAGATGCCGCATATATGCATCAGCAGGGATTTTTTCTCAAATAATTGGTGCTGGAACTCAACCATGACCCCCCAAAACCCCTCCCCCAACACAAACCCTCCAAATCACATCATCCAATTGTGGGTGTGGTCAGATTTCACTAACAGCAGGAGGGTCTTAAAGGGGCATTAGATACCAGGATTGCATTACGCACAGAGCGCAGAGCTGTCACTTGTAAACACAGAAACCAGACTTCTGTGTTTACAAGTGATTGTGGTGAGCAGGCACCAAAGGGTCCGAGCCAGAGGTGGTGGAACTGAGTTCCACGGAGTTCCCCCTAGAAAAAAAGCCCTGTGCGTCAGGTTGGCAGGAAGTAGTTAAATCGGCAATCCATTTTACTACTAATGGTATCTTACAAATTTTCTGTCACTGACTTCGGGAGACATAATACAAATAGTTACCGGTATACAAGCAATAAACCTTGGACTGGTTGCACATGCTGGAAGTTGCTGTTCCACAACAGCTGGATAGCCATATACACCAATGAACGATAACATTATGACTACTGGCAGTTAAAGTAAATATCATACAGTATCTCGTGACAATGGTATCTGAACGTGGGTGGGATATATTAGCCAGTAAATGAACATGTTGACCTTGAAGTTGCTGTGCTGAAAGCAAAAAAATTGGCAAAATAAGGATTTGAGCAACTTTGACAAGGTCCAAATTTTAATGGCTAGACGACTAGGTTAGAGCAACTCCAAAACGTCATCTCTTGTGGGATGTTCCCAGTCTACAGTGCTAGAAGGAAGGAAAACTTGCAAACCGGCGACAGGGTCCTGGGCAGCCAAGACTCATTGATGCACTTGGAGAGCAAAGGCTGACTTTTGTATTCTGATCCAATAGAAGAGCTACTGGTGCTCAAATTGCTGAAAAGTGAATGCTGTTCTAATAGTGAGGTGTTAGAACATATGTTGCATCATAGTTTGTTGCGTATGTGGCTGTGTAGCTGCAGACCAGTGAGGGTACCAATGCTGAACCGTGTCCACAGCCAGAAGCACCAACAATGGGCACGTGAGCAGGAGCGGACTGACAACTCATGGGGCCCCAGGGCAATAGGAGATTATGGGGCCCACAGGCAATAGATTATGGGACCACACAGTATACACACACAGTATAAATACACACAGAATACACATACACACACTGAAAAGGTACTGGAGAGGCAGGGAATCTATAATCTTGGGATTTTTTTAAAAACACATATTTTTTACATACTGTCCCTGGTTTTACTGAGGCTGGCAACCCTGACGGGGTCCCCTAGTGACATGGGGCCCTCGGGCAGTGCCCAAGTGCCCGAATGGTCAGTCCGCCCCTGCACGTGAGCATTATAACTGGAATATGGAGCAATGGCAGATGGTGTCCTGGTTTGGTAAAGGTGGCCTTGATCTGATGAAGGTGGCCAGGACTGATAAACACACAGTACATTGTAGCTTGTTGCTTATATGGTTGCATAGCCGCAGACTGCGCAGGGTGCCCATACTGACCTATGTCCACTGCTAAAAGTGCCTGCGGTGGGCACATGAGCATCAGAACTGGACCGTGAAGCCAGTGGTGTATTTAGGTTTTGTGCTGCCCTAGGCCTGACTAAACTTGTGCACCCCCTAATTTCAATATGGCCCACCCCTTCCTGTCAAGGCCACACCCCTTTCTGTTTAAGTCCCACCCTAGACCAGCCCCACTTTGAGTGGGGACACTAGTTTTGATGGCCTTAGGGGCAAGTGGTTCCCTTAATTTGCAGGGATTTTCTCTCACTTCCTGTTTGGCTATGGGGTAGGAAGTGAAGGGAAATCTCTGCAATTGGACATGGATGGTAAAAAATAAACTGACAGGGGCAGTGCGGCCGCTTTATGTGTATTCTCTTCTCTCCTGGAGCAAGAAAATAAGCGTAAGCAGGGGGGGGGGGTCCTGGGGACCATCGGGCCCCTTAAAGATGTAATGCAAAAAAAAAAAAAACGGGAGGGGGGCCGGCCAGGTCTGTAAGGGGCTCTGGGGACCATTGGGTCCCTTACATGTGTAATGCAAAAAAAATGCCTGTACCCCCCTCCCCTGATGGCAGCCCTGCCGGCCCATAAGACTGACACTACACTAACAGTGTAGCACACTTTCCGTGCTGCCCCCCTGCAAAGTGCTGCCCTAGACCTGGGCCTTGTTGGCCTAGGCCAGGATACAGTGCTGCGTGGAGCAGTGGAAGAAGGTCTGATGAACTCAAGAATGGTTTGAGGAACAAAAAAAATGAGATTGAGGTGTTGACTTGACCTCCAAATTCTCCAAATCTCAATACAATTGAGCATCTGTGGGATATGCTGGAACACAAGTCCAAACCATGAAGGCCCCACCTAAATACTTACAGGATTTAAAGGATCTGCTACTGTTTGGTGCCAGATAACACAGCATACCTTCAGAGGTCTGGTGGAGTCCATGCCTTGACAGGTTATGGCGGGTGGTCATAATGTTATGGCTGATCGGTGTAGGCTGTATATTTAATTTTTGTCAAGTCTATGACTGTGTGTGTTATGGATGTTACAGCATATTATATTTTTAGAGACCAGACTGATTGGGCCAGTTTCCCCTTTCTAAGAAGTTGAGGGTTTGCTACAATCCTCCTCTTCTGTGTTTGAGGCCGATTTATGGAAACTGGAGCAATAGCAGTCTGACCGGGAAAATGGAATTTATTGCTTGCTATGGCTGGCAACTTTTTAATGCTTCACTTTTCTTTGAACAGGTTTTCATAACCAACCCCGATGTCCTTCATAGCTTGCCATAATACATCCCACACAGCCGGAGGGGAGTTTCTGATGTTTTCACTGAAGGCTGTTTGTAGGTTTTAACAGGTTACAGGTTACAGGTTAAGCCCCAAAAATGTTCTTTACTGTTTGTATAATCCTATGTTATTCGGAAATGCCAACGTATTCTGCAGAAAGTACCAAGCATTGTTCAATACATGAATACAAATGACATTTTGGCACTTTTTAAACTGTTCGTGCCCACTTGCTAAAATTACAGAGAGTACACAATGTTCAAATAACCTTGAAAATAAATAATAAAAATTCTGTTAAAAGGAATAATGGAAAGCAAACAAATATATTGTTAAAAAAAAAAAATACTGTAAAAAAAATAAAAAGCATATTGTAAAAAAAAGTATATTAAAAAAATCCTTAAAGGGAAATTGATTGTGTTTATCAATGAAGGCAACCCCTAATTAAGAGAATATTAAATATAATAAATGCATATTAATACTGTAATTCAAATTTTCCTAGAATATGTGCTGTTGGGATTGCTGATCATTACAAGTCTGCTATAGACGACTGTTTTTCAGTTTTATAACAGAATATCTTTAAAGCGCTTTCAAACCCCAAAACAGATGCATCAGAATTGTAATTTTATAGGCATATCCCGTATTGAGGTCATATTACTGTATGGAATTTACATTCCATGTAAAGAAAAAACGATATTTAGATGGAGTCTAGAAATCACATTTATTTGGATGACTGCAAACCCAAAAATGAAATATATAGGGCCAGATTCAGGTAGATGGGAGCATCTTTAATCTGGAGTAACGCTTCTCATTTACGTTACGCTGCCGAAATTTTAGGAGCAAGTGCTGTTATTCATGAAGCACTTGCTCCTAAAGTTGCGGCAGCGCATCGCAAATGAGCCGGCGGAATTCAAATTGGGCGGGTACGGGGCGTGTATTATTTAAACTAAGCGCGATCCCGCGGCGAACGTACTGCGCATGCGTCGAGTGTCAATGCATCCCAGTGCGCATGCTCCAAATTCTGTCAGTGAACGTCAATGACGTCACATCCCCATTCATGAAAGTTTTACGCAAGCGACGCGATTTTTTTTTTTTCCGACGCGATGACGACGCCTATACTTAACATAGGATACTCCACTAGGGGGCTGCTTTATCTTTACGCCGCGTATCGCTTACGGAAACGTTGGAAAGTCACTGCGTCGCGCCCGAATACGATCGTGAATTGCCGATTCCCGCTGATTAACATATTTTTTCAGCGTAAATCAGCGGGAACGCCCCCGGCGCCATTTTTAAATTAAAGTTGCGATGCGATGGCGAAATTCAATTGCGCCGATCGCATCGGAACACCAACCCGGCGTTTCTTGTTTTCTGGTTACAGAAAACAGAAACGCCGGCTTAAAGTGACAGTTAGGCTGGAGTATCACAGATTTTTTATTTTCTAAATAGGTTCCTTTAACCACTTAAGACCCGGACCAAAATGCTGCTAAAGGACCTTGCTCTTTTTTGCGATTCGACACTGCGTCGCTTTAACTGACAATTGCGCGGTCGTGCGATGTGCCTCCCAAACAAAATTGGCATCCTTTTTCCCCACAAATAGAGCTTTCTTTTGGGGGTATTTGATCACCTCTGCGGTTTTTATTTTTTTGCGCTATAAACAAAAATAGAGTGACAATTTTGAAAAAAATTAAATATTTTTTACTATAATAAATATCCCCCAAAAATATATATATAAAAAAAAATTTCCTCAGTTTAGCCCGATACGTATTCTTCTACCTTTCTTTGGTAAAAAAGATCGCAATAAGTGTTTATCGGTTGGTTTGCACAAAATTGTAAGCGTTTACAAAATAGGGGATAGTTTTATTGCATTTTTATAAAAAAAAATGTTTTACTACTAATGGCGGCGATCAGCGATTTTTTTCGTGACTGTAACATTATGGCAGACACTTCGGACAATTTTGACACATTTTTGGGACAATTGTCATTTTCTCAGCAAAAAATGCATTTATAAATTCATTGTTTATTGTGGAAATGACAGTTGCAGTTTGGGAGTTAACCACAAGGGGGCGCTGATGGGGTTATGTGTGACCTGAAGAGTGTTTGCAACTGTAGGGGGGTGTGGCTGTAGGTGTGACATCATCGATTGTGTCCCCCCTATAAAAGGGATGACATGACCGATGCTGCCGCCACAGTGAAGGACGGGGAAGCCGTGTTTACTCATGGCTCTCCCCGTTCTTCAGCTCCGGGGACCGATCACCACACTCCAGCGGCGATGGGGTTTCCAATCCCCTTGGTCCCGGAGCTTCGGACCGGTTCACGGGAGCACACCGCGGGCGCGCGCCCGTGACCCACAGCTGGGTACTAGCACAGCATGTACCTGTACGTGCATGTGCCCAGCCGTGCCATTCTGCCGACGTATATGTGCAGGAGGCGGTCCTTAAGAGGTTAAGCTAGTGCATTGTTGGTTCACTTACCTTTTCCTTCAATTTCCCTTCTTTTTTTTTTTTATTCTTTTTTTTTATTCGATTTCCCTTCTAAATATGTTTTTTCTTTGTCTACATTTCTCACTTCCTGTTCCTGCTCAGTAAGCTTGCCCCCATCATCCGAGCCGTTCTGGCTGGGGGTTAGTCATCGTGCTCGCCCCCTCCCTTGGGACTACATCCCATGTTAACAGAGTCTCTTCCTCAGTTTAGGCCGATATGTAATCTTCTACATATTTTTGATAAAAAATCACAATAAGCGTATATTGATTGGTTTGCGCAAAAGTTATAGCGTTTACAATATAAGGGATAGATTTATGGCATTTTTTTTATAATTTTTTTTTTTTTTTACTAGTAATGGTGGCGATCTGCGATTTTTATCGTGGCAGTGACATTATGACAGACACATCGGACACTTTTGACACCATTTTGGGACCATTGTCATTTATACAGCAATCAGTGCTATAAAAATGCACTGATTACTGTGTAAATTACACTGGCAGAGAAGGGGTTAACCACTAGGGGGCAAGGAAGGGGTTAAGTGTGTCCTAGTGAGTGATTCTAACTGTGTGGGGATTGGGCTATAAGTGTCACAACAGTGATCACTGCTCCCGATAACAGGGAGCAGTAGATTACTGTCCTGTCACTAGGCAGAACAGGGAAATGCCTTGTTTACACAGCTCCATTAATGATCACAGGACACTGGTGGACATCAAGGTGTTCGCGGCCGCGATTTAGAGGGGGGACATCCATATGCGCAGCCGTGCCATTCTGCCGACGTAAATAGTCGTGCAGGGGTCGACAAATAGTTAAAAATGTTAGCTGGTGAATTTGTTAGTCAAGTCCATCTAAATCTGCTAGTGGATCTAAAGCTAGCCACAAATTTCCTGAAAATTGGCTGCTTTAGCAGGAACGGACAAATTTTGATCCATATATGGGCATTGTGCTTGTACAGAAGTCAATCTAAAGATCAACTTCTGTACAAGCACCCTGTTTGATTGCCCCCACTTAATCAGTGCTGCAGGCTATAGCCTACAATGCTGATCAGTGTATTCTGACAGTGGGGAAGTCTCCCAACTGCCAAAATACAATAGCTAAGTGGGGAGGATTCCCATCCACCTCGAGTGTGTGGATCGGTGGAATCGGTTCAGTCTTTTTTTTTTCATTCAAACCAATGGTTGAATCAAAAAAAAAAAGCCTCATCTTTTGACTGCCTAACACTCCCCTCTCCCCAGACTGACAATGCAGCACTCCAAAGGCATCGCCATTACTCCTGCATTCAGAGTGGTGCCACCGTAAGGCCTCGTACACACGGGCCAGAATCTCGTCAGAAAAAAAACAACGGTTTTCCTGACGAGATTCTTGGCAAGAATCTTTTGCGGCCTGAGTGTACACACAGTCCTTTCAAAAGAACCCCATTTCTCTTGAAAGGCAAGAACGCGGTGACGTCATCGCGTACGACGAGCATGCGCTCGTCACATTCAATGCCGCCGCCGCCATCTTGCTTCACCCTACCTATGCCGTGGAAGCTACCCGGAAACGCATCAAAGTCATTTCGAACATGCGCGGGTTTCCACGGCGACAGGTAAGTATACACACTCTCGGGTTTTTTGTTGGGAAACAGGCCGACAAAAATCTCGACGAGAAAATAGAGAACAGGATCTGGCCAGATTTCCAGACGAGAAACCTGAAAACCTCGTACACACGCTCGGTTTACTCAGCAAGAAAAGCTCTCTTGCTGGTTCTTGCCGAGAAAACCGAGCGTGTGTACGAGGCTTAACCACTTAAGGACCGCCTACTGAACATTTACGTCAGCAGAATGGCACGGCTGGGCACATCAACGTATATATACGTTGGTTTCTAGTACCCAGCCGTGGTCACGGGCGCGCGCCCGCTGCGCGCTCCCGTGACTCGGTCCGAAGCTCCGAGACCGGGACTCGCGGACCCGATCGCCGCTGGAGTGCGGCGATTGGTCCCCGGAGCTGAAGAACGGGGAGAGCCGTGTGTAAACACGGCTTCCCGGTGCTTCACTGTGGCCGCAGCATCGATCACGTCATCCCTGTTATAGGGGGACGTGATCGATGATGTCACACCTACAGCCACACCCCCCTACAGCTGTAAACACACGCAGGGAACACACAAATCCTACAGCGCCCCCTTGTGGTTAACTCCCAAACTGCAACTGTCATTTCCACAGTAAACAATGCAATTTAAATGCATTTTTTGCTGTGAAAATGACAATTGTCCCAAAAATGTGTCAAAATTGTCCGAAGTGTCCGCCATAATGTCGCAGTCACGAAAAAAAACGCTGATCGCCGCTATTAGTAATAAAAAAAAAATTATTAATAAAAATGCAATAAACCTATCCCTTATTTTGTAAACGCTATAAATTTTGCGAAAACCAACCGATACACACTTATTGCGATTTTTTTTACCAAAAATAGGTAGAAGAATACATATCGGCCTAAACCGAGGAAAAAATAATTATATATATTTTGGGGGGATATCAAAAAGTAAAAAATATTGAATTTTTTTAAAAATTGTCGCTCTATTTTTGTTTATAGCGCAAAAAATAAAAACCGCAGAGGTGATCAAATACCGCCAAAAGAAAGCTCTATTTGTGGGGAAAAAAGGACGCCAATTTTGTTTGGGAGCCACGTCGCACGACCGCGCAATTGTCAGTTAAAACGACGCAGTGCCGAATCGCAAAAAGGGGCAAGGTCCTTTAGCATCATTTTGGTCCGGGTCTTAAGTGGTTAAGACAAGAAGTGTGTTATTGGCTAGGTAGAAATAAAGGAATAAAATGCCTAAAAAAGAAAGCCACTACATTGAAGGATTGGTATACTATAATTTATTACAGTTTTTAGGCTGGCCATTCAGTCTACAAAGGGATTCGCACCAGATTCACTTGGCGAATGTAGTGAGATTTTACTTAATAAAGAATAAATAATCCCATACATGGAAATATTTCTTAATTTTATTTTTTTAAACAGTATTTTTGCTTGCAAATGATTGGATGATGAAAGTCCTTAGAATTTCACATTATTCACTGAGCTCTGGTGCAAATTACCTGGCAAAGTGTATCAAACCTTGTGAAAAATTTTTTGCCTTTTGAAAATCAACCCCTACACTTCCTATCATATGTATGTATTACAGATAAACCAACAGAACTTGTACGTAGAGTATTATATGTGCTGGTCCTAAAGGAAGTGCCAATTTCCGTGAAATTAATTGAACAAAGGGTTTTGATATACATGTCATCCATTAATTTGTATATTTTATGTAACGTACTATTACTGACTGATTAAAACAATGAATTTGAAAGTTTTGATACATCTAAAGTCCTGATTTTTTGCTTCATAAATGGCATTTTTAATCTCAACTATGATTCCCCCAGAGATTGCTAGGGGTTCCTTGATTAATGCACAGTTTATTTCGCTTAGTAAAGTAAGCACTGACACCAATGATATTTTTAGCTATCTGAGAGGGTAGCATTCTTCTCACTGACAACCAGTGCAAGAACCATTTATCCCACTCACGAGAACCATTTTTTCCAATGACGACCATTGTTAACATTTTAATGCCACTGACCACCATTGTTAAAATTTTAATGCCACTGACCACCAATGTAAGGGACATTCTTACCACTGAACACTAATGTAAAGGACATTCTTCCCACTGACCACCAATATAAGGAGTATTCTTCCCACTGAAAACCAATGTAAAGGGCATTCTTCCCACTGAAAACCAAATGTAAGGAGCATTCTTCCCACTGATCACCAATGTAAGGGACATTCTTCCCACTGAACACCGATGTAAAGGGGCATTCTTCCCACTGACCACCAATATAAGGAGTATTCTTCCCACTGAAAACCAATGTAAAGGGCATTCTTCCCACTGAAAACCAAATGTAAGGAGCATTCTCCCCACTGATCACCAATGTAAGGGACATTCTTCCCACTGAACACCAATGTAAGGGGCATTCTTCCCACTGACCACCAATATAAGGAGTATTCTTCCCACTGAAAATCAATGTAATAAGCATTCTTCCCACTGAACACTAAATCTAAGGAGCATTAATCCCACTGACCACCAATATAAAAAACATTCTTCAATATAACAATATAAAGGGCATTCTTCCCAATGAGCACCAATATAAGGAGCAATCTTCCCCCTGAGAACCAATATAAAGATCATTCTTCCCACGGAGCTCCAATGTAAGGAACATTCTTCCCACTGAACAATTTAAAGGGCATTCTTCTAGTGAGCACCAATGTAAGGAGCATTTTTCCCACCGAGCACCAATGTAAGGAACATTTTTACCACTGACCACCAATGTAAGAGTCATTCTTTCCACTGAGCACCAATGTAAGGAGCATTCTTCCTATTGAACGCCAATGTAAGAAACATTCTTCCGACTGACCACCAATGTAAGGAGCATTCTTCCCACTAATCACCAATGTAAGGAGCATTCTTCCCACTAATCACCAATGTAAGGGTCATTCTTTCCACTGACCATCAATGTAAGGGACATTCTTCCCACTGACCACCAATGTAAGGGACATTCTTCCCACTGACCACCAATGTAAGGGACATTCTTCCCACTGACCACCAATGTAAGGGACATTCTTCCCACTGACCACCAATGTAAGGAGCATTCTTCCCACTGACCACCAATGTAAGGGGCATTAATCCCACTGACCACCAATATAAAAAACATTCTTCCCATTGACTGCTAACATAAGGGACATGCTTCCCACTGACCATCAAGCTAATGTATTCTGAGCTGTAGATGTCGTAATTATTTACAGGGGTTCTCTGAGACCGGAAGGTTATTTCAAGGGTTTCTCCATGCTAAAAAGGTCTGGGAAAGATTGCTACACAGCCTATAAGATGGCACTTTTGGATGAAGTTATTTTGAAAAATACAAGAATTCCACTTTCTATATTTTCAGAATAGGAAACTGTAGAGTGAAAGATAGAGGGATAAATGAAATAGAAGGAGAAAAGAAGTTCCGAAGGGAGACAAGAATTTTCTATTATTAAAAAAAAAGCAGCTTTGGATCGAACCCAGTAAAGGTAACATTGCTGTTAAATATTCAGAATTAATAAGGAATAAAAAGTGTATTAATAATACATAATATAAAAGCAGTATTGTCAGACCCAAAGAGAACAGAGACTGTCTACCCGATCTAAAGGAACATATGGTAGTGTGTTTAACTTTGGTAGATAAAAATACTGTATCCTCAAACTGAAAAGCGTCTGTTTCCTGTGCTGCCATATATCATTATTAGATAACAAGGACATAGAAACATGATAACCAAATCGCAAAACAAAACCACACACACCAGACTTAGGGAAGTCTCACAGCCTGACTTTCTAAAGCAATGAAGTTTGATCAAACTTACCGGAGAACAATGTCGATAAAATCGTCAAAGATAGTCAGTGTTGGGTTAGGATAAATTTGAAAAAAGCAGATAAATAGAGGAAATTAGCAGAGATGGATGAGCTGTAGCCTAGATGTGTCCACGGGATGCCAGCCCAAAGCTTCTATAGTCATCGGGTTCGGATTAGGCGTCACAAGGCATTACTCAGTCAGGCTTATTAATTAAATCAGCACAAAACATTCAGGAGATGCCATTAGATGCTACAAAAAAGGAGGAGAGAAGTGGCTGGTTGAGTGGAGCTTGGAACAATAAGTCTTTAGCTGACCCCCGATTCTGGAAATACTTTTATATCCCATTACAAATGAAGCTTTGCCAGTATGTCTGCTACAGAGTAGAGTTCGAGGAACCTGTAAACCTATGGGGCCTCTTTTTATTGCATTATTTAAAAATCAAGTTTGGGCCATTAATGTATTTTAGGGTTTTTGTTTATATCCATTAGAGGTATTAGGGAATATTTATCAAGGTGGAAATAACCGGTTTAACCAAGCTTCTCCTTCACCTAGTCTTCTTCTATAGCAAAGAGAGGGTGTTTTGGGACTTTGTATGAAGCAAGAGCCTGTTAGGTCCTTTCCTCCATCCCTATCATTATTAAAAAGAGGAGAGAAGTGGGAAGCCTCGTACACGCGACCGAAAATCTCGTCGTAAATGAAACATCGTTTTCCTCAACAAGGTTCTTGCCAGGCTTGTCGAGAATCTTGTCAAGCTTTCTTTGCGTACACACTGTCAAGACAAAATCTCGTCGTTCTCAAACGCGGTGACGTACAACACGTACAACGCCACTATAAAGGGGAAGTTTGATTCCACTGGCGCCACCCTTGGGACTGCTTTTACTAATCTCATGTTACTGCGTGTTAATTAAATGAAAGAAGAAGGAATACCCCCAGAGTGGGACTTTTAAGGCCAAAACTCAGAAATTGATAAAAATGTTTATTAGGTGGACCAAAGAAGATTAGGTTGATACTTGTTAACAAAATAGACAATCAAGGTGTAAATGCACTGGAGCAGGTACAACTATTTAGACAAGTATACAGATGAATAACACCGGGGACAAAAGTGTACTAAGTGTAAAAAAAGAAAAATTAGAACAACACAATACCCAGTGTAAAACAACATAAAAATTAAAAAACACTCTCCAAGGGATGGTGGAGGATGCCTGACGCGTTTCTGGTCTTGTGAAAAAACAGAAGACCATCATCAGGGGCCACAGGAGTGCAAAGTTGTAGATTCTCTTGATGTTATGGATGTACTTTTTCTAGGCTCAGAGTGAGATCCACTCAAACTTTATGCGCTCAGCTATGGGTGTCCAAGAGCACAGGAGGTCCCGAAGTGAGGGGGGGGGGCGGTTTAATAAAACTCAAAGCTTGCTCCAGTGGATCCAATGTGGAAAGTCGTAATGTCAATACCAAGGAAAACCCTAGGTTATTTTGCAAAGAGGTTTTGGAGGACCGTTGCTGTGCGTGTATGGAGGCCCAGTGGCGTTAATCCCATATGTGGAGGGTGCCTGCGTGTTAAGTAAAAGTTTGGTAAAAGACGATTTGCGCTTTTCAGTCTGTTACAGCGTGACGAATGTGCTATCTCCATTACGAATGCTACTTTTACCGAAAAGTTTCATATTTCATACCGTCTCATACTTTATTCTGAACATGCACGGGTTTCTAAGCATACACACAAACGTGTTTCTCATCGTAAACCAGCCCGACGAGGAACACGACGAGGAAATTGAGACTCCCGACGAGAAAAAAGAGAACATGTTCTCTTTTTTGCTCGTCGAGTTCCACGTCAGTTTTCTCGGCGAAAAACATACACACAACCGTTTTCCTCAGCAAAAATGCTCTGCCAGCAATTTTCTTGATGGATTTTGTCGAAGAAAACGGTTGTGTGTAGGAGACTGGACTTTATATGAAGCACACAGGAGAAAACAAATGAGTTGGATATATAGAAAAATAAATGTATTGGTTCATAATGCTATATAATTTAATTTCTAAATTTCCGCACATTATTTAATTTGAATAATCTTTACATTCCATTTAGAATTAATATTACATAATGATTGACAGACCAATAAAAATTCTGATATTTTCAAACACATGGGGTAGTTGATACATATATACACACATAGCAACCTATGCAACGAGTTGACCTTATTCGATTTATATTGATAGAGATGAAATAAGATCGAATGTGTTAGAAAAACAGCAGAACCATTATAGGAGCAGAACTGTAGTAGTTATATATACATCTGCGTATTGGTGGTGCGGCATTGAGGATCACAAACCAGCCAAAGACATAATTTCCGGGAGCTGAGTTGGCGTGCAGGGCGACAACAACCAACACAAACAACATCCAAAGCGGGTCAAAGTGCATAAAGTGACTGTGGTGTATACTCAACATGGTGACCCCAAAAAAGGGACCTCTGTTACTGAGCGAATGAGAGTCTAGGAGCGATGGTGTAATGATGCCTAATCTACCAAGGTGAGAAAGAAAATTACTAGTCTTCTTCTGTTTTAGCTTTAGGTATTTTTATATCTTATCAGTAATAAGTGGCAAATAAGACCTGGAAAAGCTTTGGTTAAGGAAGAATCCCAGGCATGGTATATTTGTACATAGTTACATTGGTCCAGCTTGGTAACTGGCCTGAAGCATTCTGAGCATAGGAGGTTGGCCGCCCAGCACGGGTACCATTCAGAGAATGCTTTGCATTTTTTGAATGAATGCAAAGCCTTTTCTTACTGGATGAGATGGGGAGCATTCTTATCAATATTCCTATCGCACACGTTCCTGGTAGATATGGCTCCTAAAATGGTGGGTGCTGTTGGGTCCTGGAAACATCAAACAGGTGTTAATAATCGCCAGCACACCATGGATCGTCAATTTTCATTCAAAAGTTTTAATGAAAGTGATCATATCACAAAAGAGAGTGCAAAGTTTCAGAGCCACGCAGGGCCCCTTCGTCAAGCATGTGCCCCTAAAGTGTTGCACTCTCTTTTGGGATCTGATCACTTTCATTAAAACTTTTGGACGAAAATTGATGATCCATGGTGTGCTGGCGGAGATGGGGAGCATGACATCACTGCCTTGCCTCTTTACTACATCCAATAAGAGAATGCCAAGCATTCCGTGCTGAGTGGACAAACTTCTGTGTTAGCAATGTATCGAGTGGGCCACTCGGCACATGACCCAGAAGCAAGTGAAGAAGATCATATAAGTAGCAGTGTCTACTTCAGTGATTTCCAGCTTCCAGGGGAAACGGCCAGGTATGGTTATACACAATGTTACATTGGAAATTTAACTACGTAAAAACATACCATACCTGTAATTCATCTTTAAAGAGCAATATCTTGAAACAAGTGAAATCAACCTGTCATAGGTGTGTGCAGCCTATTGCATTAGGGTGTGCACCCCAAACCTCAAACACACCCTACTGATCACTCTCAATGTTCATTCAGTAAGGGAAGGGACTGATAAATTACATATTTAATGGCCCTTTCCCCCATTCATCCTAAATCATCAAAATCATCATGGCAGCAACAGCCGGTGGAAGAGGAGAGGAGGGAAGCCAGCAGCTCTGTGGGGTGAAGGGGGGGAAAGAGCCAAAGCCACAGGGCGAATTTGTGCTGCACAGGGTGATTAGGGTGTGCTTGGGCACATCTGGCAAAACCTGTGCGCCCGCCTATGCAACCAGTGAACTCTTAATGTTCATAAAAGGAAGTGTCTACCTAGGTCAAATTCCAGAGAGCTCCCCACACATTTCCAGAAGTGTGTGCTGCATTACTTCCTTTCTCTCCACTGGCCATATGACCAATCAAAATAAACAACACAAAGCAGGGTTTGACTCTGATTGGTGACAGTGAGAGATAAAAGTACTGACACTTTTGATACATTAACATGGAGCCTAAAATGGGTGTGTTTGGGAGCACCGCATTGCATAAAGGTAAGAAATAGGGGTTCACAGATGAACAGATACTGAAAAGAACAGTATAGGGTGGAGGGGTGCGCTACAGCAATGCCTGGGTGAAAAACCAAAGCCTTAAGAGGGTAGACTATGGGGGTTATTTACAAAATGCAAATCCACTTTGCACTAAAAGTGCAAACAGCAAATAAGCTAATTTTATGTTGATGTCCAGCTAATTCAAGGCCTTTAATAGATGGGTCAGAGCGAATTGATTGAGCAAGAGGTTCAATGAGGAGGTAAAATAAAATTGGAGAAAGTGGGGAAACCTTGAAGAGTTCCTCTATAGATATTGAATAAATTGGATTTGTATCCTGCATATTTTACATAGGCCTTAGGATTGTTATACGATGAGATCCCACTAAGGAAATGGGGACCAAATCCCCAACGTTGTAGGACATAATGAAGGTACAGCCACGAGACTGTGTCAAATGCTTATTTGACATCTAAGGATAAGAGGCAAAGAGGTATTCGTCTTTTTTTGGCAGCATGTATCAGTAATGTTGCCCTACATATACAGTATATGTATTATCTCCTGATTGAAGCCTTGGGATAAAGCCTACTTGATCTCTACGTATTAAAGATCCTATTATATTGTTTAAATGTGTTGCTAAGACTTTCGCTAAGAGTTTAATATCTAAATTAAGTAGGGAAATAGGTCTATAGTTGGAACAAGATGATTCATCTGAATTTGGTTTGGGAATCATTGAAATAATTGCTGTTAGAGTTTCAGATTGAAAATAATGTCCAGTAAGAAGAGAATTGAGGGCTTTGGCCAATAATGGGGTTAGGATATGAGAAAACTTCTTATAATACATGGCTGAAAAACCATATCCCGTTCAGAGTCATACTAATTATAGCCAGTCTCCTCATAAGTTGCCTGTAACTGCTGTTTCTGTCTTGCAGCTAGTGAGGCGAAGGGGGCGCCACTATTTTGTCACAGTTCTGTGCTGAGTGTCTTTAGTATTCTTATTACTACTCTTCAAGCGGGCACCCCCGAGTACCATATTTAGTTCCCTGTACCTCTATGACGTTAATGAGTCGGGTTCTGCCAGGAACCGAGCTGTGTGGGCGTTTTATGAGGCTGTGGAATCCCGCAAGTTACGGAGCTTCAGCGGGACATGTCCGCCTTTTCCGGCTTCGCGCATGCGCCCCCAGAGCAGCTATTCTCAACCTTTTCACATCAGAAAAATCTCAGGCAACCCCTGCTCGGATTGGTCCATTGGGGGGCCATTGGGAAAACGCTCTTTACATTGGTAGTGGTCAGTGAAAAGAATGCTCCCCTAACAGTGGTAGTCAGAATGCCACTCTTGCAGTCATGTTACTGACTCTACCAAGTGACGTTGGACCTGGCACCATTAAATGAGAGGTCAGTTAGCCACAGCTTAAAGAACCCCTAGCCACCTCTGCAGGAACCCTAGGGTTCCATGAAACCCTGGTGGAGAGAATAGCTGTGTTAGAGCAATGTTAAAACCCATTTAAGTTTATTTTTTGCTGTCCATGTCCTGGAAACACAATGGGAAAAATATTTCCAAACTGAGAGGAATTTCCCTCTTAGACAGCTGTCACTGGAACAGGTGTTCCCATTGGAAGATTTCCCCTCGCCCGCTGTTCTGTTCTCCAACACTTTTTGGATTTCCCATATTTTTGGTATCCCAGTGACAGCCAGTAATGTACAAGGTGTGTCTACAAAGTTTGGTGAGTGGTCCAATATCTTAATGGCAACATGAGACATGTGCGTGTGCATGCACCTAGCGTGGAGTACATGTGATCTTCAGGGTAAATCCGCTGCGGGCAGTCAAACATAGTCAGTGTGAGAGGTCACAGTGCAATGGAGCAGCACATGAACATCAAGTTCAGCTACAACTTGGGAAAATCAGCGACGGAGATGCATAAAATGTTGGTGCAAGTGTACGGGATGGAAGCTGTGAGAAGAATTTTTTTTTGGTTCAAGTGCTTTCACAAGGGGAAGGAAATGACTGAAAATGAGCCTGGAGCTACCAGTTTGATCTGGAATCCAAGTGGAAATGCATGGAATGGCGTTTACTGCCTTCCTTGTGAACCAAAAACAGTCAAATGCAAAAGTCCAAGGTCAAGAAATCATTAAAGACGCACGTATTGCGGATGTGGCGGCAATCCAAGAATGTGTGACAGCGATTCTAAAAGTTCTGAGTTGTTGACAGTTTCCAGAAGCTTTATGAACGTTGCCAAAACTAAAAAGGATGGCGATTATTTTGAAGACCAATAAAGATAATTTGTCTCTTCTGTTTTGTTTGTTTTCTGATACCATTCACCAAACGTTTTAGACACACCTTGTATACAGCCTGCAATAAAAACCCAAAAGGGGTTCTAAGGCCTCGTACACACGATAGGTTAGCCAGAGGACAACGGTCTGATGGACCGTTTTCATCAGTCAAAACCGATCTTGCTTTTAAATTAACCTATGGACTCCTAACCGATCGTTAGTAGGCACGACCATCGGTTAAAAATCCACGCATGCTCAGAATCAAGTCGACGCATGCTTGAAATCATTGAACTTCATTTTTTTCAGCACGTCGTTGTGTTTTACGTCACCGCGTTCTGATACAATTGTTTTTTTAACTGATGGTGTGTAGGCACATCAGACCATCAGTCAGCTTCATCGGTTAACCTATGACAACGGTCCTTCAGGCCGTTCTCATCGGATGGACTGATCGTGTGTACAAGGCTTTATTCTTACCTCTATCCAAAGTAAAAAAAAAGGTTTGGCAATACATATACTTCAAAGGGTAAGGAAACTTTCCTACTAAGACCCCCATTCCTTTTTGCATCCACCCCCTAACTAAGTCTAACCTCTCTCCTAGATTGTAAGCTCTAACGAGCAAGGCCCTCTAATTCCTCCTGTATTGTATTATAACTGTACCGTCTGCCCTCATGTTGTAAAGCACTGAGCAAACTGTTGAAGCTATATAAATCATGTATAATAATAATACAATAATACTTCCGTCACCCACCCAAAATGCTATAATTACCTAGATCTCGCTCAGAAAGCAGTGGCATTGTTTACATTCCTTGGCCGGCTTATTGATCCAACGCCAGCGCCTGCACAGTTCACCCCCATAGACTTCTACAAGGCTAGTAGGGGGATGGGGGAATATTGGAAAATTTGTAGGAACATTTTCTTACCCTTAATGCAAAAATAATTATGATAAAAGCCCCACAGATATAATGATTGTAAAAAAAATGCAAAAATAATGATGATAAAATAAACAAATTGGAGTTTTAGATACAAAAAAATAAAATAAAAAATGACCAAAGAAATTACAAAGGGATGCAAACATAAGACAATAAACAAATGAACTCTATTTTAAGTTCTTGAAGAGCAGGGAACCAATTATAAATAACAGGACATGCCCCATATGCATTGTCAGCAGTCTGATTCCCACAGAAATCACAGAGCAATGAGTTTTTGAAAAGCCGCCGATTGGATACTCCCCATAATAGTCCCTTACATGCTTGCTGATTCCATTGTGTTAGGTAGTTCAGTAAACAATGTAGTAAATAAGTGCTGGGCTGTCACCAGTCGTTTTACTCAATGGCATTTTGTGTTGCAGGAATGGTTTGGTAAAAAACTCCTTTCAGCCCAAAAACAAGGTTTGAGACAAGTTTGTCTGCTCTTGTGTGCTTACAATGTTGACTCCTTTACTTCTTATTCACGCTTGATACATATGTTTGCATTATTAGGTCTATTCAGAAGAGACAAAGGACGCTTTTCATCAAAATAACTCATTGTTTTAATACTCAATCTTGGTAATGGTCAGGATCGAGGAGGACTGAACTAAAAGGCTTACAGACTTAAACTGAAGAATATTTTGGAATCTGACATTATATGATATATCATTTCACAAGCCAATGAGTGAGGTCAAAACCTAAAATCATTAAAAAACATAACAGAGCTCAATATTTTGATCTGGTTTCTGCATTAAACACATATTTAGTATCTAAAATGGATACAAAGTCTGTGAGATCTTGGTAGCCATTCTTAGTCCATCAAATAATACAGTTTCATCAGAGGCAATTTGTAACTAAACTCCTGTGCTAAACACATTGCTCTTAATGCTCAAAATAATTATAATTATATGGGTAACGAGAGAGGAAAAAGACCATACATACACAAACTCCCTCTCGCTCTTGAGCTCCACTCAAAACTGACAAAGAAACCTTAAGCTTTGTACAGGAAGCATAGCCCACCAGTTCAATACTTCTTCAACTAGACCCAACTGTAGTGCATCAGTCCAACCCATGCCATTTTTGTTGGCAATCTGGTGATCCTGCAATGCATCAACTTGTGATGTTGCTACACACATTGCAGGACCTACACTCCATCTTACAAACAACAAGAGAGAGAGAGAGAGAGAGCACATTACAAAGCACAGACAACAATACAATACACTCCCACTACTTTCTTCTCTATCCTATACTGGGCAGTGTTTGCTTGTGGATGCAGTGGATTAAGGACCAATGAGGCAAAAATAGCTGAACTCTAGGGAAAGGAAAATGCTTCCAGGCTTTAAGACTGGTCCCCACAGTTTTCACTTTCCTATGCTCTGGCGATCACAAATCGTTTGGTGTCATCAAGTTTGATATGTAAATTCTAAAGCCCCGTAAACACGACCGGTTTTCTTGGCAGAATCCATCAAGAAACTTGATGGGAGACGTATTCTGCCGAGGAAACCGGTCGTGTGTACACTTTTCGCTGAGAAAACCGTTGAGAAACTCGTCGAGCCAAAAAGAGAGCAGGTTCTCTATTTTCTCGACGGGAGTCGAATTTGGCTCGTCGAGTTTCTCATCGGGCTGGTTTCCGACGAGAAACTCGAGCGTGTGTATGCTAAGAAACCCGCGCACCTTCAGTAAAAGTAGCGTTTGTAATGGAAATAGCACATTTGTCACGCTGTAACAGACTGAAAAGTGAAAATGTCTCTTACCAAACTTTTCAGTAACATAAGATTAGCAAAAGCAGCCCCAAGGGTTGTGCCAATGGAATCGAACTTCCCTTGCCGTTGTATGTGTTGAAGTCACCGCGTTTGAAAACGAGGAGATTTGGTCTATTAACGTGTGTACGCAAAGCAAGCTTGTCGAGTTCCTCGACAAGCCTAACAAGGAACTCGACAAGGAAAACGATGTGTTTCGCCCGTCGAGTTTCCCGGTCGTGTGTACGGGGCCTAATGCCCCGTACATTCCTCATGGAAAAAAACAACATTTTTCTCTATGTGATTCTTGTCAAGCCTGCCTTGCATACATGCGATTGTGATAAAAAATGCTTGGGCAAAGCACTGTGACGTACAACACATATGATGGCACTATAAAGTGAGAGTTCCATTTGAATGGCGCCACCCTTTTAGCTAATTATGCAAATTTCCCTTCTCAAGACTTGCTTCTGAGCATGCACATTTTTTTCCGCGTCGTTAAAGCGTGCACACGACCGTTTTTCACAACAAGAAAAACGACAACGTGAAAAACGCAGAGAAAAAAATAGAGCATGTTCTAAATTTTTAATGCCCATTTTTCACATCGAGAAAAATGCTCTGGAGCCTACACACAACCGTTTTTAACGACCAATTAAAAAATGTAATTTTTCTCATCATGAAAAACGGTCGCATGTATGCGGCATAAGGCCCCTTTCACACATGTGTCTGTTTTTTCATTCATCCGTTTACGGATGAAAAAGGGACATACATGTATCCCTATGGGATAGCGGGGGTCAGCGTGTTAACATTAGTACAGCGACCTCTCAGTTTTTTTTTTGTTTAGCCCACTGGGATGAACGGACAAAAACTCCCTGTGTGTACCTGCCATTACTCCTGACCAGCACCAGTACTGACCTGCTTTACATTCTACAGACCTCTGCACTCTCTGTTACTTACTACTTACCCCTGCACTCTGCTTTACATACTAATTACCTTTGAACTCTGTGTTATGTAATTAGTATAGTATTTGTAGGAAGAAAATGGAGTGACCAGGACCATGCATGCTCAGAAACAAAGGAATACATTAAAATACAATACATTACATCACTTCCTAAATTGCATTCAGTTTTATGAGAATTTTACTTGACGTGATTGTAGCTGTATTAGTGCAATTGTGACAGAGAAAATTGAGTACTGTCCGTGATACTTTTTTTTTTTTTTGCACTGACATACAATTTTTCAGGACAAGCTTTCGGGGTATGCCCCCTTCTTCAAGGTCCAAGCAGTACTCAAATGAGTACTGCTTGGACCTTGAAGAAGGGGACTGACATGGACATTTTATAGCTAGGCAACTCCTATCCTCATATTGATTAGTGGTTCCAAATTAAGAATAACTACTGCAGTAGGGAACAGACACAAAAGATACATTCAATGGGCTAGATTCAGGTAGAGTTATGCCGGCGTATCAGTGATACGCCGGCAAAACTCTGACTTTGCGCCGGCTTATCTTTTTTCTGTATGCAGAAAACAAGATACGCCGGTTTGCAGCAAAGATCCGACAGGCGTAATTGTATTACACCGTCGGATCTTAACTGCAATTTTAAAATGGCCGCTGGGGGCGTTCCCGCTGATTTACACCTAGAATATGTAAATCAGCGAGATACGTCAATTCACGAACATACGCGGACCCGACGCAGTCACTTTACGCCGTTTCCGTAAAGGGTTTCCTGGCGTAAAGATAAAGCTGCCAAAAGCAGGCGCATCCTATGATAAGTATGGATGTCGTGACCGCGGGAAATTTGAAAATGTTTACGTCATTTGCGTAACTCGTCCGTGAATGGGGATTTACGTCGATTACGTTCACGTCAAAAACACCGTCATAATTCGGAGCATGCGCACTGGGATTTTTCTTTTTTTTTTTCTTTTTTTTTTCTTTTTTAAAGTGTATTTTGTGCGTGAACTCGAGAGAGAGGAGCCGGACTGCAGGAGCTGGGAGTAGGCAGACCCTCCCCCCGGAGGCAATCACCATCCTTCTCCATGCCCCCGGTGGCAATGGCGGGTGTGAGGGGGGCCTCCCACTCACCCCGCCCTACCTGCTCCACTTGGGAGCCCAACTGGGGCCCAACAGGAACCCATCGGGGCAGAGGGACTCCCCCTATGAGGGAGTGAGGGGGCCCAACCCACCAAGCCAGGTCCTTCGCCTCTCTTTAGGAGACCGCATGGGCACTGGGATTTTTCTATGGTCGACGCATGCGCAGTACGTTCGGCGCGCGGACGCGCCTAATTTAAATAGCATACGCCCCCTCCCTGCTCAATTTGAATTAGGCCGCCCAATTTACGCTACGCCGCTGCAACTTTACACACAAGTGCTTTGTGAATACAGCACTTGCGCGTAAAGTAGCGGCAGCGTAACGTAAATAGGAAAAGTTACGCCGCCGCAAAGAACCGCTCGCCATCCTTAATCTGGCCCAACATCTTTCCAAATACCCGTTCTCCTTTATTATGACGCAATTGTAGGTTTTTTACACATGATTACGTAGGTATCACATTAATATTACAATTGTACTTTTATGGTAACAAGGGGCGTAACATAGACAGGCTAATTCTAATCGGGACTCGAAAGAATGCAAACATGTACTGAAAACAATATTGATGTCCTGTGCACAGTGAGTGCTGTTTGCAAAACATACAGTATAGAATACAATTATATACAGAACATACAAATTTCTTTAACAGGACATACCCCGAAAGCTTGTCCTGAAAAATTGTATGTTAGTGCAAATAAAAAAAGTATCACTCAAAAAGTACTCAATTTTCTCTATGAGAATTTTTGTAACTCTAGTTACCTATTCGTATTTGGTATAAGACTACCATTCAAAATAAAAAAAAACAGACGGTCATTCGTCCGATATTCTCATTGTGTATACGAGGCTTAAGTTTAATTTTTGCCCACATATATTTATATAAAATGGTGTGCATTGCATATACCTGGCAATTCGTTTTACCATAACTGTATTTCTCAGTCTGCCATGGCCCCTCTGATTATCATTTAGATGATCTGTGCCTCGTTTTGTTTCTTCCTGAGGAATACAAAGCTTGCATTGTGCCCACTTCATGCCATGTCTGAAAAGTAGGGTAGACAAAATCTAACTAGCTCTTTTGTTTTTGACATCAAGAGGGTGAATCATTTATAAACAAGCCTTGACATTCTGATGTATCAGAAATCCATTGTTCTTACTCATTTGTCAGCACAATTATGAAAGCAAATTGACAAGTTCATATCTCACCTCTGAAAATGTAACTGGGGCATCTTTTCTTCCCGCCCCCCGGAATAGAAACAGTTTTTGGCATGGTCTGTTATTTTTGTGTTATTACTTACATGTTTAGAATCATAAGTGAAATTACAAATTAACTAACGGACACCAGACTTATCTTGTATGTTGTGATTTCAAAAATATACTAAAACATACAAAACTGAGATATTAAAAAAAAAACAATTAGTGCAAAAAATAAATAAATACATCCCATGCTTAAAGTTCCATTTTAATTAATCTCAATCTTAACCACTTCCATACAGGGCACTTACTGTATAAACCTTCCTGCCCAGACCAATTTTCAGCTTTCAGCACTGTTGCACTTTGAATGACAATTGCGCGGTCATGCTACACTGTACCCAAACTAAATTTGTATAATTTTGTTCCCACAAATAGAGCTTTCTTTTGGTGGTATTTGATCACCTTTGGGATTTTTATTTTCTGCAAAAACAAAAATTAAAAGACCGAAAATTTTAAAAAACAAAAGTTTTTTTTTTGTTTCTGTTACAAAACGTTGTAAATAAGTAAGTTTTCTCCTTCACTGATGAGCACTGATGGGGCTGCACTGACGGGCACTGATAAGGTGGCACTGATGGGCACCGATGAGGTGGCGCTGATGAGGTGGAATTGATGGGCTCTGATGGGCACTAATATGCAGAACTGATAGGTGGCATGGATGGGCACTGATAGGCAGCACAGATGGGCACAGATAGGCGGCACAGATAGGCAGCACGGTTGAGCACAGATAGGCGACATGGATGGGCACAGATAGGCAGCATAGATGGCCACTGATAGGTGGCACAGATGGGCATGGATGGGCACTGATAGGTGGCACAGGTGTACTGTATTATATTGTACTATGGATGCCAATCAGTGCCAAACAACAATGCCTGCCAATCACTGATGCCCATTGTGGGCACTGATTGGCATCCATTGTGGGCACTGATTGGCATCTGTTGTGGGCACTGATTGGCATCCCTTGTGGTCTAGGGTGGCATACCTGGTGGTGGAAATCCCTGGTGGTCTGGTGGCATCCCTGGTGGTCTAGTGGCATCCCTGGTGGTCTAGTGTGGGCATTCTCGGGGGGGCTGTGCTGATAATCAATTAGCACAAACCCCCCCTGTCAGAGGACCAGCGTTTGGCTCGCCTCTACTCACGTCTGACAGACGTGAGTGAGGAAAAGCCGTTAACTGGCTCTTCTTGTTTACATCGTGATCAGCCGTGATTGGACACGGCTGATCACGTGGTAAGGAGTCTCCGTCAGAGACTCTTTACCTAGATCGGTGTTGTGGGGTGTCAGACTGACACCCTGCAACAACGATTGCCGTGATGCGCGCCCCTGGGGCGTCATATGACGTCCAGTCAGGATATTGAAAACACTTTTCCACCGTCATTCTGTAATAGGGCGGCGGCAAGTGGTTAAAAAGCCCAGAAAATGTTGCAATGGAATCTGTTTAGAATGAGGCGAGTCAAACACAGGCCTTAAATGACAGCTATGTGGAGAAAGGGGAATACGGTATTAAAGATGATCTTTCCTCCTATTACAATTACTGGCTGCCAACACCTTCACCCTTCCTGAGATGACTTCCTGCAAGAAAAGAAAATACAATGTTGTAAAAAAAGTAATTGCCCTCTTAATTGGCCTTGGCGGCAACAACTGCAGTCAAGCGTTTGTGATAACTGGCAATGAGTCTTTCATATTGCTGTGGAGCAATTTTGTCCCACTCTTCTTTGAAAAAATTGTTTTAATCCAGCCCCATTGGAGGGTTTTTCCAGCATGAATGGCCTGATTAAAAGAGTTGTAAAGGAAAACTGCTGAAATGACTGTTTACAGGGTATAGAGATATACTGTATTAGTTAACCGATTCCTTTTAAAAATGATTAAAAATTGATAAAAATCAATTATATAATGTGCCTGCAGTTTCAGTTTTGTTTTTCTTCTAGTTTCATGCTTCTGTGAAGGACAGAGACACAGAGCCAATACAGGGCAGTGTTTGTTTTTAAAATGAAACTGATTGGTTCTGAGGGGTTTTGGACACACAGAAATCACACCTCCTTGATTAGAGACCACAGAGAGAAGCTCCCAGTACTTTTTTCATAAGGAAACAGACAACCAGAATGTGTGCAGTACAGAGATGGATTACAGCAAAAACGAACAATGAGGACATGAAACCAGGACTGCATTAGGGTAAAGGAAGCTATTTAGCTAAAAACAAAATCCTTTAGTGACCCTTTAAGGTCATGATACAGCATCTCAATTGAATTTAAGTCCGGGCTTTGACTAGGCCACTCAAAAAAACAAAATATTGCTTTGTTTGAACCATTTGAAGGTAGACTTGGCGTTGGGTTTCGGTTCATTGTCCTGCTGCATAACCCAAATGCACTTGATCTTGAGGTCACAAGCTGATGGCCGGACATTCTCCTTTAGGATTTTCTGGTACAGCTCAGAATTCATGGTTCCATCAATTATGGTAAGTCTTCCAGGTCCTGAAGCTGCAAAGCAGCCCCAGACCATCACACTACCCCCACCATGTCTGACTGTAGGTATGATGTTCTTGCAATGAAATGCTGCATTAGTTTTACGCCAGATGTAACGGGACACACACTTTCTAAAAAGACAGTCCACTGAATATTTGCCTAAAAAGTCTTGGGGATAATCAAGATGTTTTTGGTAAATGTGAGATGAGCCTTTGTGTTCTTTTTGGTCAGCAGTGGCTTTGGCCTTGGAACTCTCCCATGGAGGCCATTTTTACCCAGTCTTTTTCTTATTGTTGAAACATCAACACTGATCTTACCTGAGACAAGTGAGGCCTGCAGTTCTTTAGATATTGTTCTGGGTTCTTTTATGACCTCCTGGATGAGTTGTCGTCAAACCTTTGGAGTCATTTTTGTAGGCCGGCCACTCCTGGGAAGGTTCTTCACTGTTTCAAGTTATGTCCATTTGTGGATAATGGCTCTCCCCATGGTTCACTGGAGTTCCAAAGCCTTGGAAATGTGTTTGAAACCCTCCCTAGACCAATAAAAGTTTGTTTCTAATCTGTTCTTAAAGCGGATTGCCAGCAGCAACAAATTTTTTTTAATATTAGGACACTTACCTGTCCCGGATCCAGCGGCGTGCAGCAGAGGATGACATGCTCGTCATGTGTCACCCCTCCATCCACGGCGAGGGAACCAGGAAGTGAAGCGCTTTTGTGATCTGTGCGCCCGCGACTCCCGCGATTGTCCCGCTGTGTGCTGGGAGACAGCACACAACGGGAAAAGACAGGTTCTATTGAAAGGTATAGGATTTCTTGATTTAATTGTTTTTCAGGTGATGTGTGGCTGGCAGTAATCAGGGCTGGGTGTGGCAAGGTGTGAAATGTAACTCGGCTTTTCCAAAAAATTGTGGTCAATCACAGTTCATTATGAAATTTCAGCATGTGAGGGGCAATTACTTTTTCACAGCACTGGAAGATTTGAACAGCTTTTTTCCCCTTAATTAATTAAAAAGAAATTTAAAAACTGCATTTTGGATTTACTTGGGTTAGCTTTGTGTAATATTAAACTTTGTTTGATGATCTGAATCATTTAAGTGTGAGAAATATGCAAAAAAAATCAAAATCAGGAAGAGGGCAAATACGTTTTCACAGCACTGTATATATTAAACTATACATTAGGGTTGTCCCGATACCACTTTTTTAGGACCGAGTACAAGTACCGATACTTTTTTTAAAGTACTCGCCGATACCGAATACCGATACTTTTTTTAAATGTGTCCCCAAATGCAGCCATGTCCCCCACAAATGCAGCCATGTCTCCCACATATGCAGCCATTTCCCCCCAGCCATGTCCCCCACATATGCAGCCATGTCCCCCACATATGCAGCCATGTCACCCACGTATGCAGCCATGTCCCTCCAGCTATGTCCCCCACATATGCAGCCATGTCCCTCCAGCCATGTCCCCCACATATGCAGCCATGTCCCTCAAGCCATGTCCCCCCAGCCATGTCCCCCCCATATGCAGCCATGTCCCCGCAGCCATGTCCCTCCAGCCATGTTCCCCCCAGCCATGTCCCTCCAGCCATGTCACCCATACCTAGCCGCCAAAAGCCGCCGCCGCCGCACGTGGAACATCACAGCTTTCATTTGAATAGCTGGTTTCCCCGCGCGTATAGACACCCCCCCTTGCTCGGGATTGGACAGATCACGATCACCCATCCAATCCTGAGCAAGGGGGAGTGTGTATACGGGGCGGGAACACTACAGCTATTCAAATGAAAGCTGTGATGTTTCCGCACGCTGTTTAACCCATGCGGTGGCGGCTTTTGATGCGGCGGCAGCTTTCATTGCGGCGGCGGGGGGGGGGGGACAAGTATTCTATTCAGGCAAATACTCCGTATCGGTCCCAATACCGATACTGGTATCGGTATTGGGACAACCCTACTATACCTTCTGGCAATTCCAGTAATGTCACTGGTCCTTCTTCTGATCTACTCCTATGGCAGTGGTCCTTACTACTGGACTGAATGACACTTTGAGCTCCGTCTACCTGGTGATGCCACTCCAAGAAGAAGACCCATGCAGTAATTGGCGCCATTACACCAACTAGATTCCCCTAGGCTTCTGGGTTGAATCACAGCCAAGGCAATTCATCCAACATACTCTGAGCCCATGTTGTTGTCATTCAACCCAGAAGCCTGGGGGAATTTAGTAATGGCACCAATCACTGCATAGGCCAGCTCTGGATTGAAGGTAGGTATCGCAGTAAAAGCTGTTCCTTTTCCACTTTTCCTAGTCTGTTTATTACTTACTCTTATGAACATATGAACATGAGATAAGTACTGAGCTCAGGATATCTGACTTCCCTAGATGTATGCTCATCTGAGGTCAGTGATTAATTTTCCCAGTTTTGGAAATTACAGAATTTGGAGACACAATGCTGCAAAGGAGAACTTTAAATTACATTATATGATAAAAGTTGTTCATTTATGTGCTAATGGAATAGGTAATAGGGCGCTTCTGTCAGGAATGGACCTTCAGTGAACTGTATTAGATTATTGTCACATCAGCATCAGCTTCAACATCGAGGTTTGGGGGAGGAGGAAAGATGGGGCAGCACTTGCAGCAGCAATTCAGGTGGAGGCAGGGGCGGACTGACCATTGAGGCACTCGGCACCGCTCAAGGGCCCCACGCCACTAGGGAGCCCCATCAGGGTTGCCAGGCTCAGTAAAACCAGGGACAGTATGTAAAAATCTGTGTTTTTTTTACATCTGTCCCTGATGTCCTAAACCGACATGCTTTTGATGTGAAAATCCTGAGATTTTAGCTGCCCCGCCTCTGCACTGCCTCCTGGCGTGGTGGCCAGCTGTAAGCCCGGGGGCCCCATAATCTTCTATTGCCCGGGGGCCCCATGAGTTGTCAGTCCGCCCCTGGGTAGAGGAAGCAACTCTGGGGGAAACTAAAGTAAAAAACAGAAGGCGCTTCTAAGTGCAGTCATAAAAAAAAGCATTTAAAAACACTTACAATATAGTAGATAAAATGAGCATCTCAGTCAGCATAATAGGCATCCTGTAGAGTCTTTCGCCTCTATGGAGAGGAAGAGCTGGCCCACGGCTGTGACAGGAGAGGGAGAAACGAGTAAGCAAGATAGCCGAATGGACTTCTGGAACGTATAGGCCGGAGCTAACGTCAAGGGGAAGGTAATGCGTTTTAGAGCATGAGCAATTCGCTCCTTCATCAGACCTTTTACTTTCATTTAGGTGCTAATGTTTATGGAGTTATTAAATATATTGAAGGCTGTAAAGGGTTAATCCCAATAGTAATATTTCACTTATTGGTGGAAACTTGTGGGCCCCTATTTCCAAAGCTCAAGCAAACTATTTCCAAACCAGAAAAATACCCGACTAGGATGGGTTTCCAGCAGACTGGCATAGTGTGTATAAACTCCAAACAAGTAAACATCTACTTATACTTTCAATGTGGCTCTCAAGACTGGTAACCCCCCCCACTCTATAGAATAGACTATCATTGTATGTACTGTATATTAAAGCTTGTCAAAAACCCAATGGAAATTCTACTACCCTATTTCATTTAATAATGTGAATAGGGATCATTCTTTGCTAGGGTCCTGACCATTTGAAACCTTAAATACATTAACACGTTAATCAACAGGTTTCATTCCAGGTAGGGCCACCCACAATAATATCTGTAGACTGTTTACTAACTTACAGAACTCCCATGACAACTCTGGATGCCATGTAATGGTCTTATTGGACACACACAAAGAGTTCCATAGTGTTTGAGAAGGTCTATCATTTTAGAAAAGTACACTCCCCCATTTAATTAATGTACATGTTGCCTGAGTTCTCTCACTACCAAAAATTACCCATTGGCCTCCCCCTTGTTGTATGTAACGGTCAGGGGTTAACGCCGTTTACGATATTCCATTCCACCAACCCACGACAGCTTATCGACACTCCACAATCTGGCAAACACGATCCATATGGATTTCCCCCAGAAACGAGACACACACACAGCTCTGTTCTCTGGTTCCAAACGAATAGATACTTTAATGGCAAACTCAGGTTTTTATACAGTAGATATCCCAAGGAACAATGGCTTAACTCCCCCACAACATGACACAAGGAGCCCAATACACATCTTTTGGAGACAGACTTTCTGGCGCCAGGTCTGACACAATCCACATGAGCTAATTAGCTACAGCTACAGCTGACAAGTCAGACATCAAGACTCCAGCTTTTCTCACCTGCTATACAATACACATTTATCATCAATAGAAATTCATACAAAACAGTGTCAATTAGCATCACACAATGAAAAGGTCTTTAGAAGCCAGACTAAAGCCTTGTACATACGATCAGTCCATCCGATGAGAACGGTCTGATAGACCGTTTCCATCGGTTAACCGATGAAGCTGACTGATGGTCCGTCGCGCCTACACACCATCAGTTAAAAAAACAATCGGGTCAGAACGCGGTGACGTAAAACACGACGTGCTGAAAAAAATGAAGTATAATGCTTCCAAGCATGCGTCGACTTGATTCTGAGCATGCGTGGATTTTTAACTGATGGTTTTGACCTATCGGTTAGGAATCTATCGGTTACATTTAAAACAAGTTGGCTTTTTTTTAACCGATGGATAACTTACCGATGGCGCCCACACGCGATTGGTTTGGTCCGATGAAAACGGTCCATCAGACCATTCTTATTGGTTTAACCTATCGTGTGTACTCGGCCTAAAGCTAGTTTACATGACTTAATTACCCCCTTAACGGTCTGTGTTCCCACATGAATGAATCACTGTATTGACCTGTTGGGATTTAGAATCAACCACCTGTAATATTTCAAGATATACCTGCAATACATTGTGAATTATCATTACTGTCCCATCTCATGTAATCCAAGATATCATTTCTCAGTCATCCTATGCCCCTATTGAACATAGGATGACCCTAGACACAAGAGTCATTGGTGAAGCTGAAACAGGAGTACCCCGCATCCTTCAAGAGCCTCTGGGTCCATGGGCCATACCATTACATTGCAAAATACATACACCAGCAATTTACTGCAGGTTATGTTAGGTCAACCCAACAGTTCCAATAGTATTTTGGCCTTTCTTGATTCTCCTATTTCCAATACTGGTTCTCGCTTAACTTGGTTTACACAATGTAGTTTTGGAGTGTCTACTCTTAAGCCTTGTACACATAATCGGGTTTTCCGACAGGTCATTGTGTGTTGACAGGCTTTGGATTTTCCGCGGACAGATGTTGGATTGCAGGCTTTAAAATTTTCCCTGGATAGCGGTCTGTTGTCGGATTTTCCGATCATGTGCACACAAGTCCGTTGGACTAAAGTCCAAAGTACAAACACGCATGCTCGGAAGCTTGCTCAGCAACCTCAACATTAGCAGAAGGTGCTTAAAGGGTGGCGATACAGAGCTGAAAAAAACACGTAGTAGGTCTAGTATGTCATTAAGTTTATGTTTGTTGGCCGACAATTGTGTGCCGTTTGTAGGCAAGACAAAATCCAGACACGCGCCCTTCGGAACAAAAGTCTGACGCTCTGTCTGTGGGAAATAGGATTGTGTGTACAAGGCTTTAGAGCAAATCCTCAGACAAACCGACCAAACTAAACTATTCTCTAAATAGCATTCAGCCTTCATAATGGAACACACCTTCAGACACAACAGAGCCAAAGAGAAAATTAGGAGTCTGGTGACTCCATTCTGTAAACCTCGAGGTGGGCAGAATTTGAATCCCGTCATATGACTTCACTAATATCCTTTAAAGACTGGGTGATTCAGCTGAATATCTTTCACCCGGCCTATTATACCCAAGTTAAACTACATAAACTAGGCCTTTAAACCTTTTCCATGTGCTTTAGGGGCTAAGAAGAAGAAACTTACCGTATTTATCGGGGTATTGCGCGGTCTGGCGTATAGCGCCCACCCCTAAAGTAGCCCCAATATTCCTGTAAAAAAAAACATTTTATAACATTTTATTACTTCCAGTTTTAGTGTCTTGCCTGGCGTCCATCGTCTGGTCCGGCGTCCGTCTGCGGCCTCGGTGGTGTCCTCCCGGCTTCTTCCGCGTTGTCCGAGTCGAATCCCCGCTTTCCGCTCTCAGTTTGAAGCCTCCGCCGACATATACCAAGCGCAGTACACTCGGGCAGTACACGCTCGGCTTCTCACGCAAAAACATCACAGAGCGTGACTACGAGCGAAGCTGAGCCTGGCCGAATGTCCCGAGTGTACTGTGCTTGGTATATGTCGGGGGAGGCTTCAAACTGAGAGCGGGAAGTGGTAATCGGCGTATATCGCGCACCCACGATTTCCCCTTATTTTAAAGGGAAAAAAGTGTGCGGTATACGCCGATAAACACGGTATTTTATACAAGTTTTATGGAATTGTAGATACATACAACAAATGTGGTCAAAGGTTAACATCATTACTGAAGTGATACATATCATTAACCTGATAAATTGCCTCCTTGACGTCCTAATTGACCCCAGCCCATGTCAAATACTTCTTGTACATACTGTACCTTCATGCTGGAATGATGATACTCTTCACATGGAAGTGACAAACCTCACCATCCCTGTCAGAACTCAGAAACAGACATACTGAAATGCGAGTTCAGGATAAAATGCAATTCTTAGCTTCTATCTACTCATACTGTTCTTGACTCGCCCACCAGGGATGAAGGCTTGTCATAGTCCTCTTGTAAACCCCTGGTGTTCCTTACCAGTTGCATTGTATGCTGTATAAATTCTGATCATCGTATATTAGGCCTGATACACAATAATGCGATTTCAGGTGCGACTTGAGTCACACAGAATCGCATAAGAAGAAAAATGTAATTATCTTCAACGGTGCCCGTTCATATCAATGCGACTCCCTGCGGTGCAATTTTGGAAAAGGTTCCTGTGCTAATTTGGTGTGATTTAGCTCTTTAGAATATGCAAACCACATCCAAAACGCAACCAAAGCCACACTACATAAACGCACTGCAAATCGCGTCAAAATTGCATCACAGTTGTGTGAACCAAGCCTTATGCTGCATACACGCGATCGGACATTCCAACATCAAAACCGTGTTTTGTTTTTTTTTCCGACGGATGTTGGCTCAAACTTGTCTTGCATACACACGGTCACACAAATGTTGTCGGAAATTGCGAAACACTACGACGAGCCGAGAAAAATGAAGTTCAATGATTCCAGGCATGCGTAGGATTTTTGTGCGTTGAATTGTGTACACGCGGTTGTATACTTTCCAACAAAAACTTTTGTTGTTGGAAAATTGGAGAACCAGCTCTTAAACATTTGTTTATGGGAATTCCGACAGCAAATGTCCGATGGGGCATACACACGGTCGGATTTTCCGACAACAAGCTCACATCGAACATTTGTTGTCGGAATTGTTGTTACAATTATTTGCTGAAGGATAAAGATGTATCAATTAACAATCAGAGGGAACTTTGCTGCTTTATAACTGTTTATTGTTGTACACTTTATGCAAAATGTAATCACAAATCAGTTTACTTTAGATATTGGGGTCTTTTAAACATTTTTATTATACAATAATTCTCACTGAGAGTGATGGAATGCTGCATTAATTTATCTTAATGTTGCGGATTAACTTGCTTGACCTCTTTTCTTTTTATTACCAAATTATTGTTTGTGCAAGATAAAGAATGATACAGAGTAATGCACACAATTTGAGTCTGGATATACAATATAATTTAGAATAGGCTCTCAATCCTAATCTGTCCTGATGGTAGAAGGTAGACCGATTGCAACACTGAATCCTTGCTATTGCTTGTACTCTCCTATTTAGATATTTAACACCAGACACAAGCTCCTTAACCACTCGCCATAAAGCAGCTCTATTAATAAAAGGTTCCCCTTGTTCATGAGAATTAGTCTTTGTTTATGCCTAAGAAGTTTATGCAAAACTGTTACCCAAGAAACATGTGAGCTTTAAAACCAGGGATGGCAAAGGGCAGAGGGGCCGGCTGGGACACCATGCTTTAACCCTTGAAAGTGACTGAATAATGACAAGAAACGTAGCCTGCCAGGTGGCTATATGACAATGACAGGGCGGCTTTACGTTCTGCGTATTTTAAATGGGCACATACAGTGTAATTTCTGTAAGAACTCCGGTAAGTAATGAAAAAGTCATTTTCAAATGTATATATGCGCAGGGCCGTCTTCAATGTTGATTGGACCCTGGGCAAAATTTTCATTGCCCCCCCCCCCCCCATTAAATGTTGCTCTCCATGTGCTCTGTGACATACAATAAATATCAGCTAGACTTAAAATCAGTTTACTGTATCAGATCAGGCAGTGATTGTGATTGGTTGCCAGAGGTTACAGCTAGGGTTGTCCCGATACCACTTTTTTAGGACCGAGTACAAGTACCGATACTTTTTTCCAAGTACTCGCCAATATCGAATACCGATACTTTTTTTTAATCTCATGTGACAGCGGCACATGTGTCGGTATGTTTTTTTTTTTACAATTTTTTTTTTATTTATAATGCTTTCTTTTTTTGTGGGGGTGGACCGTTTTTTATTTTCTACAATCATTTTTTTTATACTTTTGTTTTTTTATTCTTTATTTTTTTATTTATTTTTTTCAGCCCTGTTGGGGGGGGGGGGGGGCTTTGGTGAGATATCAGGGGTCTTAACAGACCTTTGACATCTTCCATTTGAGACAGAGAAAGGGACTAGGGACACATGTTTCCCTGTCCCTTTCTCAGCAGCATCAGCTGCGCTGAAAATGAATGGAGTGAAGACAGCGTCTTCTCTTCATTCATAAACTGAAACATTTGTAATCACAGATTACAATGTTTCAGTTATGTGAATGGACAGTCAGTGATCGCTGACTCTGTCCATTCGGAGCAGTAAGGAGTCAGATTTACCGGCTCCTACCCTGCTCTCCATCCTGACAATTCCAGGGGGTGAAGGAGAGGCACGGAAGGGGAGAGAAACACGACGGGATACACTGCGGCATACACTGGATACACGGCGGCATACACAGGATACACGGCGGCATGCACGGGATACACGGCGGGATCCGCGGCATACACGGGGGCATACATGGGATACACGGCGGCTTTCAACTGCTTTAAAATCAGCGGTGATCGTTGCTTGGAACTTCCCCATGCACTGATCATCGCCGACAGTACAAGTATCGGATGAAGCTTAGGGAGCATCTGCCCAAGTACAAGTACTCGGGCAAATGCTTGGTATCGGTCCCGATATCGATACTAATATCGGTATCGGGCACTGGCGTAGCAAGGGGGGGCAGGGGGTGCTGTTGCCCCGGGAGCGACATTTAGGGGGGCGACTTTCCGTGCCTCCTTATTTTTAATTTCCCGTGTCACCGACACGGATGTCCAGACCGGCCACCATGTTTAATATCCAGCGCTCTATGATTGGGCATATGGGGGTCATGTGAGGCGTGGGGCTGGAAGTCCCGCCTCCGCACATGACCGCCATACGCCCAATCACAGAGCGCCGGGAAACTCTGAACTTGGCAGCGGGAGACGTCAGGCACTGGGAAGTGTGAGCCGACGTGGCCGCTGTGACTGTCTTCCCCTCCGCTCTGGTGCTCTGCTCTGTCACAGAGAACCTCTGTGGTACGGCGCTGTGTGGAGGGAGTTGCACCATGGAGCGGGCTGCGGGTGGATGGCGCTGGCGGGGACGGGAGTCGGGACTCCGGAGCAGTTCTGCACATCCAGTGCTGGGGTCCTGTCCGTCCTGAGGAGAGTCCTGGACAGTGCCGGCCCAAGACATTGTGCTGCCTGGTACCAAGAATGAAATGCTGCCCCCCCCCCCAAAAAAAAAATCATGCCCACCAAAATGCCCCCACATTCATTATTTTATAATATGACTAAAGTGGACCTGTCATGGCTCTATACATGTGTATAGGAGTATAAAGAGGACCTGTCATGGCTCTATACATGTATATAGGAGTATAAAGAGGACCTGTTATGGCTCTATACATGTGAGCAGGAGTATAAAAAGGACCTGTCATGGCTCTATACATGTATATAGGATTATAAAAGGACCTGTGTGTGGCCGTTGGCCGCAATGTCAGCCGGCCACCTGTGATCGCTCCAGAGAGCCAGAACGGGGATCTCTCAATGTAAACAGACAGATCCCCATTCTGACAGGGGGGAGAGACAGATCTGCTGTTCCTAGTGATTAGGAACAGAAATCTCTCTCCTCCTCCAATCAGTCCCACCCCCCGGTTAGAAACACCTCCCAGGGAACACATTTAACTCCTTTCCTGCCAGTGACATTTACACAGTAATCAGTGCATTTTTATTGCACAGATTGCTGTATAAATGTCACTGGCCCCAAAAAAGTGTCAAGTGTCCAATCTATCCACCGCAATGTCACAGTCTCACTAAAAATCGCAGATCACCGTCATTACTGAAAAAAAAATCCTCTATTTGGTAGATGCAATAACTTTTGTGCAAACTAATCAATATACACTTATTGCATTTTTTGGATGTTTATTATAGCAACAAGTAAAAAAAATGTTTTTCAAAATTGTCACCATTTTTGTTTATAGCACAAAAAATAAAAACCACAGAAGTGATTAAATATCACCAAAAGAAATCTCTATTTGTTTAGGTACAACGTTGCACGACTGCGCAATATTCAGTTAAATCGATGCATTCTCGAATCACAAAAAAAAAAAGGATTGAAGTGCATTATTTTAATTATTACATTGTGATATAAAATAGTTCATCTCACCATAATGCCGAATCATTGGGACCCCCAAATGCGTCACCTGCCACCAGATGCAGATTGTCACTTGCCTCCTGCCACACATTGAGGATTGTCACTTTCCACAACGTCACCTGCCACACGTAGCGGAATGTCACTTGCCATGTTGTCACCTGCCACACATTGCAGATTGTCACTTCACCTGCCACACGTAGCGGATTGCCACTTGCTGTGTCCCGGAGTCAAGGCAGGCAGCAGAGAGATGATGTAATCTCTCTGCTGCTGGCGGCTGCACAGTGAGGGCGGAACTGCAGTGATGCAGGGCGGGTGTTGAGAGATGATGTAATCTCTCTGCTTCCCCGCTGGCCGGCCCATTAATTGGCCAGCAAGCCCGCTCACTCTGACTGTCTCGCCCATTCATTCTGCCGCCCACTCAGGGTCTGACAGAGAGGAAGAGGGGGAGCGGATGACAGAGAGGAAGAGCGTATGACAGAGAGGAAGAGGGAGGGGCAGATGACAGAGAGGAAGAGGGGGAGCGGATAACAGAGAGGAAGAGGGGGAGCGTATGACAGAGAGGAAGAGGGAGGGGCGGATGACAGAGAGGAAGAGGGGGGTGGATGACAGAGAGGAAGAGGGGGGGCAGATGACAGAGAGGAAGGGGGGCAGATGACAGAGAAGAAGAGGGGGCGGCTGACATAGAAGAGGAGAGGGTGGCGGCTGATAGAGAGGAAGAGGGGGCAGTGGGCGGGTGATTGAGAGGAGGAGGGGTGGCTGATAGAGAGAAGGGGGCAGCTGATAGAGAGGGGGTGGCTGATAGAGAGGAGGAGGGGGCGGCTGATAGAGAGGAGGAGGGGGTGGCTGATAGAGAGGCGGCGGGGCGGCTGATAGAGAGGTGGGGAGCGGCTGATAGAGAGGAGGAGGGGCGGCTGATAGAGAGGAGCGGGGGGAATATAGAGAGGAGGAGGGGGTGCAGGTGGCTGGTAGAGAGGAGGAGGGGGGCGGCTGATAAAGAGGAGGAGGGGGTGGCTGATAGAGAGGAGGAGGGGGGCAGCTGATAGAGAGGACGGGCGGCTGATAGAGAGGAGGGGGGCGGCTGATAGAGAGGAGGGGGCAGCGGGCGGCTGATAGAGAGGGGGGGTGGCTGATAGAGAGGAGGAGGGGGGGAGCGGGCGGCTGATAGAGAGGGGGCGGCTGATAGTGACTGGGGGTGGCTGATAGAGAGGAGGGGGGCAGCGGGCGGCTGATAGAGAGGAAGGGGGTGGCTGATAGAGAGGAGGGGGCATCTGATAGAGTGGAGAAGGGGCCGCGGGTCGCCAATACAGAGGAGGAGGGGCCGCGGGTGGCTGATAGAGCAGATAAGAGAAACGGTCACGGACCTCATGAGATAGTGACATAGGAAGCTGCCTGGTACCAAGAATGAAATGCGGCCCCCCCCCCCCCCAAAAAAAATCATGCCCACCAAAATGCCCCCACATTCATTATTTTATAATATGACTAAAGTGGACCTGTCATGGCTCTATACATGTGTATAGGAGTATAAAGAGGACCTGTCATGGCTCTATACATGTATATAGGAGTATAAAGAGGACCTGTTATGGCTCTATACATGTGAGCAGGAGTATAAAAAGGACCTGTCATGGCTCTATACATGTATATAGGATTATAAAAGGACCTGTGTGTGGCCGTTGGCCGCAATGTCAGCCGGCCACCTGTGATCGCTCCAGAGAGCCAGAACGGGGATCTCTCAATGTAAACAGACAGATCCCCATTCTGACAGGGGGGAGAGACAGATCTGCTGTTCCTAGTGATTAGGAACAGAAATCTCTCTCCTCCTCCAATCAGTCCCACCCCCCGGTTAGAAACACCTCCCAGGGAACACATTTAACTCCTTTCCTGCCAGTGACATTTACACAGTAATCAGTGCATTTTTATTGCACAGATTGCTGTATAAATGTCACTGGCCCCAAAAAAGTGTCAAGTGTCCAATCTATCCACCGCAATGTCACAGTCTCACTAAAAATCGCAGATCACCGTCATTACTGAAAAAAAAATCCTCTATTTGGTAGATGCAATAACTTTTGTGCAAACTAATCAATATACACTTATTGCATTTTTTGGATGTTTATTATAGCAACAAGTAAAAAAAATGTTTTTCAAAATTGTCACCATTTTTGTTTATAGCACAAAAAATAAAAACCACAGAAGTGATTAAATATCACCAAAAGAAATCTCTATTTGTTTAGGTACAACGTTGCACGACTGCGCAATATTCAGTTAAATCGATGCATTCCCGAATCACAAAAAAAAAAAGGATTGAAGTGCATTATTGTAATTATTACATTGTGATATAAAATAGTTCATCTCACCATAATGCCGAATCATTGGGACCCCCAAATGCGTCACCTGCCACCAGATGCAGATTGTCACTTGCCTCCTGCCACACATTGAGGATTGTCACTTTCCACAACGTCACCTGCCACACGTAGCGGAATGTCACTTGCCATGTTGTCACCTGCCACACATTGCAGATTGTCACTTCACCTGCCACACGTAGCGGATTGCCACTTGCTGTGTCCCAGAGTCAAGGCAGGCAGCAGAGAGATGATGTAATCTCTCTGCTGCTGGCGGCTGCACAGTGAGGGCGGAACTGCAGTGATGCAGGGCGGGTGTTGAGAGATGATGTAATCTCTCTGCTTCCCCGCTGGCCGGCCCATTAATTGGCCAGCAAGCCCGCTCACTCTGACTGTCTCGCCCATTCATTCTGCCGCCCACTCAGGGTCTGACAGAGAGGAAGAGGGGGAGCGGATGACAGAGAGGAAGAGCGTATGACAGAGAGGAAGAGGGAGGGGCGGATGACAGAGAGGAAGAGGGGGAGCGGATAACAGAGAGGAAGAGGGGGAGCGTATGACAGAGAGGAAGAGGGAGGGGCGGATGACAGAGAGGAAGAGGGGGGTGGATGACAGAGAGGAAGAGGGAGGGGCGGATGACAGAGAGGAAGAGGGGGGGCAGATGACAGAGAGGAAGGGGGGCAGATGACAGAGAAGAAGAGGGGGCGGCTGACATAGAAGAGGAGAGGGTGGCGGCTGATAGAGAGGAAGAGGGGGCAGTGGGCGGGTGATTGAGAGGAGGAGGGGTGGCTGATAGAGAGAAGGGGGCAGCTGATAGAGAGGGGGTGGCTGATAGAGAGGAGGAGGGGGCGGCTGATAGAGAGGAGGAGGGGGTGGCTGATAGAGAGGCGGAGGGGCGGCTGATAGAGAGGAGGGGAGCGGCTGATAGAGAGGAGGAGGGGCGGCTGATAGAGAGGAGCGGGGGGAATATAGAGAGGAGGAGGGGGTGCAGGTGGCTGGTAGAGAGGAGGAGGGGGGGCGGCTGATAAAGAGGAGGAGGGGGTGGCTGATAGAGAGGAGGAGGGGGGCAGCTGATAGAGAGGACGGGCGGCTGATAGAGAGGAGGGGGGCGGCTGATAGAGAGGAGGGGGCAGCGGGCGGCTGATAGAGAGGGGGGGTGGCTGATAGAGAGGAGGAGGGGGGGAGCGGGCGGCTGATAGAGAGGTGGCGGCTTAGAGTGACTGGGGGTGGCTGATAGAGAGGAGGGGGGCAGCGGGCGGCTGATAGAGAGGAAGGGGGTGGCTGATAGAGAGGAGGGGGCATCTGATAGAGTGGAGAAGGGGCCGCGGGTCGCCAATACAGAGGAGGAGGGGCCGCGGGTGGCTGATAGAGCAGATAAGAGAAACGGTCACGGACCTCATGAGATAGTGACATAGGAAGCTGCCTGGTACCAAGAATGAAATGCTGCCCCCCCCCCCCCAAAAAAAATCATGCCCACCAAAATGCCCCCACATTCATTATTTTATAATATGACTAAAGTGGACCTGTCATGGCTCTATACATGTGTATAGGAGTATAAAGAGGACCTGTCATGGCTCTATACATGTATATAGGAGTATAAAGAGGACCTGTTATGGCTCTATACATGTGAGCAGGAGTATAAAAAGGACCTGTCATGGCTCTATACATGTATATAGGATTATAAAAGGACCTGTGTGTGGCCGTTGGCCGCAATGTCAGCCGGCCACCTGTGATCGCTCCAGAGAGCCAGAACGGGGATCTCTCAATGTAAACAGACAGATCCCCATTCTGACAGGGGGGAGAGACAGATCTGCTGTTCCTAGTGATTAGGAACAGAAATCTCTCTCCTCCTCCAATCAGTCCCACCCCCCGGTTAGAAACACCTCCCAGGGAACACATTTAACTCCTTTCCTGCCAGTGACATTTACACAGTAATCAGTGCATTTTTATTGCACAGATTGCTGTATAAATGTCACTGGCCCCAAAAAAGTGTCAAGTGTCCAATCTATCCACCGCAATGTCACAGTCTCACTAAAAATCGCAGATCACCGTCATTACTGAAAAAAAAATCCTCTATTTGGTAGATGCAATAACTTTTGTGCAAACTAATCAATATACACTTATTGCATTTTTTGGATGTTTATTATAGCAACAAGTAAAAAAAATGTTTTTCAAAATTGTCACCATTTTTGTTTATAGCACAAAAAATAAAAACCACAGAAGTGATTAAATATCACCAAAAGAAATCTCTATTTGTTTAGGTACAACGTTGCACGACTGCGCAATATTCAGTTAAATCGATGCATTCCCGAATCACAAAAAAAAAAAGGATTGAAGTGCATTATTGTAATTATTACATTGTGATATAAAATAGTTCATCTCACCATAATGCCGAATCATTGGGACCCCCAAATGCGTCACCTGCCACCAGATGCAGATTGTCACTTGCCTCCTGCCACACATTGAGGATTGTCACTTTCCACAACGTCACCTGCCACACGTAGCGGAATGTCACTTGCCATGTTGTCACCTGCCACACATTGCAGATTGTCACTTCACCTGCCACACGTAGCGGATTGCCACTTGCTGTGTCCCAGAGTCAAGGCAGGCAGCAGAGAGATGATGTAATCTCTCTGCTGCTGGCGGCTGCACAGTGAGGGCGGAACTGCAGTGATGCAGGGCGGGTGTTGAGAGATGATGTAATCTCTCTGCTTCCCCGCTGGCCGGCCCATTAATTGGCCAGCAAGCCCGCTCACTCTGACTGTCTCGCCCATTCATTCTGCCGCCCACTCAGGGTCTGACAGAGAGGAAGAGGGGGAGCGGATGACAGAGAGGAAGAGCGTATGACAGAGAGGAAGAGGGAGGGGCGGATGACAGAGAGGAAGAGGGGGAGCGGATAACAGAGAGGAAGAGGGGGAGCGTATGACAGAGAGGAAGAGGGAGGGGCGGATGACAGAGAGGAAGAGGGGGGTGGATGACAGAGAGGAAGAGGGAGGGGCGGATGACAGAGAGGAAGAGGGGGGGCAGATGACAGAGAGGAAGGGGGGCAGATGACAGAGAAGAAGAGGGGGCGGCTGACATAGAAGAGGAGAGGGTGGCGGCTGATAGAGAGGAAGAGGGGGCAGTGGGCGGGTGATTGAGAGGAGGAGGGGTGGCTGATAGAGAGAAGGGGGCAGCTGATAGAGAGGGGGTGGCTGATAGAGAGGAGGAGGGGGCGGCTGATAGAGAGGAGGAGGGGGTGGCTGATAGAGAGGCGGAGGGGCGGCTGATAGAGAGGAGGGGAGCGGCTGATAGAGAGGAGGAGGGGCGGCTGATAGAGAGGAGCGGGGGGAATATAGAGAGGAGGAGGGGGTGCAGGTGGCTGGTAGAGAGGAGGAGGGGGGGCGGCTGATAAAGAGGAGGAGGGGGTGGCTGATAGAGAGGAGGAGGGGGGCAGCTGATAGAGAGGACGGGCGGCTGATAGAGAGGAGGGGGGCGGCTGATAGAGAGGAGGGGGCAGCGGGCGGCTGATAGAGAGGGGGGGTGGCTGATAGAGAGGAGGAGGGGGGGAGCGGGCGGCTGATAGAGAGGGGGCGGCTGATAGTGACTGGGGGTGGCTGATAGAGAGGAGGGGGGCAGCGGGCGGCTGATAGAGAGGAAGGGGGTGGCTGATAGAGAGGAGGGGGCATCTGATAGAGTGGAGAAGGGGCCGCGGGTCGCCAATACAGAGGAGGAGGGGCCGCGGGTGGCTGATAGAGCAGATAAGAGAAACGGTCACGGACCTCATGAGATAGTGACATAGGAAGCATGCAGGGCTGGCACGATTACCCACAGTCCAGCTTCAGGCGAATCACAAGCCTCATGTATGCCCCGCACATGACCTGCTCGGCCAATCACATGACACCGGCCGCTGCCCATTGCTGAGCTTGGCTCAAACACAGAGTTAGGCAACAGTTTGAACTTTGATTTGCTGCCCCCTGAAAGTGCCGCCTGGGACCGCGGTACCATTGGGTCCCATGGCAAGGCCGGCCCTGGTCCTGGAGTCTCTGGAGAAGAGCAGACAGAGGTAAGGAGGATTTTCACCAAGCTGGGGGGTGCGAGTATTGCTGGAAGTAGGACTGTAGGAGTTAGGTGGGTCTGTGTAGTAGGTCAGTGTAGGTGTAAGGTCAGTGTCAGTGTAGGGGTCAGGTCAGTGTAGGGGTCAGTGTCAGTGTAAGGGTCAGTGTCAGTGTAGGGGTCAGGTCAGTGTAGGGGTCAGGTCAGTGTAGGGGTCAGTGTAGGTGTCAGGTCAGTGTAGAGGTTAGGTCAGTGTAGGGGTCAGGTCAGTGTAGGGGTCAGTGTAGGGGTCAGGTCAGTGTAGGGGTCAGGTCAGTGTAGGTGTCAGTGTAGGTGTCAGTGTTGGGGTCGGGGGTCAGTGCCATTACCGGTTGAACTTTCACATATACACGATCGGCGGCTCTATAGCCTGCCAATTGTGTATATGTGCTGGCTGCATGCCCCCCTACCCCCCTCCAGTACTGCCGCTGCCCCCCTCCTGACTCCTCTACCTTCAATCCCGGGATCCGCTGCCCCATCTGCGGCCCGGGACCGGCTCGGGAGGGTGTCAGGAGGTAAGATGGGAGGGAGACCAGCATCTATCACCTTGCTGATCTCCCTCCAGGCTGTGAATGCAGAAGTGATGTGGATTACATGCGCATTCACCTGTCAGTCATCTGGCTGCTATAGCCAGAGGGAAGAAGCAGATCTGTGCTTCATCAGCTTCTTTGGGGTCCCCAGGTGACATTAGGGGTTCTGGAGACCCCTAATGTCTCCATAAAGAGGACCTGTCAGTGTACCTGTGCTATTAAAAGCCCCGAGTATAGGGGGATGAGCGCCGGGACTTTCATCCCCCTATGTAATAGCAATGACATAAAGTGTAAAAAAAAACATAAAAAGAGTGAAAAAAATAAATGAGTAAATATAAAAAAGTTTTTTTTTAAAAACCTCCCAAATGGTTAAGTCCCCCACGTTTACGCACATATAAACGTGGATGTCTATATAAAGGGGGGGGGGGGAATTCCGCTCCGGGCGCCCATAACTCTGGTTACGCCACTGGTATCGGGACAACCCTAGTTACAGCATATAATTACAACTTACTGACTGGTTGCTAGAGGTTATAGCACACATTACGGCTCACTGATTCGTTGCTAGAGGTTACAGCACATGATTTCTTCTTGTTGATTGGTTTCTAGAGATAACTGTACAGTAATATTGCTCCCTGATTGGACAGGAGCGACCGTGCTGGAATATGTTTGCATCAGCTCTGCACTCCATAAAGACCCAACCACTGCTCTCACCGCCCGCATCCAGGGTAAGGACTGACTGACAGCGGGTGGTGGTTTAGGGGCAGTTATGTTAGTGCCGCTCCAATACATGAGGAATCAGAGGGCCCTGCTCATTAGAGCTTACAATCTAGGAGGGCGGGCCAAGTGATACAAAAGGTAATAACTATGGGGGATGAGCTAATGGAGGAAATAACTGCTTCTCTCCGCAAATACAGTTGTTAGCAACTTATCACTGGAAGAGGAGAGGGGAAAGCGTGGGGAGAAGGAAAAGAAACTGGGCAGGATAAGCTTCAATGAAGAGAGGAAACTTCTATGGTTTTATATATATATTTTTTTAGAGAATTATTTTTAAATTAATTTTAATTTTATAGTTGTCTAAAAGCAGACAGAGTAGAGGATAGGGATTTGTAATGTATGATCTCTGCGGTTCCTGAGTCAACATTATTATTCCCCACCCATTGGTCAATAGTCGACATACCCAACCTGCATTCGCACAGTCCCATGCCCCATCACTTAATTGGGAACTTATATCTAGAGGATAGGGTTGCCACCTGTCTGGGATTCACCTGGACAGTCCAGGTTTTGAATAATTTGTCCCCCTGAAACCTGGACAAATTATTCAGACATGAATGTAGTTCGGTACAGGGCCTGAGGCATCCATTTTTTAAAAGCCGCGCCTCTTCCTCGTGTTGTTCCGTGATAGGCGGAACACTCAGTTTAAATAGAGTGAAAAAAATAAATGAGTAAATATAAAAAAGTTTTTTTTTAAAAACCCAGAAGAGCCTGTGTTCAGTTAAAGGGGGGGGGGGGGGATTCCGCCTATCACGGACGTCCTTCCGTCCGAGTCTGAGGATGAGACGATGTCCGTGACAGGCGGATCACTGAGCCTACCACGAAACAGCACGAGGAGAAGGCTTTTAAAAAATGGACGCCCGCATTCTGCATCCGGCGTATAAGACAACCCCCGATTTTTGAGCCAAAATTTCAGGTACAAAAGGTCGTCGTATACGCCGGCAAATACAGTAGTGAGAATGTCTCGGACTACCCACAACTCTAATGTACTCACACAAATTAGAAGGCAAAAGCTTCACTCTAGCATAAAACATGGGCCAGGCACATCTCCAGTACCCCTACAAATGGTCTACTTATTCTCCAGCAGCAGTTGACAAGCTCTCGTAATTAAAGGGCTGGAGTAGGAATTCTGTTCTGTAATTTCAGAGATTTGAAAAGAGAATGGACTATTCAGTAGCACAGTGTGGCTTTGTTTCTTGTCTGTGTTCTCCTGGGATCTGTCTGCCTTTTGTATGGGCTCCACTTGAATATGCGCTTAACATCTAAGGTGTGACACAGATCAACGGCTCCAAGAGGAACAGAGGATATCAGAGCCAGGATGCGGCCCCAATCTGGAGGAGATTGTAGAAACCTCTCTTGTTTGGCAAACACTTGGGAACTGACATCAAGTCAACAGTGAAAGCACTATATTAGGAAGAAGTGACAGAGGTCGAGCTGATAAAGAGACCTTAATGGCTCATTTAGAATGTTGGAAATACCATTGTTTACACATAATAAAAAAGACGCGCCCAAACCACCAACAAGGATCCAATGGCCTGCACACTACAAGAAGCTTTTATATTCCTAGACATATAAAGCAGTGTATAACATATACTGTACTTAATGGCGTATAACACTCACCTTTTTACCGTGAAAATAGAGGGTAAACGGTGCCTGCGTGTTATACGCAGGGGGCTGTGCAAAGGGTTTTTCCTGAAACTTCCCTCTCAAAGTTAGGGTGCGTTTTATACCCCTGTGCGTGTTATACACCGATAAATACAGTATATATAAATCCTAGATAGTAAGCTCTAATGAACAGGGCCCTCTGATTCCTCCTGTATTAAATTGTATTGTAACTGTACTGTCTGCCCTCATGTTGTAAAGCACTGCACAAACTGTTGACACTATTGAGAGAAAGAGAGAGAGGGATAGAGAGAGAGGAGAGAGAGGGAGGGGAGAGCGAGGGGAGAGAGAGAGGGAGAGGGGAGAGAGAGAGGGAGAGGGGAGAGGGAGAGAGAGAGGGGAGAGGGAGAGAGAGAGAGGGGGGAGGAGAGAGAGAGGGAAAGAGGGGAGGGAGAGAGGGAGAAGGGTGAGAGAGAGGGAGAGAGAGAGGAGGAAAACAGAAAGAGGAGAGAGGGAGAGGAGGGGGAGAGAGAGGGAGATGAGAGAGAGAGAGAGAGAGAGAGAGAGAGAGAGGGGAGAGAGAGAGGTAGAGGAGAGAGGGAGAGGAGAGAGGGAGAAGAGAGAGAGAGGGGGGAGTGAGAGAGGAGAGAGAGAGAGAAGGGAAAGGAAGAGAGGAGAGAGAGAGGGGGAGCGAGAGAGGAAAGAGAGAAAGGGAGATGGAGAGGGAGAGAGAGAGGGAGAGGAGAGAGAGAGAGGGAGAGCAGAGAGGAGGGAAACAGAAAGAGGAGAGAGGGAGAGGAGGGGGGAGAAAGGGAGATGAGAGAGAGAGGAGAGAGAGAGAGGGAGAGGAGAGAGAGAGGGGGAGTGAGAGAGGAGAGAGAGAGAAGGGAAAGGAAGAGAGGTGAGAGAAGAGAGAGAAAGGGAGATGGAGAGGGAGAGAGAGAGAGGGAGAGGAGAGAGAGAGAGGGAGAGGAGAGAGAGAGAGGGAGAGCAGCGAGAGAGATATTTATATATTAGTGTTGCACTAATACTGGTGCCAATACTAAGAATCTGTACGCAGGGGCGGACTGACAACTCATGGGGCCCCCGGGCAATAGAAGATTATGGGGCCCCCCGGGCTTACAGGTGGCCACCAAGCCAGGTGGCAGTACAGAGGCAGGGCAGCTAAAATCTTTGGATTTTCACATCAAAAGCATGTAGGTTTTGGACATAACAGGGACAGATGTAAAAAAACACAGATTTTTACATACTGTCCCTGGTTTTAATGAGCCTGGCAACCCTGATGGGGCCCCCTAGTGGCATGGGGCCCTCCGTCAGTGCCCGAGTTCCTCAATGGTCAGTCCGCCCCTGTCTGTACGAAACTGATACTTTCCAGTCCGCAGACTGTAACCGCTGCCTTTATGGAGAGAGAAGCAGGAGGGCGTTGTGGGAGGGTGTGGCAAGTGCTCTGCTGCTACACCACGAGGGCAGAGGCAGGTGAGCTGGGCAAAATAGGTATCGGTGATTGGTATAAGCGAGTACTTGAGAAAAAGTATCTGTACTCGTATTCGGTCTTAAAAACTGGTATTGGTGCATCCCTTATGTATACAGTTTTTCCCCAAAAATAAGACTGAGTCTTATATTATTTTGGCAACAAAAGACACAGTAGTGCTTTTTTTTCCGGTAGGTCTTATCGTGTGATGTGTGGTCTTCTCTCCCCCTCTCCATCCCTCCCTGCCTGTTAGGAATCCCGAGTGTGAATTGAGTAAACGTGGTTGTAAAATGCTATAATCCACTCTAATACAGTATTATATAATGTACAATGTGTGTGTTTCTGTAATATAATCGTGCCAAATACCTTTGTTATAGCACTGCTCGACGCTTCTGTGCCCGCCGGAGCTCTCTTCCCCGTTCTGAGCATTGCGGAGGGGGGAGATCCCCAGCTGACAGCTGGGAGAAGAAGAGGAGAGCAGCAGGAGGTCAGCTGAGCGGCGCTGTACCGAAGATATTTGGCACAATTATATTACACAAACACACATTTTACATTATATAATACTGTACTAGAGTGTATTGTAGGATTTTACAGCCACCTTGAAATAGGGCTTATTTTTGAGGTAGGGCTTATATTGCAGCCATCTCTGAAAATCACAGTATGTCTTATATTCATGTTAGGTCTTATTTTTCTCTGGAAAAGAGACGATTGAGAGGGGATATGATTATATTGTACAAATACCGTACTGGTGACCCCACAAAAGGCATAAAACGTTTCCGCGTATAGGAGTTTATGTGGCGATTCACTAAAATTAGAAGAAAAGCAATTTAACCTCAAACTGCGTAGAAGGTTCTTTACTGTTAGAACGGTAAGGATGTGCAATTCCCTTCCACAGGCGGTGGTTTTAGCGGGGGCATCGATAATTAAAAAAAAACTATTAGATAATCAGCTGAACGACCACAACATACAGGGATATACAATGTAATACTGACATATAATCACACACATAGGTTGGACTTCTATCTTTTTTCAACCTCACCTACTATGTACTGTAACTATATATATATATATATATATATATATATATAGATATAGATATATATACAGTATGTATATATATCTATATCTATATATATATATATATATACAGTATATATATAAAGCTGAACTCCAGGTATAAATATTTTTACATATAGTTTGTCTAGCCGATTCCCCTGAAGATTAAAATCACGGTAGTAGACACCGCTACTACAGTGATCTGCACTACCCTGTTTCCCCAAAAATAAGACCTACCCTGAAAATAAGACCTAGCGTTATTTTCAAGGAGGGCTGCAATATAAGCCCTACCCCAAAAATAAGCCCTAGTTTAAAATACTTGTAAAATCCTATAATCCGCTCTATTACAGTATTATATAATGTACAATGTGCATGTTTATGTAATATAAATGCGGGGAAGAGAGCTCCGGGGGGTAACAGAAGCGCAGAGCGGCGCTATAACAAATGTATTTGGCACAATTATATTACAAAAACATACACATTGTACATTATATACTACTGTAATAGAGTGGATTATAGGATTTTACAAGCATTTTAACTCAGTTCACAATGGGGATTCCTGACAGGCAGGGAGGGAGAGGGGGAGAGAGAAAACCGCACATTACGTTGTAAGACCTACCCCGAAAAAAAGCCCTACTGTGTCTTTTGTTGCAAAAATTAATATAAGACCCGGGCTTATTTTCGGGGAAACACGGTAGTTGACATCTGACTAAGTGAAATTATTGTAAGTAGTGGATATAAGAGTAAATAAACAATATAAAGAATGTGGCTTACTTTGACATTCAATTAATGTTTTATATGGCAGAATTATTTAATTAATAATTATTAGTAATAAATAAAATAATAAAAATGGCCAAAGAAAATAAGCGTAGTCCATGAAATTTGTAGCGCTTTCTCAAATTGATGGTCAGTGATGTGCCCATTTACACTGATGGTCAGTATAATGCACTCAATGTAGTCTTCCCTTACACTGGTGACCAATGAATTACTCCTTTACATTGGTGGTCATTGGAGAAGACCCTTATATTGGTGGTCAGTAAAAGAAAGACCCCTTTACATTGGTAGTAAATGTATAAATGTGCCATCACACTGGTGGGTAGTGATTCTTTTTTTGCAGAATGGCTGGTAAGTGTGCTGGGAAATTTTGTTTGTAATGTATGCTGCCCTTTCATGTGCACCTTGCTGCAAAGGCTAGTTATAGGTTGGGATGGTTGCCACTTGTTTGTACAGTTGGTTGAACTTGATGCGGAGACGCACTGGATGCCTTTAACTGTGCTCTTGCTGGGCGTCCCATGTGTCCCTGCGCCTTTAAGAAGTGGACTTCCTCCAGGCAAACCTGCCCCTAATATATCCACTGCTATATGTGCTTCAACTTGGAGACTTTCAAAACTACCGTGTTTCCCCGAAAGTAAGACCTACCTCGAAAATAAGACCTGACCCGATTTTCAAGGAGGGCTGCAATATAAGCCCTACCCCAAAAATAAGCCCTAGTTTAGGCTGGTTGTGGGCTGCTGGAGTCCTCTCTATTGCTGCTGGAGTCCTCCCCTAACCTCAGCTGTCAGAGGGGGAATTCAGCCCCCCCCTCTGCAAGGCTCCATGCAGGTAGAAGAAAGCAGGTAGGTCACGGAAGTGCCGAGCCATGCTTAGCAGATCCCCGCTGCTCTCCTCTTCTGCCAGCTGTCATTGGGAGATCTTGGGCCCCCCTCCCTCTGCAGTGCTTGTGCCAGGAAATAACAATCTGGTGGGTCACGGCGCTATGGGAAGGTATGTAACATGGTTAGAGTGCAGAGACACATGCCCTTGGCATTATAGTCTGCTGTGGTAGAAAGGATTCTGGCAGTTTGCAAGCACTTTTACGCTGTGCACACTAGGGATTAAATTGCAAGCTTTACCCCGAAAATAAGCCCTAGTGTGTTTTTGGTTGCAAAAATTAATATAAGACCCAGGCTTATTTTCGGGGAAACACGGTAGAGAGTTAAGACCATAGTATACAGAGGAGCCTTGACGTATCCACTGCACATATATTTGCAAACGTGTGCAACTAAACCCCTTGATTTTAATGTGAATTGTTAGATAGCCTTACTAGGCTAGCTGGTAAGTGTGCTGGGAATATTTTGTTGTGTAGTGAGAAGAATACTCCTTGCAATGCTTATGAGTGGGAAGAATATTATTTACATTGGTGGTCAGTGAACAAGGACCACCGTCATGATACTGGTGGTATGTGGAAAGATTTTCCCTTTACCGATAGCTAAAAAGATCATTGGTCAGTGGCAACTTATCTCAGAAAATTGTTTACTACTACGGCGTTTCCCTGAAAATAAGGCCTACCCCGAAAATAAGACCTAACACTATTTTCCAGGAGGGCTGCAATATAAGCCCTACCCCGGAAATAAGCCCTAGTTTGAGGTGCTTGTGTACGCCTATGGTATAATCCTCTCTGTTACCGCTGTGTGCTGTGTGTGTCTCTGTGATCTAGTGGTGTCAAGTGCCTTTGATACAGAGCGGCGCTCAGATGATCTTCCCCGCTGGTCTCCTCTTCTCCTGCCTGTCTGGGGGGATCTCGGGCCCCCCTCCCTTGGCAGAGCTTCGGCGGGTCACAGAAGGTAAGGTAGTCTCAGTGCAGAGCCTCTGCAATCAATCATGTCGTACTGTGCACGGTATGTGGCATGGATACTCCTGTCTCCACAACGTATTTACGGATCTTTTTTTTCTTTACATGCTGGTGTGCTCTCTTCCCTACTCCAAGCATTGCAGATGGAGGGGGGCCGGGGTCCCCTGCTGGCGGTTGGGAGAGGTGGAGGAGAGTAGAGCTCAGGTGTTTGGCACTGTTAGATTGCAGGGGCACACATTGTGTATTGTGTGCTACTGTAAAAAGGAGGATTTGGGCTTTTTAAGTTTGTTCAAACTGGGGATTCCTGACAGGCAGGGAGGGAGAGAATGTGTTAAGACCCACCCCGAAAATAAGCCCTGCTGGGTCTTTTGTAGCCAAAATTAATATAAGACATGAACAAAGGATGTTTCTGGACAGCCGCACTCTGACAAAACAAAAACTTGATTAAGCACTAGATTTAGTGTGAAATGCATCAGCTGCCCAGGTTTTTGTTTCATTTGCTGTGACTTGTGGTGCTGTTCCTACTTCAATAAAGGCAACCATTGTTCAGAGTGCGGCTGTCCAGAAACATCCTTTGTTCCTGTCTTGCTGAAGGCGATATCTGCACGGTAGATCTCCAACAAGGCTCCCATCTAGAGAGGCTACTTTCTCTCTCCTCAAAATGAATATAAGACCTGGGCTTATTTTTGAGGAAACACGGTATAACGCTCCTGCTACTTACTGCTATTGTAAAGGATAAAAGTGCAGGGCTGAAAAATATAAATACATGTGCCAGCATTAAAATAAAAGACACCAATAATAATAACTATACATAAATGAATGTGAAATCGTGAGCAAATGATGATCCAAACTTTCTAAACAAAAGGGTCCGTTTACTATCCTTCAGACATTAGGGGGGCCAGAGTGAGTAGAAAATGTCCCTGCATCAATGGAAGTAAGCAATGCCTCAAGCTTGATGAGAGTAAAACAGTTACTTGTGGTCAACAGGAGGAGTAGTGCCCCATAATTGGTATTAGTTGGAGGAATAGTGCCCTGTCATTGGTTTTAGCTGGAGGAATAGTGCCCCTTCAGTGGTATCAGTGAAAAGAATAGTGCCCCATCACTATTATTAGTTTGTGGAATAGCGTCCACTTTATTGGTATTAGTTGGAGAAATAGGGCCCCATTGTTGGTGTCAGTGAAAGTAATAATGCCCTATCATTGATACAGTATCAGTGGGAGGAATAGTGACCCCATCATTGATATCAGCGGGAGGAATAGTGACCCATCATTGATATCAGTGGGAGGAATAGTGACCCAATCATTGATATCAATGGGTGGGATAGTGCCCCAACATTGGTATTAGTTGGAATAATAATGCCCCATAATTGGTATTAGTTGGAGGAATAGCGTCCCCATCATTGGTATTAATTAGAGAAATGAATGCCCCATCATTGTTATCAGTGGGAAAAATAGTGCAGCATCATTTATTTTAGTGGGAGGAATAATGCCTCATCATAGGTATCAGTGGGAAGGACAGAGCCCCATCATTGATATCAGTGGGAGGAATAGTGCCCTATCATTGGTATCAGTGGGAGGAAAAGTGCCTCCTCACCATTATTAGTTTGAGGAATAGCGTCCCCTTTATTTGGTATTAGTTGGAGAAATAGTGCCCCATTGTTGGTGTCAGTGAAAGTAATAGTACTCTATCATTGATATCAGTGGGAGGAATAGTGCCCCATCATTGGTATCGGTGGAAGGAATAATGCCCCATCATTGGTATCAGTGGGAGGAATAGTGCCCCATCATTGGTATCGGTGGAAGGAATAATGCCCCATCATTGGTATCAGTGGGAGGAATAGTGCCCCATCATTGGTATTATTATTAGTCTCCAATTAGATCAGCAGAGGATATGTCCACTGATTCCCTGCTGATCAGAGCAGAGCGGGTGGATGACGGGTCCGTTTCTGCTCAGCTTATGCAGAGGGGACATGGACCGAGCCCACTCTGCTCTATGGACTGGTGGGTGTGAACAGACTATTATCCATTTACACCTGACTGCCCTCTGATCTTATCCCCCCCCTTTTTTTTTTTTAGCGGACCGGATCCAAGGCAGTCCGGTATAAACAGACACAAGTTCCGTTTGCACCCGCCAGGCCATAGGGGTGAATAGAGGGGCCGATCAGGTTTGCCTGAAAAACTGACGTGATCGGACCCACCATGTGAAAAGGGTCCAATTCAAACACAATTGTCCAAGAAATGCATATTGTGCATTGATGACGACATTAGAACTGATGCCTTTGTTTAGAGCAGGGGTCTCCAAACTTTCTAAACAAAGGACCGGTTTACTGTCCCTCAGATTTTAGGTGGGCCGGACTGCGGCCATTGGGAATAGAAACATCATTGAGAGAAAAATAATGCCCCATAGTTTGTCTCATTGGGAGAAATAGTGCCCCATCATTGGTGTAATTGGGAGAAATTGTGCCCCATCGTTGGTATCAGTGGGAGGAATTGTGCCCCATTGTTTAACTCACTTGGAGGAATTGTCCCCTATCATAGGTGTCATTGGACCCCATTATTGGTGTCATTGGAAGAAATTGTCCCCCATTATTGGGAGGAATAATGCCCTGTCATTTGTTTCACTGGGAGGAAAAGTGCCCCATCATTGGGAGAAACTGTGCCCCATCATTAGTGTCAGTGGGAGGGATTGGGCCCCATCATTGGTGTCATCGGGAGAAACTGTGCCCCATCATTAGTGTCAGTGGGTGGCATTGTGCCCCATTGTTCGAATCACTTGGAGGAATTGTCCCCTCTCATTGGGAGAAATTGTACCCCATCATTGGGGGTAATAGTGCCCCATCTTTGGTGTATTTGGGAGGAATTGTGTCCTTTCATTGGTGTGAGTGGGGTAGGGGTGGGGAATTATGTCCCATTGTTGGTATCCGTGGATGAAACATTCCCCAGAGGTCCGCATAAAAGCAAGCAAAGGGCCACATCTGGCCCCCAGCCCGCAGTTTGGAGACTCCTGGTTTAAAGGAAAAGGAACAATGACTTTGTTTTTAGACTTGAAAATATGTTTAAAAAAAAAACAGAAATCATAAAAAAAAATCCAATACTGCCCTCTAGTGGCAATAGGAATAATTGGCGTATTCAAAAACACAAAACTGTTATTCATAAACCCTGCAGTGGTGGATGTAGGAGAAACGTATGTAACATATTTGAGAAAGAATGCATAGATCAGGAACAGGACAATCTTTGAGGAGAGAATACAGAGGTGTTTTCAGGACTCGGAGGCTGGCTCCGAAAGGAAACCCCAACTATGTCCATAATTCAGCAGTTTCATACTACTTGGCATCCCTGACAAGGAACATTCATTGCAAATCCTGGACACAGTCTTGGTTAAATAAAACGACGCGTTTCCTATCACCAACATACATTTGCGAGCATTGGGCTCTCAATGTAAGCAAAGAGAAAAGTGTGATACATGGAGGCTTTCCAAAGCACAAATACCGATTCATACCTTGACTAGACTTTACAACACTTGCAGACTCCTATAAAACTCTCAGTAGACAGAATGATGGGTTTTTTTTTTGGCGATATTTGATGATTATTTGAATAGACACGACCTGCTGGTCTTTCATATCATACTAGCCGGCCAAAAATGGAATAAAATATACGTACAAAGTGTGTGTTGGGGAAATCACTGGTAGAGATTTACCTTTACATAGACTTGGGTCTACTATGGCTGTATGTAAGAAGCACATTCATTTACTTTGGATGTAGAAAAAAAAAAAACTTGGTCTGTACTGTATTAGTTCCAGCTGTACAAACAGCTTCATTCTTTACAGCCCTATGGGGTGGCATAAAATGTTGTGGACACTTAAAATTAAACAGCTGTCAAAGATTACAAAGACTGACAGTTTTAACGCCACTTGATTTAGAGTGTGATCTATAAAGAAGGTGAAGGATGTTCCCTAAGGCCTGATTAAAGTGGACCTTCCATGGCCAACGGAAGGTTTGGTTCTTTGCCAGCCACCTGCCCCCCCCCCCCACAAATGCATTTATATAAAAACCATAGCCTCCACCCCATGGGAAAAAAAAACCTCAGCCCTAGCCGTCCATGCTTCAAGAGACACATCACTGTGCCCCCTGGCAGAGCTGGAAAGTACATTCTCCACAATGGAGGTGGGTGGGATTTGTGTACCTAACACAATATCCCTCATGCACGCATTTGTGGAAATGGCGTTCGTAGTGCTGGGTGCTGTATTGACCACCAGCTGAAAAATTATTATTTTATCATTATTAAGGATTTATATAGCACCAACAGTTTACGCAGCGCTTTACAATATAAAAGGGAGACAATACAGTTACAATACAATAAAATACAAGAGGATTAAGAGGGCCCTGCTCAGAAGAGCTTACAATCTAATAGGTTGGGGCAGGTGGTGCAAAAGGTTGTAACTGTGAGGAATGAGCTGATGGAAGTTGTAAAAGATTAGTTGAGTTTTCAGGGATCGCCTGAAGGTAGCAAGAGTAGGGGATAGTCGGACAGGTTGAGGTAGTGAGTTCCAGAGGATGGGAGAGGCTCTGGAGAAATCCTGGAGACAAGCATGGGAGGAGGAGACAAGAGCTTGACAGTAGGAGTTCTTGAGAGTAGCGGAGAGGATGGTTTGGGATATGTTTAGAGACAAGATTGGTGATGTCGTTTTGGGCAGAGTTGTGGGTGGCTTTGTAGGTTGTGGTTAGTATTTTGAATTTAATTCTCTGGGTGATCAGGAGCCAGGGTAGGGATTGGAGGAGAGGGTTGGCAGACACTGAGCAGACAAAACGCAGGAAAATGCACAGAATAAGGCTGGGTTTACACCTATGCGAATTGAATGCAGATTTTTCCAGCATTCAATTCGCATAGCAGGAGAATGTGACTGTCTCTCTATGGAGCTGCTTCACATATCTCTGCAGCTGGTCCGAGGCGGTGTGCAGGAAAAACGCATGCTTTTTTTTGGTGCGTTTTCTGGGCTGAAATCTGACCTGAAACGGTGAACCAGCACGCTCCGGACCTCTGCTGTGCGACGGATGTGGCGATAGTGTGAACCAAGCCTAAGGGTAAAGAAATGTCACCAGCACCAAAGATTCCTCTAAAGCAGTGGTTCTCAACCTGGGGGTCGAATGAGGATTTGCCAGGGGTCACTGAATCCTGGTCTGTTCCTGAAGCCTGCATCACTCTCCCTGGCTTTTTGCTATCTCTGGAGCCTGTGGCCACCCAGCTGGGCAGCTCAGCCTCTTCGCAGGTGCCCATTTAGTTCACAGCTTGGCTGGGGGGCAAAGACTTGAGGTCATCTGACTAGTGAGGAATGTGAAGTGGGAGGGGCTGGAGGAGACCCTATCTCCTGATTTCGGCATAGGTGTCACTGCTACGAGACACCACAAAGTCGGAAACACAGTGAATCCGGAGGCACAAGCCTTGCCTTGCCTTGGGTGCTGACAACCCATGCTATGAAAATAATTTTATTGTTAGGGGTCCCCACAACTTGGGAATTTTTATCAAGGGGTCACGACACTAGAAGGTTGAGAACCACTGCTCTAAAAGGGTCCAAAGCTTTATTCCCATGGTCGCATGGTACAAATATGGCAACATTTCGGGGTCACGCAGGGCCCCTTCATCAGGCAAGGGACTTACCTGATAAAAGGGCTTTGCGTGGCTACAAAATGTTGCCGTATGTGAGAAATGGTCCTTTGCGAAGGCCAGTGGATCCCTGAATCTGGACATAAATCATTCCAGTTGGTTGTGGAACCTGGAAGCCAGGGGTGTCTACATTTGGCAGTCCCATCTGCTACAGCTGTCAGTTTTCCACTCCTGGAATTCGTACAGTGGATAGGGCTGAAATGTGAAATTCCACCCAAGTCAGATTCTGAACTGCCAGCCTTTTTCTTTACTCCTGGTGGTTGAGGTAGGCCACTGCTGTGACATCGTCTGACTGAATCCCCACAGTCAACAGGTCCCCTATTGAAGGGATAACTGATTGTCGCTCAATCTAACTCAGAGCCTAATGCCGCGTACACACGATCATTTTTTGTGATAAAAAAAACAAAGTTTTCTGTGAAGTAAAAAACGACGTTTTTGAAACGTCACTTTTTAAAGACGATGTTGCATACACACCATCGTTTTTTTCACAAAAAGCGAGGTTACGCTCACTACTCTTTTCCATTGAAGCTCGCTTCATAACTAGCTTCTGGGCATGCGCGGGTTGAAAAACGTTGTTTTGAACGACGTTTTTGCTACACACGGTGACTTTTTGTGAAACAAAAAACGATGTTTTGAAAAACGACACAAAAAATTCAAGCATGTTGGAATCTTTTGTTGGTTGTTTTTTTGAAGACAAAAAAACAACGTTTTGCCCACACACGATCAATTTAAATGACGTTTTAAAAAACAAAGTTTTTTTTTCATCGCAAAAAACGACCGTGTGTACGCGGCATTAGTCCCGAGTCTTCTTGTCCCATGCAGGCAGAATGTTGAGCTGTGGAAAGGAGGGTAGCCCCTGGAAGCTGCACATCTAGTGTTCTGTGGAGATGAATGGAGTGGCAACCTCAGCTTGGACTCCGACCAGGCTAGGTCTTAAACCCCGCCCCCCCGAGCTTAATAAAATTAGGAGTAAGGGGCATAGGTGTCCGCAGAATATTTTTCAGGGGGGTGCATAATTTTAAGGTCACCCATGCTCCGCCTCCTTTTGACAATGTCATGAAGGGGAGGGCTTAGCCACAACTCGCATGTATTTTTCCTTCAGTGACACAAAGTTTGTCAGTACCTTATGCTGAAAACCAGCCCCACACCATGATGCTCCCACCTCCAAACATCACTGTTGGTATGGGGGTGATTTTGGGGTGATGTGCAGGGCCATTTGACCTCCAAACATGGGAGTGTATTATGGCATCCAAAGAGTTCAATTTTAGTCTCATCTGACCAGACTATATTCTTCCCGTATTTTCACAGGCTTGTCTAAATGTTGTGCAGCAAACCTTAACCCGCTTTTTCTTTATCAATGTAGTCATGCGTGGTGAGTGTGCATACAGGCCATGGTGGTTGAGTGCATTACTTCTTGTTTTCTTGAAAACAATCGTACCGGCTCTAATTCCAGGTCTTTACAGGGCTCTCCACAAGTGGTCCTTGGACAACTCTTCTGATAATTCTTTCCACTGTCAGAAATATTGCGAGGTTTATGGTGAAATTATGTTCTTTCAACTTCTGGATTATTGCCCCAACAGTGGTCACTGGAACATTCAGAAGTTTAGCAATCCTTTTGTAACCAATGCCATCAGTATGTTTTGCAACAATAAGGTTGCAAAGTTCTTGAGAGCTCTTTTCATCATGAGATGTTTGTGTGACTAATACAGTGATTAGGGGTCGACTGATGATCGGTGTGGCTGAAATTCCTTTTTATTGCAGAATCGGTAACAAACTTACCGATATTAATTACTTCAAGTGGCAGTACCAGGTGATGCATGCACAGCTGCAGACATCACTCTTTAGAGCGGACGGTCGGCTTTATAATACAACCACCGATGCTGCTGCTCTGCCATTATCACCAGCAGGAGGGAACGTCCCCCCCGCGAGCGACCAGCTGGATATAGTAACCCGGAAGCAATGTCAAGATATCACTTCCGGATTACCGGTATCCTAAAAGGCACCAGTTTTAAAAAATAGAAAGTATTTAAAAACACTGTTCTTGGCGTGCAGTGGAGGGGTTTTGGGTCTTATGGATACCAGATCCCTCCATAAAAAAAAGAAAAGGGGAATACCTTTCACTGCCTATGAGTGTCACAAGGGATGTTTACATTCCTTGCGACAGCAATAAAAAATAAATAAAGAGTGTAAAAAAAAAAAAAAAAAAAATTTAAATCTGCAGAATATCAGCACCTGATATCGGCTAAGGTATGTGCTGGACTTGATTCCCTGCACATAATCCAGCACATCCCCACTGACAGGACTAAGCTTTTACCAATCGCTCAGTGTCTGCCAACCCTCACCTCCAATCCCTACACTGGCTCCCGATCACCCAGCGAATTCAATTCAAAATACTAACCACAACATACAAAGCCATTCACAACTCTGCCCCAAGCTACATCACCAATCTTGTCTCCAAACATATCCCAAACCGTCTTCTCCGCTCTTTTCAGCATCCACCGATTGTCTGGTGCTATGACTAATCACAGCACAAGTGGCGTGTGCGCACCCCCCTTCCCGAGCCAGATCACGTACTAGGCAAGTGAGCTGGCACAGGCCCGCCACTTTGCCGTCGTATAACTGAATTATGCAGCCGGCAAGTAGATAAAGCCATTTCCTTACTGCTTTGTCTGCCCTAAAACAACCGCAATGTAAAGCCTGAGCAATCCGTGTTAAAAACGAGCCATAAATAACCAGAGGCATATTTTTGTGAAATTATAGTTTATTGTTACAAAAGTACCTTTTTAAAAGTATTTTATCTCTCAGCTACACATTATGTACATTGAAACGCTGTGAACAAAAGACAAGACAAAAAAAAAACCATTAAAAACAAGCTTTGTACATACATACATTCTGTTGAATATTTACACATTGTCAATAATATATTCTCTTCTGTAGATACACACAAGACATCTGACTTAAATTGGACGACTTGCCTCAGGCAGCGCCCCTGAGGGTGCCTACGGCGAGTCGCTGGTCACATTGCATTACGTTGCTTTTCACACTTTCCAGTCTTCTGTAGAGTGAGTAATGAGGAAAACTGCCAGTGGATGGCTCTGCTTTCTCTCACCATGAGGATAGAATGTAAACTTTTTTGCATGTCAGATCACATAAAATCAGACTCCAGCAGCAACTGAATCACAAATGCCTCCTGTACCAACCAAGAGCCTATGAGACCCTGCAGCATTTTTTCGTGAGAAAACCCAATGCCTCTTCCTACATGAAGGGGTCCCTGATGCCCCTTGTAAACAGTTTGGTGATCTATGAACATCACCATTATTTGCTCCAGTCAGAACGCAAACTCTAATCAGTAGACGGGAAAGTTCTGAGCCAAGATTAACCAGGGTGATGGAACAATTGCACTTTGTGTTACAACAATTGATGAATTGTCTAAAAGCTGAAATGCTGACCTTTGCCGCGATTCATTCATCTAAGGCAGGGGTCTCCAAACTGCGGCCCTGGGACCGTATGTGGCCCTTGGTGCATTATTCCATTCAATTTAAATTGGGCATAATTCTTGTTGCCGACAGCCAATGGGGCACTATTCCTTCAACTGACACCATCAATTCTTTCCATTAACACCAACAATGGGGCACTAGTCCTCCCATTGTCTAAAGACATGGCATTATTTACTCCCAGTGGCTGAAGGACTGTTAACTGGCACCTTTGTTTAGAAAGTTTGGAGACCCCTGATCTAAGGCCTCTGGTTAGGACTGCAGTCATTAGGAAGCAGACTTTGATCACCACTGCTTCCATAACACATATTCTGCATTAGCACCTTATATATATTTATATATAGCAGCTACATGTCAACATTACAATAAAAGTGTCATGTGATGAGCTTTTTGCGTGTATACGTTCTGCTGATGGAACGCTTTGAAGGAGCACTGCTGAAAGGGGAATCATCGGGGTTAATGGACTGAAGTGTTGGTCTTTTCTGCTCCGGTGTACTTTGCTGGGAATCACAATCTGGAATGCAGGGAAAAAAAAAAAAGTTTTTTTTAACAAAATGCATTAGGTTAGTATCCAAGCTCCCCGTCACCAACAAAGATATACATTTACAGTCATTTCTTTTTTTTTGGTAAAGGTAATTTTTTTTCCCCCTAAATAGCTTAGTGCAGTCCTCCTTCACTTACCTCATTTTGCTTTTAAATGTCCTTATTTCTTCTGAAAAATCCTCACTTCCTGTTCTTATGTCTGTAACTCCACACCGTAATGAGAGGCTTTCTCCCTGGTGTGGAGTGTCGTGCTCGCCCCCTCCCTTGGACTACAGGAGAGTCAGGACGCCCACCAAGTCCCCTTTCACACTTATACGACTTGTCCCACGATTTTGGACTGTCATTCTCTATTATTTTCAATGACTACCATTCATACTGGCACGACTTTAAGTTGTGCCTACTTCAAAGTAGTCCTTGCACTAATTTGGTCCAATTTTGATGCCACTTACACAGGCATTCATTGAAATCGCGGCCGCGAATAGCGGCAAAATCGCGGCCGCGAATCGTGGCAAAGTCACGGCCCGCAAAATCGTGGTAAAATCCGCGCGACTTATAAGTCGTACAAGTGTGAAAGGGGGCTAACGCACAGCTCCATTCTCGATCTGACCCTCCTGTAGTCCAAGGGGGGTGAGCACGACACTCCACACCAGGGAGAAAGCCTGTGTGACCCTACAGACAGATTTCTCACCGCTCCAGGTGAGCCCCGTGTGCAATCAAGGGTTGTTGAACCACCAAGGTGCTGGCAATGCTAATGATAGCAAATGGAAGGACGAAGACTGGACAGCCGCACTCCAAAATTACTTAAAATAAGTTGTCTTTTATTTTCAACTGTACACACAGTCACTGCAACCAACAAAATACAGTATGGCCGACGCGTTTCGCACTTACAGTCAGTGCTTAGTCATTGCCGACACCATTTGGAGTTTGAGGCAATGCGCCGCAATACTGCCAGCCATCACCAAAAAGGCCCTAAGAACTGAGCGACTATTGAGAATCGACCTCAGATCAACGGTCAGACATTTCAGTCATTTACCCCAGCGCAGGCACATATTATGTGCTCTGATCAACACAAGATCGGCAGTAAAACACCGACTAGAAATTCGCGACTTCATTCAACAAAAGGATCTAGACTGTCTCTTTATTACAGAGAGCTGGCTCACAGCCGACTGTAACACCATTCTTGGAGAATTGGTGCCAGAAAATTACCGTATCATAACGGAAAACAGAATAGGGCAAAGAGGAGGCGGCCTGGCGGTGATCCACAAGACTCATCTTACGATCACCAAACCAGTCCGCCAAAACCCTCTTCCATTCATGGAAACCCTTACTCTGCAACTGCAATCAAGTTCTAAGGAGACCGTCCACATTCTGCTCTGCTATAGGCCACCCGGCCCAAAATCGCAGCTGCTACCATCATGGACGGATTTCTTCTCCACTTATACCCTCAACAGCAAACATCTTTTGCTGCTCGGGGATTTCAATCTCTGGGCCAACTCCTCACAGGACCCCATTGCCGACGCCTGCATTAACCACCTGGAAGGATTAGGATTACAGCAACTAGTATGTGGGCCCACACATGCTTCAGGTCACACACTTGATCTTATTTTCAGACAAGCGCTGGAAATAAAAATTTGGGAAAATGAAAAATTGCCATGGACAGACCACCATGCAATTATTTTCAGTATTTCCACCATCCCCCCTGCAACAAAAACATCAAATCCAGTGACAACACACTGGACTAGATGTCAGAAGAAGCTCCATTCGGAACTCTTCAAAACGACTTTAAGAAAAAAAATAGAAACAACTCAGCCGCATCAAACGGCCGTTGAAACATTGGAAGCCATAAACTCGGCTATGCTACAGTCAGCCGACTTGGTAGCGCCGAAACGAAGAACCCGCATTCGGAAAAACAACCGCAGCTGGTTCAACAACCAGCTGTCGTTACTGAAGCAAGAACGCAGAAGGGCAGAATCTGCCTGGAAAAGATGTTCTTCAGAGCTAAACCTATCCATCTACAAGGCGACCACAAGAAAATACCACAAAGGAATTTTCCAAGCCAAGAAAAAGTATTTTTCGGAGGCTATCAACGGTGCCCTAAACCGCCCCCGCGAACTCTTCAAGATGGTCACCCAGACCATGAAACCAAGTTGCATTGAAGCCCCCAGTTCGGACACACAAGAATTTTGCAATGAACTATCGGATTATTTCGTTAATAAAATCGAGGCAATCCGTGAAAGCATTCAGCAAAACAACTCCCCCCTCGGCCCCCCCTGCAGCCTCCCTCACAGCACCAATAGTAATTCTCCTATATCAGGTAAGTTTACCCTTGAACCCATCTCCATCCAGACCACTAATAATGTCATTTGTACTCTGCGTAATGGCACAGCGCCTAATGACATTATCCCCACAAAACTGCTGAAGGAATGCGCCTACATCCTGGCTCCTCCCATCACGCAGTTTATCAACCAGTCTTTCTTGGAGGGCATAGTGCCCTCACAGTTGAAAGAGGGTATAATCCTACCCATCATGAAGAACCCCTCCCTGGACCCCAAGGACCCACTCCATCGCCGTCCCATAACAAGCCTCAACGTACTCTCTAAAATAATGGAAAAAGTAGTGGTACAACAGCTGCAACAGCATCTGGATACCTACAAGCTACTTGATCCATTGCAATCAGGCTTCCGTCCCGGACACGGGACGGAAACAGCATTGCTGAAAGTATGGGACGATGTTCTCAAGGCCGCGGACGAAGGAGAATCTTGTCTTCTAGTTCTGTTGGACCTAAGTGCCGCTTTCGACACTGTCGACCACAAACTGTTACTGACTCGGCTCACTGAAGTAGCCAGAGTCGCAGAAGGCGATTTATCTTGGTTCTCCTCTTTTCTGGAAAACCGATCGCAAACAGTGAAGTTAGGACCTTTTACGTCTGAAAAACGCACAGTAACATGCGGAGTCCCTCAAGGATCGCCTCTGTCACCAGTGCTGTTTAACATATATCTTCGTCCTCTTTTTGAGATTATCAGCAGCCAAAAACTGCTCTACCACTCATATGCAGATGACACGCAACTGTATTTCCGCATCTGCAACAGTCAGGATCACCACCTCAATCTAGAGACATGCCTCTCTTTGATAGAGGACTGGATGACAAAGAGTTATCTTAAACTCAATGGAGCGAAAACAGAACTTCTTCTGTTTCACGCCAAGCGCAGGAATCAACTTTCAACAGCGTGGACCCCCCGCCTATTTTGGGCAAGCTCATCACCCCTAGCGCCAAAGTCAAAAGCCTAGGGGTCATTTTTGACTCCTTTATGACAATGGACGCACAAATAGGGTCAGTAGTCAGCGGATCTCACCATCTACTGCGCCTACTACGCAGACTCACTCCGTTCATCCCTAAAGAAGACTTAGCGGTCGTGGTGGGAGCAATTGTAAACTCCAGGCTGGATTACGCAAATGCCCTTTACCTCGGCCTTCCCAAGTACCAAATCGCTCGTCTGCAAGTCGTTCAGAATACGGCCGCCAGACTTGTGACTGGGAAAAAACCCTGGGAATCCATCTCACCTTCACTGAGAGCCCTTCATTGGCTGCCAGTCAAAGACAGAATTGCCTTTAAAGCTCTCTGTCTTACGCATAGATGTGTCCATGGGAATGCCCCCCTTTATTTATGCGAAATAATAAAAGCGCATAATCCCAATCGTGTTTTGCGATCCACGAATCAGAACCTACTCCAGGTTCCAAAAGCCAACTTCCAGTCCAAAGGAGAAAGAAGATTCGCGATCCAAGGTCCAAGACTATGGAATGCTTTACCAACCAGCATTCGGTTGGAGGAGAACCACCTAGCATTTAGGAAAAAGGTCAAGACTTTTCTCTTTTGATATCAAAGGAGACAGGAACAACAAGCGCCCAGAGGCGATTCAGTTCGCATGTGCCGCGCTATACAAGTTTTCATTCATTCATTCATGACTAGGCATGATGGGAATTGTAGTTCCTAAACAACTGGAGGGCCGTAGTTTGAAGACCCATGCTATAGACCAACACAAAGCTGTTCATTTACTAAAGGCAACTAGACTGTGCAGTTGCTCCAGAGCTTAGTAAATGAGGTAAGGCTTCACTTTCCAAACACCCAATCACATGCAAATAATAAAAATAAAACAGCGCAACTGCACTTTGCAAAGTGCACAGTCAATTTTGTTTTCATCCAAGTCCCCCCATTACATCAGAGCCCCCTTTATATTATTGTCCTCTTACCCCTTCACATCACAGACCTTCCTCACCTTTACATTAGTGTCCTCGCCCCCCTTCACATCCCCCTTTTTTTGCATCTCATTGCCCTTGATAGCCCCCCTTGTACCCCAGTCCCTTTTACAGCACCCCTTCCTTGCACTCGAGTCCCCTCCACAAGCCCCCTGCTTATATCTTAGTTCCCTCCACAGCCCCCGTTCTTGCACCCCAGCCCCTCCTTCGGTGTATCCTAGTTCCCTCCACATCCTGCCACACTCCGTCACAGTCCCCACCTTTTTGGTATCCCGGTGACTTGTCGAGCAGGTTCCTTCAAGGACTGCGCAGGCGCAATCCTTCCCGACGGAAAGCTCCGAACCTCGGGCAGGATCCAGGCTCATTCTTTAACATCCCCGTGGATTGGAGGATGTTAAAAAAAGAGCCAGGAGGCCGAGCGAGCGGAGCGAGCCGTCCGAGCGAAGCGAGGACGTGAGGTCTATGCTTCTATAAACATTTTGTTATAGGCAGAAAGACATTAAGCAGCTCTACATAAATAAAATTAATAATACAATTTCATTAAGACCTCACCTTGCATCTTTCTCTTGGAAGACGGCGTTTTCCCTTTGAACAGCATTGGTGACTGAGTAAGTGAAAACAGGCCACTTGCAGATAAGGAACTTATTGCTGGTGGTGTGATGACTGCAAAAGAAATGCAATTTGTTAAAAAGTGGCTGTAAACCCCTCTCTGCAACCTGTACCTATAGGTAAGCCTTACCTATAGGTACTGTAAATATCTCCTAAACGCGCGCTGTTCAGTAGATATTTACCATGTAGTGCGCCAATGTAGTGCCCTCCGTGCCGTTTTTCTTCACTAGCAAGTGCCGTGACTGATGGCTCCCGCATCACACAACTCCGACCAGTCACAGAGCCGGAGTCAGAGACTCCCAGAAGGAAAAGGGGCGAAGATGGGGACGGCGCGTGCGTCGTTTGCGGGTAGGTGCCACATAATGGGCTAGTATGCGATGCATACTAGCCCAGAGCTCGAAAAAATCTGGGCGCCCGATTGAGACAAGAAATTGCTTAGGCCTGCAGAAGGTTACAAAGCTGCAGCCTTAATTACCCGCTAGGGCGCGATCGCGGAAGAAGCCTGTAGAAGACCGCAAAGCCGCGGCCTCAATTAGCGGGTCGGCAATTGAGGCCGTGGCTTTGCGGCTTTCTGCAGGCCTAAGCTTCCTTATGTGATCTGGAGCCATCTGTTTTTCACTGCCATCTCCTTACCTCCAATTAGAACCCCCAAACATTATATATATTTTTTATTCTAACACCCTAGATAATAAAACGGCGGTCGTTGCAATACTTTGTCACACCGTATTTGCGCTGCGGTCTTACAATTGCACTTTTTTGGGGGAAAAGTGTAATTTTTTTAATTAAAAAAATAAGACAACAGTCAAGTTAGCCCATTTTTTTTTATATTGTGAAAGATAATGTTACGTCGAGTAAATTGATACCCAACATGTCACACTTCAAAATTGCATCCGCTCATGGAATGGCGACAAATTTTTAGCCTTTAAAATCTTCATAGGCAACGTTTAAAAAATTCTACAGGTTGCATGTTTTGAGTTAGAGGAGGTCTAGGGCTAGAATTATTGCTCTCGCTCTAACGATTGTGGCAATACCTCACATGTGTGGTTTGAATACAGTTTACATATGCGGGCGCTACTCACGTATGCGTTCCCTTCTGCGGCCTAAGCTTCCTTCTGTGATCTGGTGCCATCTTGTGTTGGCCGTTGGCATTACATTACAAGCAGCAAAACCACAATTCCAATGTGTTTTTCACTGCCATTTCCTTCCCTCTAATTAGAACCCCCAAACATATATTTTATATATATATTTTATATTGTGAAAGATAACGTTACGCCAAGTAAATTGATACCCTGGAGGGTTTTACTTCCTCTCTAATTTATAAACTTTGGAGAATGCTATTTTTATTTTTATTTTTAAGAAGAAAATCAAATACCTGCAATTTTAAAGACTTCATCTTCACAAGAACTTTGCTGTGATGAACTCAAGTTTGAGGATAGACTCCGACTTGACGAAACAACACATTCTTCCAGATCTTCAACAGCATTACTCGATGTACAAGATCGTTTACTACTAGGCTGGGCTTCCTTTGAGGGAGAGAAGAGTTCAAAGCATCGTTTTCTAGATTTAAGAGTCATTGCTCCAATGTCACTTTTACCTTTCCAGTCAATGATTGGAGAATGCTCCTGAAGTTTGGAGATTCCATCGAAAACAAAGTCATTTAAAGGAGAAGCTTTAATGGCATCTTGTTCTAGACTTCCTTCTTCTGCTGATGGTGTGCTACTTGTATGGTCTCCTTTTGGCACGTTCGCAGCTTTCACAGCAGATGCTTTCTTTTTCCGCGGCCAGTTAATAACATCGCTGCCATTTTTTTCTTTATATTTTGGTGATGGCGTCCAAGGGCTGACAGCATCAGCTTGTGTGGGGGAAGTAGTAGTAGACGCACACCTTTTTGGTGTGTAAGACTGGCAGATTAATGTCTGCAGACTACTTTTCCCAGGGGTATTGTAGGAAGACCGTAGGCGAGGAGAAGCACAACCCGATTCCAACTTTATATGCTTATTACACCACGTCTCACCAAAAAGACCATCTTCTGCTTTCCTAGTGCAAGACACGGTTGGAGAGTCCTCAACTCTAACCCCACTTGTCGTAGCGACAGTAGAGTTGGAATCCGTCCTCTTAAAACGAAGCTTAGGCAAACCGGACTCGCTCATCTCAAGCTGAACTTCATAAGTTGGGGGAGGTATGGTTTTCTTCTGACTTTTTGGAGTTGAGAACTTGGATGGCATTTGTGGAGTGCCAAGCCGTGCCTCCGCTTCTCGTTGCCTCCTGTCCACGGTGTGGCGTAGACCGTATGGTGAAGCGCACTGCAGATTCCCTGTACTCTTTGGTGTGCTTGGCAAACTCCCAGCATCAGAAGGCTTCCTTGTAATCAACAGTTTCATTTTCAGATCACAGGTTTCTGATGCAACAACTTTGGCTTCTGCTATATCAATACTTTCATCTGTCTGTGAGGTATTTTGAAAAGATCCTGAACCTTCAGAGCTTTCCAAAGATGAACCATCCAATTTTTCGCACACAACAATATCACCTTTAGGCGAAGGGAAGTTGAATGCTGAAGAGCTCTTTAAACGTGGCAATACAACTTTAAGTTCAGCTGGCACAGTATTTGATAGAACAGGTGAAGTGTGTTTAGAAACCAAAAAACATCTACCAACTGGGCTCTCTCTAGTACTGAACACTTTGGTAACGTGACTAGCATTTTTTGAACCTGAAAGCAGCTCATTACCAGCCTGAGACTTTGTAGGAGTTTTAAGCACGGGCTGGCACGGTGGCATAGAAAGAATGCCTAAAGCAGATGCTTTGGAAGATGGTGTGGTCTTTGGAGATATGGAAAGAGAGCCAACTGACTTTGTAGGAGTAAATTCAGCAGGAAAAGAAACCGACTTCTTCCACTCAGCACATTTCTTTGGTGTGGGTGAAAAGGACTTTTGTGGTGTTCTAAGGCGATACCTTGTAGTGAAAGGGGAGGTTTGGTGAGATACAAAATCCTCTTCAGCTATATGCTTTCCAGGAGAGTGAGCTGACTTTTTAGGTGTAGATTCTGAAGCTAAAGGCAGCACAACAGAAGTCTTCCACTCCACGTGTTTTTTCGGCGTAGGCGTTTGTGGAACAGCTGAATGTGACTTCTGTGGCGTACGAAGCTGATACCTTGTAGTAAAAGAGGTTTTTGGAGACATGGAATCCTCTTCAGCTGCATGCTTTCTCGGTGTATGCTCTGTAGCACAAGGCAGCACAACAGAAGTCTTCCACTCCACGTGTTTTTTCGGCGTAGGCGTTTGTGGAACAGCTGAATGTGACTTCTGTGGCGTACGAAGCTGATACCTTGTAGTAAAAGAGGTTTTTGGAGACATGGAATCCTCTTCAGCTGCATGCTTTCTCGGTGTATGCTCTGTAGCACAAGGCAGCACAACAGAAGTCTTCCACTCCACGTGTTTTTTCGGCGTAGGCGTTTGTGGAACAGCTGAATGTGACTTCTGTGGCGTACGAAGCTGATACCTTGTAGTAAAAGAGGTTTTTGGAGACATGGAATCCTCTTCAGCTGCATGCTTTCTCGGTGTATGCTCTGTAGCACAAGGCAGCACAACAGAAGTCTTCCACTCCACGTGTTTTTTCGGCGTGGGCGTTTGTGGAACAGCTGAATGTGACTTCTGTGGTGTACGAAGCTGATACCTTGTAGAGGTTTTTGGAGACATGGAATATTCTTCAGCTGCATGCTTTCTTGGCGTATGCTCTGTAGCACAAGGCAGCACACTATTCCACTCCACATGTTTTTTCGGAGTGGGCGTTTGTGGAACCGCTGAATGCGACTTCTGTGGTGTACGAAGCTGATACCTTGTAGAGGTTTTTGGAGACATGGAATATTCTTCAGCTGCATGCTTTCTTGGCGTACGCTCTGTAGCACAAGGCAGCACAACAGAACTCTTCCACTCCACGTGTTTTTTCGGCGTGGGCGTTTGTGGAACAGCCGAGAGTGACTTCTGTGGCGTACGAAGCTGATACCTCGTAGTGAAAGAGGTTTTTGGCGACATGGAATCCTCTTCAGCTGCATGTTTTCTAGGGGTATTCTCAGTACCAAAGGGCAACACAACAGAACTCTTCCATTCCACACATTTCTTTGGTGTGGGCATTTGTGCAACAGACTTTTGTGGCGTTTTAAGATGATCACTGATTATAGTTAGAGTATCTACATTTGAACTTTGCAATCTAAGCGATTTCCTTGGGGTGTATAAAGCCTGAAGTCCCTGCTTCCCAGGGGTATTAGTGTTTGAATGTCCTTTAGGTGTCTTCTCTGGACTTTTGAAAAAAACATCTTGTGATCTTTCTGCTCTACCTTTTTGCGGTGTAACATGTTGGTTTAGTGTCTTTAAGGGAGATCTAAGCCACTTGTTTGGAGAATCGCTTTTCCTAGGCGTCATTTGCACTAATCTCTCACTTCTTCTTTCAGGAGATTTCAAAGTAGAGTGTTGTTCTTGCTTAGACGGTGAGAAGATGTTGCCCAAGTTTCTGGCACCTTTCCTTTCCAGTGGACTTTTGGAAGGGGTTTTAAGCCTCTTGGGCGTTCGTACAGGTGTGCGTGGTGTACAGGGAGATTTCTGAGAGTGTCTCTTTCCCAGTGACTCTTCACCGTTTGAAGCAGCTTTTTGTGACATTTTTCGTGGAGTCTTCCTTTGGTGCTTTTCTGGCATCTGAAAAATAAATAAATCACCACATCAGGGCATTGCTAATATTGGCAAGAAATTTTAGTTATGCAAGTTTTTTATGCTAAAGTGATTGTAAGACCCCTTTCACACATGCAGACTGTTCAGATCTGCCGGTCAGTTTTTTTTTAGGCGGATCTGAACAGGCTCTCCATACACCTCTATGGCGCGCCGGATGTCAGCGGTGGCATGTCCGATCAGCCCGATCCGATCCTCTCCACTAAAATGTGACAGATGCAAACCCCATTTTGCATCCGCCTGGTGGATCGGATGAAAACGAATAGACAGTTTGTTTTCATCCGATCCCCAATAAGGCAGAGCGGAGATCTGGCTGGTCCGCCTCTGCACAGTGTGCAGAGACAGACCTGTCATCTGCCGGCTCAGCGGGGATCAACGGAGTGATACCCGCTGAGCAAGTGGATGTTTAAAAGCGGATCCTCATGGGATCTGCATGTGTGAAAGAGCGCTAAATGTATTAATAAAATAAAATAAAAACATATTTACCTGTTCTGTGCAGTGGTTTTGCACAGAGCAGCCATGAGCCTCATCTCTGGGAGATCCCGACTGCTCCCCCCTACAGAGTTCCCCAAAAGCAAGTAAGCCTCTTGCTATAGGAGCTTCCAAGCCCCGCTCCTGTGAATGGACATGCTCCATAGAAAATAATGGAGGGTCCAATCAGGTCTGGCTAAAAATCTGACAGGCGCACCCGATTGGTCCACCCATGTGAAAAGGGGCCTTACCATGTAATTTAGAAGGCCAATCATTGAAAAGAAAAAACACAAAACACAACAAAGTGACAGAAAATAAGGCGAGTTGTTGCCTCTAGTGATCAGTCAGGTTTCATCTTTTGTGTTGAAAAGTTCAGAAGGAGCCAATTTGTGGCCACCATACTCCAATATGCGGGAATCGTGGAAATATAGTTTGACTTCATTGGCAGCTCTGAAATCTTAAGATTACGCCACAGACTGCCATGAGCCCAACATCTAGTAGTTGTCAAGGCTCAAAAGTCACCTGTATGACGAGCCTATGACTAGAATGAAGCATGTATGCGAGTAACTAACATGCTTTCACATTCAATTATTCAACTTGCTTTTTAGCCATCGCTACTTGTAACTACCTCCTGTGTCAAATGTTCAGGATCGCTCAGCAACTTCCGTCTTGCCTTTCTCGCTGGGGGACTGGTCAATCCAAGCACCTCTCCAAAAAGTAAACGTTTAGGAGTTTTTGCCTCAGTACTGAGCACGCTTCCTGCGTACAACAAAGATAACAATTTATTTCCGTCTGAAGGCATTTAATGGTGCATTTTCTTGTAAATGTTGCTTTATGGGTTTTTTCTCTTAGACAAGAATTTTTTTTTAAATAAATATCAAAATCCTCCTAAAAATATCTTACCTTTCTTTCTTTCAGGAAGGAGCTGCTGGCTTACTGAATTAACCCTCTCCAGATTACGGGATTTTGGCTGTGAAGCATAGAAAGTAGAAGAATTTCTTCTTGAAAAAGCTAGCTGCTTAATTCGAGGGCTCCTACGGACATCTAGCAGAGTAGACAAAGGTAAAACAGGTTATACAGCGATAATCCATTTTCACGTATAAAAATATTAAAGTGAAACCCCAGACAAACCATTAAGGTGGAATATAAACACAAAAGCAAACATTTACTGAAGCTTAAGGTAGTGGTAAGGCCGCTTTCGCAGGCATCGGTGGTAAAACTCCGCCGATGCAGGGGTATTTTAACCCCCACTAGCGGCCGAAAGAGGCTTAAAACCACCCGCAAAGCGCTGCTGCAGTGACGCTTTGCGGGTGGTTTTAACCCTTTACCGGGGGTATAGCCACGTTGCCCATTATTCAATGGGCAGGAGCGATATACACACACACCACTCCAAAGATGTTGCTAGCAGGACTTTTTTTGCGTCCTGCCAGCGCACCATTCCAGTGTGAAAGCCATCGGGCGCCGCTGCTAATGGCACATGAGATGAAGAAATGGCACGCTCGGCCTGTTTCTTCAGCGCGCATGTGCCAATGACGTTGGCACATAGGGATACAGTGAATATCTCCTAAACCGTGCAAGTTTAGGAGATATCCATGGTACCTAGAGGTAAGCCTCATTATAGGCTTAAAAAATAAAAAAGAATGCAGCGCTAAAATTACTTATTTGTAGAGAAATTGTAGTGATACAACATATGTGAAGACAAACTTCTAAGTCCAATCAAGGAAAATGTGAAACACACTTTGCTGGGAACCTGACAAATCACCAGCATACAAAATTTAAATTAAAAGCTCCTGGAGTGAATTGTTCTCAATGTTGAAAAATTGATGAGCAGAGATAAACAAAAATACTAATCATTAGTGAATATTTTAATAATTTTAATTTTGTATGCTGGTGATTTGTCAGGTTCCCAGCAAAAGTGTGTTTCAGATTTTCCTTGATTGGACTTTGTTTGTCTTCACATATGTTGTATCACTACAATTTCTCTACAAATAAGTAATTTTAGCGCTGCATTCCTTTTTATTTTTTATGTCTTTTTGATTGTTGTACACGATTTTTGTGCCAGCTGCTTATTTTCAACCTTATCATTGGTAACCAATTTTGATTAGCGCAGTGTCAGCCCCTTGTGGGTTTCTTTTTTCATTATAGGCTTACCTGTAGTCTGTAAAGGTTTTACAACCACTTTAAGCATTTGGTTTAATATTGGCTATTAAATACAGAGCTTTAATGCAAATCTAATTCAATTTATGTAATTTTTTTTACAGCCAATCTTGTAATTTACCTCCATTTTCCAAAATGAACAGCCAAACAAATCATCTCCCTATTCCAGTAATTCAGCTTCCTTTGTCACCTGTCCATACATCTGATTTTCTATCCTTCCACCATGTAAGGTAAGCGAATCGCTCAATTCCCACATCAAGAGTCAGTATTGATTGGGGAATGCCTCCCGCTGCACTATAGCATTCTGCCAGCGGGGGGAGTGCGGAGCATTCCCAGCCAGCAGAAGACAATAGTTACTGATGGTGGCTATAGCCGCTTTCAAGACCGTATGTAGAAAAATCAGTCATGATGGTTGTACCTAAGTTGATCAATCAAAAAAAATAAAAGTAGCTTCCCACCTAACCTAAACCTTGCGTGTAAAGTAACGTGTGGGGGGGACACAACCATCCTAAAAAATGTTGTTTAATTTTCACGTATTCATCGTGAACTGCTCCATCTGAACTACTCCATCCAAACTTTTTATATTCTTTCAAATTAACAGAAAACGCCCCTGAATCGATGGCTGGAAAAAAATGGGGGTCAGCATGTTCCCTTGTTCCATGTCCACAGAAGCCTTACCCACACATGTAGGACCTATAAACAGAGACTGCAGGGCAAATAATCATGTCACCAATCTCATGAGTGAAAACTGTCTGGAATGTATGACTACGCTAAAGTCACAACCTTTCCTGGACTTTACATGCAGTCTGGTATTGCTCTTGAGGTTTAAACTGCACAACACGGCCACCAAGTGGAAAAATATTAGGATTTTTGGTCAACCAGTAAAATCTATTTTGTGGAGTACATCAGAGGACAGAGGACTTGGATGTACCCCAAGAAAAAGATTCGACAAGAAAACCAAAAATCCTAAAAATGTTATTTATATATTTCAGGATATAGAGGACTTGATAGTTATAAGCCCCAAAAACTGAATAAGATTGGGGAGCAATGCAGCATTGAGACCAACCATGCCCATAACAGAGCAAGGAGAATCCCCTACACAAAGCCAATGGCAAGACCTTTCACCCAAAACAGACGGCCGCAGAGGGGTTAACATCTACCTGGTAGAACTTGCTAAATATGTGAAGAAAAAAAAACAGACAGCAGCCTTATAAATGTGAACAACTGAAGCTTGATGCCAAATAGCCCAGAAAGAAATGACTCTCCTGGTGCAACGGGTCTTAACCATTTGCCTTCTGGGCACATTTGCCCCTTTCCTGCCTAGACCAATATTCAGCGCTGTCACAATTTGAATGGTCATGCAATGTACCCATATGAAATTGTTATAATTGTTCTTACACAAATAAAGCTTTCTTTTGATGGTATTTAATCATCGCTGTTTATTTTTTGCTAGACAAAAAAAAAGTGATCACACAAAATTTTTTATTGTAATGCCACCAAAGTGTACAGATCAGGCATTAACAGCAACTGACAAGTCTGAATGATAAATCCCAGTGTTTGCCTAAAAAAAACTAACATAAAAAAACAGTCCATCCATGTATGGTCCAATCCCCCTTATAATTACCTCCAAAATCCTTCTCTGGAGATTCCTCAACAATGCTGACATCAGAAGTAGACTCGCTGCACCTGTGGAAGCAGAGAGTACTTATTTAGTTTACTATAGATACAGGGGTTTTAAGTGCATCGATACCTCACCTAGAATCCAAGATTTAACTGGTCATATATTATTTTACTATAATAGCCTACACAAGCAAAAATAAGCACACTTGGTAATCATTCATTACAGGACATAGAAATTTAGTCTTGCATCATGGGATGTCCAAAAAGCAGCACAATGGTAACTGGAGGAGGGGGGAGCCACAGATGGACGGACAGACAACACAGCAAACACATGCTATTAGGCCCACGCAACAAACAGAAAAATTCAGGGCTAGAGAACTCAGTGTAGCCTCAAGAACCTCATGTCTAAATCTGACTTTAGAAGTCCCGTAAAACTTTACAAAACAGGAAAAACAAAAAACAAACACACAATCGCAACAGGTGACAGCCTTACAAATCTGGGAAACAGATACCAGATCTGTTATGGGCTTTTCTGTGTCAGGCAGAGTGCCTTACAGGATAGAGGGAAACTTATCCCTCAAAACTATAGGGCTCAATTGATGACTGATGGAACAAGAGAGGAACTATATCCCCTAGGACAGAGATATGCAAGTCCCATCATGCCTGTGCCTCTGGGTCTCATGATTGTGGTTGTCAGAGTCTTGCTATGCCTCATGGGAATCGTAGTTCTGCAACAGCTGGAGGTCCGCTAGTTGCATATCCCTGCCCTAGGAGGACCTTCAAAAACAAGAAGTGAATTTGCTGAGTGAACCATTTCCAGACAGAGATAAATCTCCCTGGACTGTTTCACAGAAAATTAAAGGAGAAGTATCAGTGAGGCTGAGCCGGCCACTTCGCCGCCTCCTCCACAGCTCAGCTCTCCAGTGAGCGAGGAGGGGGCAGAGCAGAGAGCTGCTGATTGACAGTCTGCAGTTCTCTGCTCATGGAGCTGCAAGAACAGAGTGTTTGGCAGTGCTCGATTGCTCAGTTCTCAGTGTAAAGCCTCGTACACATGGTCGGACATCCAACAAACTTTCCCTTGGATTTTTGTCCGAAGGGAGTTGTCCGGTCACACCCATAGCATACACACGCTTGGACTTTTCTGCAAACTTTTCTAAAACTTTCCCAACATCACGTGTTTTTTCTGCTCTTTACCGCCACCCTCTGGTCAACTTCTGCTATTGTTGGTTGATTTTAACATTGGTTCTGAGCACGCGTATTTGCACACCATCGGACTTTTGTTGCCGAAAAGTTTGTCCGTTTGCAGACCAAACTTTTTGTCCGATGAAACCTGAAAAAGTTGGTCCAATGGAGTGTACACACAGTCAGACAAATTTGAAAACTTGATTTTGAAGTTTGTTGGCAAAAAGTCCAACCGTGTGTATGGGGCTTAAAGGTGCCGGGGGACCGATACGGCATTCAACCTAAGCAAGTATAAAAATGAAATAAACAAACCCATACTTCTCTTTTAAAGAAGGATAATATCCTGGCAGAAATCACCCCCCTCCCCCCAAAAAAAGAAAAGCCCAAGGCCTGGTTCAAACCAGTGCGACTTCAAAGCTATCAGTGTGATTTCATGTGCGGCTTGCTGACATCTGTGTGACTTAATTCAACAGAAGTCACTGCAAGTCACACTGAAAAAAAAAAAAAAAGAAGAAATCACACAAAAATAGCGCAGGAACCTTCTTCGGAGTTGCATCGATTTAAACTGTTCTATTACAGCAAATAGGGTGTGATTTGTCACGTAACTTTGAACTATTGCACTGGTGTGAACCAGGGCTTAGGAAGCAAGACTTCTCCAGTGGTCTCAAAAACATCTGGGGCCATAATTTGACCCTTGAGGGTACAAAACATTGATCCAGACCAGATTGAATATTTAGATGGCATGAAGCCACGCTTTTCTCCAAAGGATGGTCAGAATTTGCTTAGATGGAACTTCCCACCCTTTGTAACACACAAAATAGGCCTCTTCCAGGTAAGATGACAGACTGTGTGAGAAGTAAATTTCCAAGATTTTAGGGGCATAGGGATGTTCAAAGTCCCTCAAGATTGAGAGGCAGGATGGTGGATTGGTCCCTGGAAAAGAAGATCTGAACAATCTGTGCAGCCCTACACAAAAAGTCCACCAGGAGTATAAGCATGTCCGAGTACCATGTCCCACTGGGCAAGTTCCTTGCCAGGAGGATCACCGGAGAAAGGGTCTCTGGTTCTAGTAACCAACCAATGGTCGAACCTGGACACTGGAAGATCCATGTCCGATATCCTGGAACCTGCGATTTAGACCTTGAAATACATCCTGGATCCAGACAGTAACTAAGAAAGTGCACTTACCAATTTTCTATGCATGTAATGCCCAAGCAAGATTACGGTTTGCTTTTCTTCAAGCTGTGCGACTTCTGGTGCCCACTTAATGATCGATGCAGATGAGTGAGTAAGTGAGTGAAAAACTTATATAGCGCAACACCATGTGAACTGAATCGCCTCTGGGCGCGGTTTCCATTCCTTCGGTAAGGAAACCCTTTACCCTATAAGAGATGAGTTTTAATCATTCTCCTGAAGGCTAGGTGGTCCAATTCCATACGGATGGTGGTTGGTAGTGCATTCCACAGTCGAGGTCCTTGGACAGCAAATCTCCGATCTCCTTTGGATTTTAGATGGCCTTGGCACTGCCCAAATATGACCTCAGAGTCAAAAGGCTCAGAGTTGCAGGGACAACCAAATCGTCCCAACTCCCCATGTCCACAGAGGCCAGAATGTCCCCTAGCTGAAGGGAAGCAGTGACCGTTCTCGTAGATTCCATTAGGAATTTCTGAATGCAAAATGGGGGCGATCTTCAAAACCCCTGAAACCTTTCTTTTGATGAAACCAGGTCAATGACCCCGAGAGAAGGGTTGCTGGAGGACAAAAAAAAAAAAAAGTCTGCCCCAAGCTTTAGTGTGTAGGAAAGCAGGTTTGACAGCACAAAGTTGGATGAAAGCAAAAACCACAGTGAGGGGACACCACTCATTGAAGGGGGAGGGGGTCTACCTTCTTGTGTCCCCATCTGCGATTTAAGTCCTTTAACAATGCTGATAACCTACACATAAAATAAGTAAGTGAATGAAAAATCCTCTCAGGAAAGACAAGTGGAAAGGGGTGAGGCAGTAGTAAATAGAAAGAGCAGCGGACAGAGGTTAGGATTATCGAAATAAGGAATGCTAGGGAAAGATTCTTTCTTGATCGTACATCACGGGACACAGAGCGCATAGTCATTACATATGGGTTATATGGAGTACCTTCAGGTGTGGACACTGGTGTAATCAACTTCACAGGAAGTTCCTCCCTATATAACCCCCTCCCACTGAGAGTGCTTTAGTTTTTCCGCCAGTGTCTTAGGTGTTGGTCACGTCTAGCTGTCCCTCGGAGGTCTCGGGACCCAGGATAGCTAGCCGGATCCGTCCGAAGTGCTTCAGAGCCAAGATGTACGGTACCCGGGCCCTGCTGGAGTGGGGTTTTGCCTATAATGCCTCTCCTTGGAGGGCTGGATTCTGGGCTCCAGTGCCTTAGTCTCTTCCAAGAACTAAAAGCTACTGATGCCAGGATGCTATATAGGTCCAGGGGTGTGGGTTCCTTAACACAGGACCCCGGTCCCTGAAGGTCCAAGACAATACCCACGGAGATGGGGGAAGGCTGGGCCTCTTGCATTTTGCAATACCCTGCGGCGTGGAGCAGGTAAGAGGGAACCTGCGGGACTTGGTTCGACAGTAGGTATCCCCCTGGGGGTTCTGGGTTGGCTAACAGTATGCTGGTGCATCAGCCACTATCTCCACTATGTCTGTTGAGGCAGGATGGGATTCTAATGTTTACCCAGATAACATGTAGATATATGTATACTTGTGTAAGTTATATATTTGCTACTCACCCCAGGTCTGCCTGTTAACACTGATACTGCAACCCCACATGTTTTAAAGAGGAAATTGCTGGTTAAAACTCCTGTTTCTTAGGAAGCCCATGGGGACAGCTTCCTCGCTGTGTGTGCACTACAATAAGATTAGTGCTTACCTGGTGTCTGTTGGTGCTGCATAACGCTGGTCCATGTTGTTCCTCTGCTCTGCTTCCTCCATGTGGGTTCAGCGTGGTGCGCGCGATCGTGCGCGCGTGTGTGCGCGCATACGCGCGCGCGTGCACGCCGCCTTTTATAGCGTCGGCGTGCGTCGGGGGGGGCGGGCCAGCAGCGTCAGGGTCTGTATAAAGGAAAAAACTTTTCTCTGGCTGGTCTTTACCTCCTGGAGGCAGAGGAAGAAAGGATACAGAGCGTGCAGCTGGGTCTTTTGGCCACACAGGGACACCTAGTGGCGGTTTTGTGGATCTTCAGGTCTAGGACTTAGGTCCACTAATGACCAGAAAAAAAAAAAAAAAAAAAAAAAAATTTTTTTGCTTAAAGGGACTCAGCCTTAGATCCAGCAGTATCTGAGTCTACCTTGGACTCCGGCTAACGGGCATTGGTGTGTCAATACTCACAGGCTTCCTCGGTATTGCCACCTCCCAGGCGGGTAAAAAAAAAAAAAAAAAGAGAGAAGTTAGTTCTTTTTCATTTTTCTCATACCTGCCCTCACATTGGTTATTCCTAGCTGCAACAGTCAGGTGTTGGCTATAGGGGTGACCCAAGGTTGTACAATGGCTCCAAAGGGATCTGGACCAGCTAAGGTTGCTAAAGGTGCCAAAAAGCAAAAGGGGTCTCCATCGGGGTCAGAGGATTTGGGCCAGGCTTCTACGGCCCCACCCTCGCCAGTCAGGACACCGAGTGGCATAGTACAAGAGCCATTGGGGGTGCTGGGGGCAGAGGCGGCCCCCGATCCACCCATTCCCGTTTACGTGACGGAAGAAATGCTAGCAGCCACCATGAGTGGGCTAGAGAAAAGGTTAACTGCGTTACTTTCCCGTCCTTGCCCAAGTAGCAAGCGGGCTAGATCCCCCTCACCCAGTGTGGGGTTTTCAGATGCGGAGGTCTCCTCTTCAGAGGAACGGGACCCACAAGGGGATCACGCAGACCCAAGTCCCGACGGTTCAGACAGGGAAAATTCCACTATAGATGAATACTTTTCGGCCTCTCAAGCGGAGGGCCTGTGGATCCAGTCTTTGACAGATATGGTTCGCACTGCCTTTAAACTTCCAGTGCCAGAACTAGTAGCCCCGGAGGTATCCTCATTGGGTTCTTTAAAGGCCCCATTAACTGGTGCATCTTTTCCAATGCACCCCCTTCTGCGGAACGTGATTTACCAAGATTGGGCTCGACCTGATAGAATCTTTGTCCCTCCTAAAAGATTCTCTATTCTCTACCCTATGGAAGAGGAATATGTAAAGAAATGGGCTCTTCCTACAGTGGACGCAGCCATTTCCTGCGTGAATAAATCCCTGACTTGTCCGGTTGAAAATGTCCATATGTTCAAGGATCCGGTCGACAAGAAATTCGAGACCCTACTGAAAGCAGCTTTCACCTCAGTAGGTGCCATGGTTCAGCCAGCAGTAGCAGCCATTGGTGTTTGTCAGGCCTTGAAGGATCAGGCAAAACATATATTGAAGGACATGCCGGCTCAGCATACTCATGAATTAGCAGAATTCCCTAGGGCTCTCTGCTTTGCAGTAGATGCTATTAAGGACTCCATCCAACAGGCATCCCGTTCATCTCTACTGGTGGTTCACATGCGTCGTCTTTTGTGGCTAAAGAACTGGTCAGCAGAGGCACCCTGCAAAAAGCTTCTAGCAGGGTTTCCCTTTCATGGGGGAAGACTATTCGGGGAAGACCTAGATAAATATATCCACACCATATCAAGTGGAAAAAGTACTTCCTTACCGGTCAAGAAAAGACCGCGTGGGCCCACGTTTAAACGACAGGCCATGGTAGGCTCGGCCCCTTCGACTTCCCGTCAGTATCGACGGCCTCCCGGGCGGTCAACAGCTAATAGCCGCCCACAGGGACAAGCTGCGGCAAACAAGAGGCCCTGGTCTCGCAAGCCGGCTAAATCAGTCATCAGATTCATGAAGGGGCGCCCCCACTCTCTTGGGTGGGGGGAAGACTTCAGTTTTTCTCCGAAGTCTGGAAGGCCAGAATTCCCGACTCTTGGGTTCGGTCCGTAGTAGCCTCAGGCTACAAACTAGAGTTTCGAGAAATCCCCCCTCCTCATTTTCAGGGGTCAAGTCTTCCAAGCGACCCATTAAAGAGGGCCTCTCTCGTAAAGGCGTTGGATCGCCTCTTGCTCCAAGGAGTAATTGTAGAAGTACCAACCCAAGAAAGGGGTCTGGGATTCTACTCCAACCTTTTTGTTATACCAAAACCCAATGGCGACGTCAGGCCTATATTAGACCTCAAACGCCTAAATCGCTTTCTAAGGATTCAGACCTTCCGTATGGACTCCATACGTTCAGTGACAACCAGCCTGCATCAGGGCGACTTCCTAGCATCTATAGACATAAAGGATGCATATCTGCATGTGCCGATTTACCCAGCACATCACAAGTTTCTTCGTTTTACGATAAACCAAAGTCATTACCAGTTCGTAGCCCTCCCTTTCGGGTTGGCAACAGCTCCACGGGTATTCACAAAGGTGTTAGCCCCGGTACTAGCCGTCCTAAGGACAGAAGGCATCTTGGTCCTAGCATACCTGGACGATCTCCTGGTTATCGACAGTTCAGCCTCCAACCTCAATCATGCAGTGGTCCGCACAGTGCGGCATCTAGAAGAGTTCGGGGGGATTGTGAACCAAGAAAAATCAAGGTTACAACCCACAAGACAGTTGGAATATCTAGGCTTTCGGTTAGATACAGAATGCCAGAGGGTATTTTTACCTCAAAAGAAGATCAGGTCATTAATTCAAACGATTCAAATAGTCTTAGGCAAAAAGAAGCCGACTATTCGCCTATGCATGCGACTGCTGGGAAAGATGGTGGCCGCCTTCGAAGCAGCGCCCTATGCCCAGATCCATACCAGAATTCTGCAAGCAGCTATTCTCTCTGCTTGGAACAAGTCCATACAGGCATTAGACCGTCCATTAGTTCTTTCCCCAGGAGTCAGGCACAGCCTGTACTGGTGGCTGATCCCTCAAAAATTATCAAAAGGGAAAACCTTTTGCCCCATCTCGTGGAAAATAGTAACCACAGATGCCAGCCTAACAGGTTGGGGGGCAATCTTAGGAAAACGGACCCAGCAGGGACAGTGGTCAGAGGCAGAAAGTCTGCTTCCCATCAATGTCCTAGAGATCAGAGCTGCTCGGTTGGCCCTGGTCGCCTGGACTCTCCCCCTGCAGGGTCTGCCAGTAAGGATACAGTCCGACAATGCCACGGCGGTGGCATACATAAACCACCAGGGGGGCACAAGGAGCCTAGCGGCTCAAAGGGAAGTAAACCTGATTTTTTCATGGGCCGAAGCCCATGTACCCTGCATCTCAGCAGTGTTCATCCCAGGGATAGACAATTCTCAAGCAGATTTTTTGAGTCGTCAACAGTTACTCCCGGGAGAGTGGTCTCTTCACCCCCAGGTATTCCAAGAGATTTGCCAAAGATTCGGAGTTCCCGATGTGGACATCATGGCAACAAGATTCAACAAGAAATTGGACAAATTCGTATCCCGAGCCAGGGACCCCTCGGCCTACGGGACCGATGCGTTGGTTTGCCCCTGGCACCAGTTTTCTCTCCTGTATGCGTTCCCTCCACTACAGATGATTCCCCGCCTTCTACGAAGGATCAGGGTGGAGCGCAGGCCGGTGATCCTGGTGGCCCCAGCCTGGCCCAGAAGGGCTTGGTACGCACTCATCGTGAGGATGTCAGTAAGGGCACCGTGGCCACTCCCCCTGCGCCCAGATCTGCTGTCTCAGGGCCCGATCTACCACCCTGCTTCACAGCAGCTAAATTTGATGGCTTGGCGGCTGAATCCCTAATTCTTAAGGGCAGAGGCCTCTCAGCCCAGGTCATATCTACGCTAATTCAAGCTAGGAAACCAGTTTCTAGAAATATCTATTACAGAGTCGGGAAGAACTATGTGGAGTGGTGCGAGTTTCAAGGAGGGCATCCTCGCAAGTTTTGTATTGACAGGATCTTGCGATTCCTACAGGTTGGCGTTGACAAGGGGTTAGCTCTTAGTACTCTAAAGGGGCAGGTGTCTGCCTTAGCGATATGGTTTCAAAGGCCTTTGGCCACACATTCGCTTGTGAAAACTTTTTTGCAGGGGGTCTTGCATGTAAATCCCCCTATTAGAGCTCCCCTCTGCCCCTGGAATTTAAATCTGGTCTTGTCAGCTTTACAAAGGCAGCCGTTTGAACCTCTGACAGAAATCCCTCTTGTGCTGCTAACCCGAAAATTGGTTTTCTTGGTGGCTATGGCTTCGGCCAGAAGGGTCTCCGAGCTGGCAGCCTTGTCTTGCAGGGAACCGTACCTGATTCTGCATAAGGACAGAGTGGTTCTGCGGCCACAGCCTTCTTTCCTTCCTAAGGTCATATCCAGTTTTCACTTGAATCAGGACCTAGTCCTACCATCCTTCTTTCCTACTCCCCAGTCCAGAGAGGAAAGATTGCTTCATACTTTGGACGTGGTCCGAGCCATGAGGGTCTATCTCAAGGCTACAGAAAAGATTCGGAAAACAGATGTGCTTTTCATTCTTCCGGAGGGCCCCAAGAAGGGTCAGCCGGCTGCCAAGTCTTCCTTGGCTAGGTGGATTAAGCAGCTGATTTTTCAGGCCTATGGTCTGAAGCGCGTTCCACCGCCCTTATCAGTTAAGGCCCATTCTACGAGGGCCATGAGTGCCTCTTGGGCGGCACACCATCAGATCTCTATGGCACAGGTTTGCAAAGCAGCAACCTGGTCTTCCGTACATACGTTTACTAAATTCTATAAGTTGGACGTCACAAAGGCTGCGGACGCAGCATTTGGGCAGGCGGTCCTACGGGCAGCAGTATAGAATCCTCTGGCCCGGTTCACGCCCCCTTTTTTCTGTTGGTGGAGCTATTTTACCTCCTGATATAGTTTCTGTTTGGCTATTTTTGGCCTTACGGTCTCCCTCCCTTCATGGAGCATTGCTTTGGGACATCCCATATGTAATGACTATGCGCTCTGTGTCCCGTGATGTACGATCAAGAAAAAGGGATTTTTAATAACAGCTTACCTGTAAAATCCTTTTCTTGGAGTACATCACGGGACACAGAGCTCCCACCCCTCTTTGTGGGAACATTGTGTAACCTCAGAGAAATTGCTTGCTACAAAACTAAAGCACTCTCAGTGGGAGGGGGTTATATAGGGAGGAACTTCCTGTGAAGTTGATTACACCAGTGTCCACACCTGAAGGTACTCCATATAACCCATATGTAATGACTATGCGCTCTGTGTCCCGTGATGTACTCCAAGAAAAGGATTTTACAGGTAAGCTGTTATTAAAAATCCCTTTATCGACTGCCATCTCTCGAGCGGTCAGCCAAGTGGGAGCTGGTAAGGCTTGCTGACCCATACCCTTTGCGACAAAATTCCACCATGCATAGTGAGGGGTACTCACCATGTGTAATGCAAATTTGAAATGGTTTCTGCAACCAAGCGGTATAGGAAGTAGTGGCTCAGGATGTTCAGAAAGCGCTGTGCAGAGCAGCTAGGATGAAACAAGATGAAAATGCCCAAGCTGAGCACACACTGGAGACACCAAGATGACATGCGCCTGCATTACCTCCATCTTGTCAGGACTTACTGCACAGACGCATGCCATTCTCTAGAGTGTACGGCAGGAGAGCTGGATATGGAGAGAAAAATGGCAACAACGAAAGGCATCGGCTGGCTAAAGGTACTTATGTTTAACCTCTTATGGACCGCCGCATGTACATTTACGTCGGCAGAATGGCACCGACAGGCACATCAACGTATATATACGTTGGTGCCTTGAGGTGGGTCGGGGGGCCGATCGGGTCTGATCGGGACCCCCCCCCCCCCCCCCCGGTACTGGCGGCGGTCCCCGTAGCTGGCCGAGCGATCCGGGATGAGGGGGCAGCTATTAATTTTTGTCCGCCCCCTCCGGATCGCTCCCAGCCAATGCGCGCGCTCCCCCTGCAGTGCACTTCCTCCTCCTGTGTTAACACAGGAAGGAGGAAGTGATGTGATCTCTCCCCTCAGCGGTATTTTCAACCACCGCTGAGGAGAGATCACATCGCACAGTAAGTCTGCACACCACTACACTGACACACACTACACATAGGCACGTTAACCCCTTGCGATCCCCTGTCACAGTGTCACTAAATGCATACATGTATGATTACTGTATTTAGTGTCAGTGTGACAGTCAGTTAGTCCGTTTGGCCTATATTACTTCATACCACATTATACACAAAGTATATGCCTCTCTCTTCTGCCTCAGATATTCCCATTGTGCATACGCTTTCCCTTTGGCCAAACTGATTACTCCATCCAAAAATGAGCAGGTGTTTTTCTCTTTATCTAGCACCTGGAGATGTGCTTTTTGGAGGGGAAAAAGGTCGCCATTCATTATATTTTTTTTTACATGTAGCCTCCATTGCAAGCTGGAATCATTATTCCAGTGGGGGGGGGGGGGGGGCAGGTTCAAGAGACTTTAGGAACATTGCGGCTTCTTTACTATTTCTCCTTCTAAAGTAAGCACAAAGCTTGTGCTCTATTTCAAATAAGGAAACAAAAAAAAAGAGGATAAATGTTAGTGGAGTTTCTTAAAAGAGGTTCTGCACTTGACACATACCACTGGGTCATTTCAGGTTTGGTTTTCGTTCATTATGTCCATTATGTCATTTTTCTAAAAGGAAAAAAGGTTTCTTCGGAGCATACATATTGTTCCCCTTTTTCCCTTTTATGTAACCATTACAAGGATTATTTATGTCCAAAAACGACATACAAACCAGAAAATCCCAGTGATATAGTGCATGGTATCAACTACATATATACCATTTTAATCAAAACATCATATTTTTATACATATAAATCTTGCTTGTTTTTAGACAGACATACTAAAGGCTGCAGTCTTCAGAATTCTCACATTCTTTATCTATTGCCTATTTTATTCTATAGCCACATATGTCTATTTTACAACTCTTTTTTTATAACTTCACACTATCTTATTATCATTTGTTTTGTTCTATTTGTTCGTTTTTCACACTGGTTATGATATATATGTGTCTCACACATGGGGTTTTTCCTTTTTTCTTTTTTTATTATCAAGAGATTGAGAAACAAGATATTTTTCATTCACAAAACTTTTTCAACCCCACATACAGGAGCACCACATGTGTGATACATCAAGGATATTAGTGTTCCTTTGACTAATGATCACCTGGAAACGATTGGTGAAACGCCCCATTTCACCTCATTCCCTCCTCCATTTAAACACATTTTGGTCATTTGTTCACTAGCTACGAGTAAGCATCACATGATGTGAAACATGTCAGCCCTTTTCTCCTTGTCCACTCACTGTTTTTGACTGCATGCATTTTGGCTGTTTTTTTTAATTGAAATTTTGTTTGCTTATGCTTAAATAAAGACATTGTTTTCCGAGGAGTGCGGCGATGCAGGATTTTTTCCTTCATCCCACGACAGGCAGTTAGTGTTAGGTTCAGGGTAGCCCCCGTACACCCCCCTAATAAAGTTTTAACCCATTGATCACCGCCCTAGTTAAAGGAGTTCTCTGAGCTAAAACTTTTAACCCCCGCTGTGCCCGGGCTGTAAAACTATACAAAATAAACTTGCACTTACCTGCCTACGATCTCCCGTTATTCCGGTATCGCCGCCCGTGCACCGGTCCCTGTCAGCTTCCTCTTCCTGGGGGTCGGTGACTCATCCTGCGCTCAGCCTATCAGCGGCCGCGGCGGGACATTGCTGCTGCCGCTGATAGGCTGAGCGCAGGATGAGTCACCGACCCCCAGGAAGAGGAAGCTGACAGGGACCGGTGCACGGGCGGCGATACCGGAATAACGGGAGATCGTAGGCAGGTAAGTGCAAGTTTATTTTGTATAGTTTTACAGCCCGGGCACAGCGGGGGTTAAAAGTTTTAGCTCAGAGAACTCCTTTAACCCTTTCACCCCCTATTGCCAGCATCACTAAGCGATCATTTTTCTGATCGCTGTATTAGTGTCGCTGTTCCCGCTAGGTAGCTATTTTTTTTTTTTTTATTGCGATTTTTTTTTACTAAAGACATATGGCTAAATAAATTGTGGCCTAAATGTTTGACTAAAATGTAGTTTATTTGATTTTTCTTATAAGTAAAAAAATATCGATTTTTTTTCAAAAATGTCGCTCTATTTTTGTAAATAGCACAAAAAATAAAAATTGCAGAGGCGATCAAATACCACCAAAAGAAAGCTCTATTTGTGGGAAGAAAAGGACGCAAATTTTGTTTGGGAGCCACGTCGCACGACCGCGCAATTGTCAGTTAAAGCGACGCAGTGCCGAATCGCAAAAAAGAGGCCTGGTCATTTACCTGAATTTTGGTCCGGGTCTTAAGTGGTTAAGCACTAAGGGAACACATCAGCAGCTCCCAGGTAGGAATGGAGCAGCTAAAGAACAGATGGAAGGAACGAAGTCCCCTCCAGGTTTGCACCCTTCCACTAGGCATACCCCCCAAAGCAGGAATATTGAGGTTCAGTCAGAAACATCGGTTAGCCAGTTCATCAGTGTCCTCAACCCATCCTTATATCATAGCCCCCTGCACTTTACAGTCCTACCCTATACAGCAGGGCAGAGGATGTGAGCTGCCCAACTTGCAAGTGATTGGCTACTGAGACCTCTAGGGGGTGGGGGTAATTTGGGAAGAGACAAAGACAAACCTGGGACAGGACACCCAGGGGCTGACAAGTGGGGTAGCCATGGCAGTCTGGATAGGTCAGTCACTTGGTCTAGGTCCATTTATTGATGCCTGCATAGCACTCAGCAACTTGAACTACGTGCCTGGGTTCTAACCCACGTAGGATCCAGTAACCTTACAAGTCAGCCTCACATCATCTTCCATGTGGGGTCTGGATACATTCTTCCAAGACTCCGAGGAGACAACCAATCTCTAAAGCTACTAAATAAAAGCCACAGTGGCTATGAGCACCTAGTAATTTGATAGGGTGTGGATGCAAAAAATTATCACAGAAAATAAACCAGGAGCAGAGACAAGATGTCTGTGGACCTAAAAGCTAGAAAAAAAAAAAAATAAGGCTTGCTGGGGGTGGACAGGGTTATATAACAGGGACATGCAATTAGAGGACCTCCAGCTGTTGCAAAACTACAAGTCCCATCATGCCTCTGGGTGTCATGCTTGTGACTGTCGGAGTCTTGCTATGCCTTATGGGACTTGTAGTTCTGCAACATCTGGAGGTCCGCTAATTGCATATCCCTGTTATATAAACTGTTTCCCAGCGTCCAATCACTGTAAGGCAGCTGCATAATCCATGATCCAAGACTAAAGCTGGCCATCCAAATTGTATAATCTCCTTTAGATCTACTATGTCTGACTGGATAAAATTGAATGGATTGTTTATGTACTCTTACTAAATAGCTTTGGTAAATCTAAACTAGATTTTACAATCTGATTGTATAGCTTAAATTAGCAGTCCATCCTAAAACTAAAATCCCTGCATCTAAATACATCCTTGATCTAACACTAACCTATCTAACCCTGTAAGCCCTGGTTCACACTGGTGCGTTTTGACATGCGATTTGGCATGTCAAAACGGCGGATTTTGCCGCAAATTGCCGGCAATGGCACTGTCCTAATCGGCGCGACGCTGCATCTGCGGCGCTGCACCGATTTCAAAAAGTAGTCTCTGCACTACTTTTTGCAATTTCAGCCCGCGATTTACATTGACATCTGTGCAGAAACCTGCACAGATGTCTCTTAAATCGCGGCTGAAATCGGGACTGCCAGCGGGAGTGAAATCGTGCGAGTTCAGCTGAACTCGCACGGCTTCACTCCCGCAGCCCAGTGTGAACCTGGGCTAAAGAAGAAATCCGTATACATACCTTTTCTGAAGCGGATCTGACCCGACCCCATGCTGAGCTGTGGAGGCGGGTGCAGAGGACACAGCCGACAACAGAAGCCCCATAGTAAGTCTATGGGTGATGTCACTCCCCATTCATTTCACAGCCATTGTCAGGTGTGTCCTCTGCAGAGCTTCCGCCACTGGAGACGGAACTGGATTGGCTTCAAAAAATGTATGTATACCGATTTCTTATTTACAGTGCTGAAGAGGTTAGTGTTAGAATGTGGATGTCGGCAGATGCAAAGATTTTAGTTTTAGGGTTTATTTACACTTTAAGATTCCTGTAGTATATGGCCAATGCCTGGTTCACACTAGTTTGGTTTCAGTTGTGACTTCAGTTGCACAGAATCGCACGACAATGGAAAATACATTATTTTTATTGGTGCCTGTTCACATCAATGCAGCACAGCATGTTTTTGGAAAAAGGTACAGGTGCTACTTTGGTCTGATGGCAACATGATTTTGGCCTAACAGAACAGCCCTATAAAAATCAATCTGCTTTGACTAAAATATATAAAAAACTTCCATAAAGAACAATGCATCAAAAATGCACGAAAAAAAAAATATCACACTAAAAACTGAATCAAGTCGCAGCTGCACTGGTGTAAACCTAGCCTAAGAAATTGTGATGACATGAATTATCGCATCCATAGAATCAAAAAGGTAAAGCTGCTCGTCAAACTAATAATTAACAGGGCTAAATTGTTATCTTACCGGCCTTTAATCTGCCTGTAGAGTAATCTATTGGCAGTCTGTTTGTGTGCAGGGGTCTCTGTCACCTTCTTTGTCAGCAGCTTGTGATGATCTAATAGAGAAAAGAAAGGGTTCATCTTATTTTATTTGCATGTTTAAAAAAAGTCATCAGAGAAATGGCTCATTGACTTTTAAAATGCATTTATGTAGTTAAAAACAAAACACAGGAACACAATTCTGCAATGAAAAATCATTTCTGAGGCAAGACAGGCTTAAAGCTACTTTAATACAAAGACATCGTGAAACAATTCTTCCTAATCTTGTAAAAGATCATTAAGGCTCCATTCACCTCCATTCACCATCTTGAGGGTGGAATCGCTGCAAATTGTGGGACGCCCTTGCAATCTGAGCCAATTTTGAATGGCACCAAATCGAGGTAAAAAACGTGCAAGCAAAAGCACGTTAAGCTCCCCCCAAAAAAATTATAAAAAATTATTTTGGGCGTTCCGCGATTCTGCTTACGTGTTTTACTGCGATTCATCGGGCGACAATTGCAGCAAAACCACACTGCAATTTGGTGTCATTCAAAATAGCGACGATCACAAGGGCGCCCTGCGATATGCGCAGTTTGCCAATCGCAAAACGAAAAACGTCAAGGTGTGAATGGAGCCCAATTCATTAAAGTTTTACGCCGTTTTGTTAAATATCGTACATTTTAATCAGTTCCTTGTTCCATGGCGTCCCCAGTCTTACCTTTGCTTGACTGCAATATGCATTTAACCGCATTTTTCGATGCAGGAACGTTTTTTTTAAATCATTTTGGGCCTCAGGATTACATAAAACAGCGAAAACATTTTATATTTTCTGAAAACAGATACCCTAGAGCAGCCTTTAACCACTTCCATACAGGGCATTTTCACCCCCTTCCTGCCCATACCAATTTTTAGTTTTCAGCGCTGTTGCACTTTGAATGACAATTGCGGTCGTGCGACTAGGCGGCGAGGGGGGGGGGCATGCGCCCCCTAGCGGCCGGAAAAAGCAAGGACGTCATATGATGTCCAGTCTGAAGAACGAAGGGTCTCCACCGACGTCATTTTACTATGGCTCGGTGGGGAAGTGGTTAAATACCTCTTGAAAACTTAGACCCCTTTCACACTGGAGATGTTTAAGGTGCTTTGGCGCTAAAAATAGCCCCTGTAAAAAGCCTCAACTGCAATCCGTGTGAAAGCCGGAGTGCAGCTGCTTCGCAGCGCTTTAGGATTGGTGAATACAATCGCTCCTAAAGCGCCCCTGCCCATTGAAATCAATAGGCAGTGCTGCCCAACCGCTGGCGCTTTTAAACCTTTTTCAGCCACTAGCGGGGGTTAAAAGCGCCCTGCTAGCAGCCGAAAAGCGCAACAAAAACGACGGTAAAGCACCTCCAAAAATAGCAGCGTTTTACCGCTGACGCACGGGCGCTTTCCGTGTGGAAGCACTCCAAGCATTCTGTCCCACTTTTTGTTTTCAAGTTTAAAACCAGCATTTTTTGATAGAAAATCACTTAGAGACCCAAAACACACACACTATATATATATATATATAGCGTGTACAAGGCTTCACACTGGAATCTCAGGCAAGTCAGATAGCGCTTGCCCCATTTCTAAGCTAGCTGGAAGACATCCATCACCTAACCCTTAGCCTCCGCGGCCTACCTGTCCCTGGTCTCTACCCTTTCATATTGGCTGGATTTGAGTTTTTTCAATCAAGGGGGCACAGCATAACATGTAAGCATTACCTCAGCTTCCTGCTTTTCAGAAAGCAATTGGCTGTACCTTGCTGCCCCCTCCTACCAATCATAATCTGCCTGCATTGCATAGAGAAGCACAAAGATCTGATGATGAGGTTACTGGGTCTAAAATAAGTTACGTAATGATACAGATAGGTTCCATATAATAACTTCATCAGCATGTTGTTGGGTGAGGGGTGGGTGGCAATCTGGCAAAGCAAAACGTAAGCAGATTAACCTCACATTTAGGCAGAATCTCTACATACAGTTAAGAGCCAATGACACTTGACATTACTCTAAAAAAAAAAATGATGCACTGCGACACATTACTGGTTAGTTAAAGTGGTCGTAAAGGCACAAGGTTTTTTAACCTTCATGTATTCTATTGCATGGAGGTAAACTGTGTGCAGCAGCCCCCCCCCCCCCCCCAATACTCATTTGAGCCCCATTTCGATTCAGCGACGTCCACGAGAACTTTGGCTCTCTGGGGGACTCGCACTCCTGGCAGGAGCCATTGAGGAGACGGAGGGGGCGGGGCCAAGCCTAGGCTCCACGTGTGAATGGACACACAGGGCCACGGCTTGGGAGCATACCTGCTTGGGTGCCTTAAGAGCAAGCTGCTTGCTTTGGGGGCACCCAGCAAAAGGCGCAGGGGGCAAGAGCATCGGCGTGGGACCCGAGAAGAGCAAGATCTGGACTATTCTGTGCAAAACCACTACACAGAGCAGGCAAGTATAAGGCCTCGTACACACTATCGGACATATCCGATGAAAACGGTCCGCGGACCATTTCCATCGGATATGTCCGATCGGGAGTTTGATCCGATGGCGTGTACACACCATCGGATCAAATTCCCCGCCGCCACGTCACCGCCACCGCACCAGGAAGTTAAACACTTCCGCGCATGCGCCGAATCCATTCGGCGGCGGTGGGGGACGACATGTCTGCTGGTAAGTGTACTAACCAGCAGACATGTCGGGCGGACAGATTTCAAAGCATGCTTTGAAATCTGTCGGGTGGAGAAATCTGTCCGCTAGCCCATACACACGAGCGGAGATGTCTGCTGAAACGGTCCATCTGACCGTTTTCAGTGGACATATCCCCTCGTGTGTACGAGGCCTAACAGGTTTGTGATTTTATTGTAAAAAACAAATGAGGGTTTAGTAACTTTACTAAATGCATTTAAATGATTGTTCATGTCCATTTCACACAATTTATAATTTTTACCTCTAGTGCCATCGTGAGTCTTGCTACGTTTATGCTTCAATCCCTCTACTGCAGATACAGATTGGCTCCTCGGCATCTTAGTGCCTCTTCTTGTGGGTGATTGGTTCTCTTGGACAAATAGATTCCTTCTCGCTTTTGTGGCTTTTAAAAAGAAAAAACGTATTTTAGTCATGTCAGATTCTGTGAGAGCCTGGCCAAAATACTCCCAATGTTAATTCTCAGGACATGACAGTGATTGGGCACTCACCCCCAGCATTGCAGCAAGCAAAATCTGCACATACGCAGTGTGCTCTCTCCCGTCACAGCAAAGACTGCTCGTGGAGATGTGCAAAAGAGATTCTGACACTACTGTAGCCCCTTCCATCTCACACAATAGAGCATAATAAAATAGCCACTGAGCCCCCTGTTAAAGGTCAACTAAAGTCAGGACGTAGTAATGTAAAACATTGGGAGTATTTTGGTTAGGCTTTATGGGTGACAAACTCCCTATCAGTATGTCATTTATATTAAACAATAGTATTAGATAAAATCCTCATCGTGGAGTCCATGAGGGACACGGGTCTCACTGCTCTGTGTTTACGCTCTTGCTATTGCTGATGAAAAAACTGAGGCATGCAGGTAGTAGAAATGGAATACAGGTTTTTCTGTTTGCAATCCCGTAGGCTGCAGTATAAGTTTCAACTCTTCATTTGTCCATCAAAGGACTCCAAGAAAAATGATTTTATGGCAAGTACAAAAGTCTTATTACAGCTATTTGATTTAGTCAGAAGAGATGCAAGAGCCACATCATTAAATGTGATAATCATACTTGATAAAATAGTACATGCATTTAATTGCCTTGTGGCACAGATCGAGTATTTTTTCAAATTGCTCGTCACATGGGGGTCATATATATTATGACTTGCCAGTGTGGAGAGTTCTACATCGGCAAGACGAAGCGACAGCTCATACAAAGGATTGGAGACCATACCCATTACTCAGGTAGTGGAGAAATGATTACTCCAGTCACTAGACATATTGGAATTCACCATAAATACCATATAGAAATGGTGGCCTTTGTCCATGAAGTCATTTCACCAGATCGTAGGGGAGGAAATTGGGACAAGCGTATACTTTAACGCAAGACCCTACGCATTTTAACATTAAAAAGGGGTTGTAAACCCTCAGGGTTTTTCCACCTTAATGCATTATAAAACCCTTTATGCTGCAGCATCCCACCCCTCCCCCCTTTTTTTCTTGCCTGAGCCAATCGTTTCAGCTACAGCCACCGTCTTAGGTCCTCATTGGATAGTGATAGCAGCAGGAGCCATTGGCAGGGGACACAGATGGGGACAATACTGACATGTAAAGAGGGGGGACAAAGACATAGCCCTTAAGAAGCAGAATAGGACGGGTCTGCATTCCCACACTCCTCTGTGGTGTAACGGGGATCTCTCTGAAATAGACAAGGTGCCCGATCTGGGGCTCTGGGCAGCATACGGAGTACTGTATTTATCACACGTGCTGACCACATCCGGCCCCAAGTCCTTTGCACAACTCAGGGAGGAATTTTCCCTCCCCCCACAATTTGTGTTTAGATACCTACAGTTGAGGCATGCGCTCAAATCTCAGATTGATGCGACTGTCCTTGGAGGCCCACAGGTTTTAGATATTATCCTGGGTGCGGACGCCACCAAACTTACTTCTAACTTGTACTTTATTATACGACAGTATAGGGTGGGTAGGATTACGCTGATGGCTAAAGAAGCATGTACTGACTAATGTATTTGTCGAATGGAGATATAGGGAGAAATGGTTTAAATACGGGGAACTGAACGATGGTTGGCACTTGTCATTGTATACACTGTTAATGCCTGTACGTACTTGTAGCCCTCCAACCCGCAATATAATCTGTATGGACGGGTGCAGACGGAACTACTTGAGTAGACTTACCTTATGCCTGTACAGACTGCTGAGAATCATGCTGTCATTGTGAATCTATCGCTTTTTATATGTATGTACCCCCTTTACATCTTAATAAACTTGCATCTCTTGGTTAAAAAAAAGAGGGGGGACAAAGATGCTGGTATGTGAAAAGTGGGACAAATACAGGGACACAGGTATCACGTCAGTCTGTGCATAACAGATGCATATGAAAACTGAGGTCCATGTGCATAAAAATTGAGGTAAACTGATGTCTCTCTAAGGCTGGGTTCACACTACGATTTTCCCGTCCGTCAGCCGCATACGATTTCAGTTTTAAAAACGTACGGGCCCGTACGGGAAAACGCATACATAGACAATGCATTGCAAATCATATGCACTCAGATGCATCCGGGTGCTTACGATTTGCTGGCAAAACGTTTTTTAACCGTACGCAAAACCGTGTTCAACCACAGTTTTGAGGCCGTTTTTGAAAACGTATGGCAAACGCATACGTTTTTTTTTTTTAGCATTAAAGTCAATGGAAAACGCACATATGTGCGGTTCCATACTTATAAATCAGTTTCAGCCGCATACGTTTTTTCATATAAATCGTATGCGGCTGACGGACGGGAAAATCGTAGTGTGAACCCAGCCTAAGTGAAATCCACACAGTTTTCTCATCAGTTTTCATGCACATGTGGTGTGAACGAGCTCTAAAGCTTTCATTTTTCAGACAGGCATCCAAGAAAGGACCTACACTCTCTCAAAGAGAAGAGTTTGCATAGTACATCATACCTTCAGCTTCTTTATGTGGCTGCGCTGGTAGTGGTAACTTTAGCTTCTCCACCATTATAACAGGATTGAGATTAGTGGTCTCCTAAAATGAAGCAAAGTGTGAGGTTTAAATCAGGCCACAATATGGAAGGATGGATCACAGACTGATGATCAAAATAGCACGGCAGAGAAAAGAACATTGTTTTGAGATTTATATCAATATATATATATATATATATATATATATATATATATATATATATATATATATATATATATATATTATATATATATATATATATATATATATATATATATATATATATATATATATATATATACATACACACACACACACATATATACACATATACATATACACACACACACGATAGAGGTGCACCGAATGGAAATTTTGGCGCCAAAACCAAAAATGCAGAATGCACTTAGAAACCAAAAATGACAGTATTTAAAAGATATTTTTATTATTCGACTTTTTAATTATCAATTTAATGCCTGCAGTCTCTAACCATCTCTTGCATCATAATAATGTCTGCAGTTTCTTATTAAAAACACATTGCTAACAGTATTCGCAAAATCTCCATTCAGTGCACCTCTAGCAGACATGATAGAGATCAGATGCAGCCTCACTAGTGCCTGGATCACACAGAGTGGTGATCTCCCGCTGTGTCACAGAGCTTGGATTTGAATTGCCCGGGCAGCTGCTGTAAAATTCCTGCATCCTAGATTGGCTCCTATGATGCACGTCACACGGATTCAATTTCCCGTCTTTGGATTAGTGTGCCATCTATCACAGGAGCTGGTCCAGGAGGCGGTACATTGTTAGAGGCTGCCGAACAAGTCAGATTAAAGCTTCATAACACAGCGGGAGATCGCCACTCTGCATGACACCAACAAGGAGGGAGGGGAGGACTAACGGGCACACCAGGAGGACCGACAGGATCGCCCTCTCTCTATAGTACTTAAAGACAAAAAATGAGGGTTCACAAATATATTACCCACAGGAGAAAAGTCTATTACAATATCTATGCCGTCATCAATGTAATTAAAATGCCAGCTTCTGCTAACTCTAGGAGGTGGTGTAATTGCAGGGATCAGATCCTGCCCTCACACTCTACAGTGTTTAGAAACTTACACTGAGCGCAGTGCTCATCTACATATCCTGCACATCGCATGCATGGACCAGCATAGAGAGTGGAGGGACTCCTGGTCTTCCTATGACCTCATTGGAGACAGAACAGACCAGGAGTCCCCTGAGCGGTAATTCTAATGACACTGCATTAGTGGGCAGTACAGACCAGGAGTCTTGACTTCTGGGTCTACCCAATACAGCAAGCAGGGAAGCGATTGAGCCGTCACTTGCTGTAATAACTACTGGAGGGCAGAGACAAGGCTGGTGGCTCCCTCCGCCACCAAGGATGTCCAGCGGGAGGGGAGAAACATGTCAAACAGCGATTGACAGTTATGGCGAGCAGATCTTTGCTACATGCCTGTATTGTAAATCAGCAAATGTGAGTGCAATTGCTTTTAAACACCTATTTTAATAAAGGTAAAACGATATCATGCCATGGAGATCTCTTTGTAATTTGATATGACACACTGCAAGTACATTTGATCACTTTACTGAATGGAAAAAAAATGAGATGCTATTCACTAGATGAGAACACTGACAACTGAGGACTTTTCCCTATTGTTATTTTAGCTCCACTAATGCTGGAATTCTTTTCAGTATATTTAGTATGGTTGATATATCATTATAGTGGCAGCTGAACTATTTAAAATTCACTATATTTTTTTCCATTAAGCGCCAGGAGTGGTTTTGTGCGTTTATTTTATATCCTCATTATTACACATATATTGTTCAACTGAGGAGGGTCTTTCCGATTCGAGAAGTGGGGAGGGCAGGCAGAGACTATGAAGGAGTGATTTTGCATCTAATGAGACGCATTTGCACAAGCATTTTAATTTAGTACACTGGACTTTTGGTTAATAAAAAATTATTTTTTTGTACATTCATACTTGCCTCAGTCCGATGCTGCATCTGTCCCGTGGTGACTACACCGAGAAAGTTTTCAGAGCTCCATGAGCAGAGAGCTGTAGACTATCAGTCACAGCTCTCTACTCTTCTACCTTCTTGTTCATGGGAGCGCTGAGCTGTGGAGGGGGAGGAGCGACCATCTCAGGCTCTCAGCAGCTTGTTGAGATGCTAAGCCGGTGTGTCAGTCCAGGCACCTGGAGGATCCAGACTCTTCGGTCCGGATGACGCGGTGCCTGGACTGACATTGGTGATGCCGGCAGAGAGTGGACTTCAGTCCGCTCTCTGCTGAAAACAAGTCACAGGAGTGCAAAACAAATTGCACTCCTGTGATCCATAGGAGAAGTCCAGCCAAACAAGCTTTGGCTATACTTCTCCTTTAAGCTTGATTATATTAGCACCTTTTTTCAGCACTAGTCACTTTAAAATAGAATTTATGAATGGTTTAGATTATATTTTACCAATTGAGAGCACAATGTAAATAATGGTAAGAGCAGCGCTTGGTCTTTCATCTTTCACTACGAAGGTTTATTTGACCCCCATACCACAGCAGCAGCTCTAACACGGGTATTTAAATTTTGTTATGATCATAACTCAATTAGCACTTTATCATAGCGTGGATGCATTTCAATTTTAACATGGAATATAAAAACTACCACCTGTATTCATATCCAGATCCATGTAGAGATCTGAAATATGAAAAAAACACTACTTGCGAAAGTACCTTTGTCCTATTATATAGAAAAAGGGGATATTGTGGAGGCAATATGGACTTTCATTGTATGGTTTGAATTTTAATTTACATCGTACCACAAAAGTCCATATTGCCTCACAATATCCCCATGTAAAGATCTGGCCAACCCTCTTACATGAAGCTGCCTATACTTTGTAGATCTCGGCTCAATATTACAGCTGGGATAGCAGTTCCTACCTTATTCTTTTGCTTCTTTGGGATCTCAATTTGCCTCAGAGTTTGGGACGACTCCGCTATACTCCTGTGCCGTGCCAAAGTACTTGTCCTTTGAAGAAAAGAAAAAAACACAACATGAGAGCTACAAGCAAAACAAAAATGAGAAAAACAAAACTAAAACAGGATCAAACCTTCTTTTCTTAGCTGATCTGGTTCGAAGCTCTTCAAGCTGATCTTCCTCATTAGCTACTTGAGTCACACTTGGAACCCGGGACATGGATGGCTGACAATACATGGGTGTTTTTCCTTCACGCGTGAAGGAGTCCTCTCCATCTGAAGGAACAACTAATGCCAGCTCATCAGGGATCTGCGTCCCAAGACTGAAATATATCTCCGACAGGATTTTGGGTATGCTTCCTATATACCTGTCAAAGTAGAAAATATTCAAGCCAATTATAACAGTTAAAGTGATGTTTACGTGTCACAATCTCCACCCTGTCATACAGAATAAATATGAAAGCTGAACTTCAGATATACAACTGAAATACACTACGTATGTATGAACTACTTTATTTGCCAAATAATCTGTAGATCTGTCTAACCACTTTTGTGACTAACCGCTCCCAGATAACAGAAAAGGCGGCATCTCCCTTCTGGCTGTGCCAAGTCAGAAACACAGTGGGGTCACTTCATCACTTATTGCCTGCTGATTGGATAATGAAGGAGCAGGAGCACACTAATAAGTTAACAACACTGATCATGCCTCCTGCCAGAATATGATTGGCTCCTAGAGCTGTCCCTCCCCCCTTCAGTCTCAGGGGGTTCATTTATACTGGCAAGCATATAAGGGGAGGCTCCACTTGTTTGCTTCCTCTCCCCTCCGCTGCCACATTTGGCACCTTTTGGGGGGGGGGGTCAGATACCTGTCAAAACAAGGTACCCGCTCCCACTTCCAAGTAAAAAAAAAATCACTGCAATCGTTGTATGGGGAGATCTACACAATTTGCAGCCCCTTCACTCCCCGCTTCCTTCAGGGAGACACATAGTACTCAGAAGACAATGGAGCCACTCAGAATGTGCAGCACGGCTCGCACATTTGCAGTAGCAAAAACTGCTGTGAAGTCCCAAGGCTTTACTTCCTGTTTCTTATCCTGCGGGACCTGGACAGGCATGTGTCCTAGATGTTGAATGTCAGATGCAGTATTTGTGGTTGACTTTTTTTTTCCCCCCAGGCTGGAACCTCTCTTTAAGGTTACACAGTGCGACTTGCATTTTGCAGCCCATACATTTAACAAACAGCTATATGCCCCAAAAGTATTGGTTGCATAGCCCTGCATAAAAAAAATACGTACTCTGCGAGAAAAGTTGCCAGGAATTTTGTCAAGAAGGAGGGATCTTCGGTCAGAGAAATAATCCGCAGCATGTCAGTTACCTGTAAAAAGAGTGAGAGAGATAAACTAAAGTGATAGATCGATTCTAAAGTACATTTTAGTATGAGCTTAAAGTGATTGTTAAAGCGTTCAATACCCCAACACTTCATATTACTGATATGTATGTGCTATATCATGTACTTGTATGAGAAAGTGTACTGCTCTCTTTGTATTGCTCCCTTTGTGTGAAATCCCTGGTGTTTCTGCCAGCCCCTCTGCTTTCCTATTAAAAACTAACCATACTAAGCAGAAGAGCACAGCTCGGTGTACTACTGTTGTTCTCCCAGCTCGTATGCAGCCAAGAACAGAGGGAATATGATCACTTATAAAAAAAAAAGGGTACAGTAAAGCCTTGGTTTGAAAGCGTTTTGCAAGACAAACAAAATGTAATACATTTTGACCCGATATACAAGCTATGTCTTGGTATACAAGTAGTGTAATGTCACAAACGCGTATAAAAGAGAAGAGAGGCACCTCTAAGGGCTCTTTCACACGGGGTTGATTAGTAATGATCCGCCCCGTGCACCTCCGTTTGCTCAGAGGAGATCGCTCCGATGATCTCCGCTGAGCTGCCGGATGACAGGGCAGTCTCCGCACACTGTGCAGGGACCGCCCTGTCTTTTCTCCGCTCTCCCCTATGGGGAATCGGATGAACACGGACCGTCTGTCCGTGTTCATCCGATAGACGGAAGGAAAAGTAGTTTTTTCCTCCGACATACTTTGGCGGATCGGAGCGGATGCCAGCGGACATGTCTCCGCTGACATCCGCAATCCCATAGGGATACATGTATGTCCGTTTTTCATCAACGGATGGATGAAAAACGGACATACGGAACGTACGTGTGAAAGAGCCATAAGTGTAGCAATATGGTTACATTTAATGAAGGTACAACATTAAGCAACATATTGCTACACTAACAATCGGTTCACACTGGGGCGACTTGGGATCCGACTTGAGGTCACCTCAAGTCGTCCTAAGTCGCGCTGTAGAGAAAAACAAACAATCTTAGTGAATGGGAGCAGTGTTATGACACACTAATGTCGCTCCGACTTCAGAAAAGGTTCCTGTACGACTTCAATCCGACTTGTCGCCTCAGAAGTCTGATCACTAGCTACTTTCCAGATAAGATAACATACATTTCTTAGGCAAACCTCTCCCTCCCTCTCCCAGAGCCGATTGTTGTTTTATTGGCCACTGGAATGTCTCCTGTCTTGGAGATGACTTCAAGTCGTGTTGTAAATCGCCCCAGATCGCCCTGTGGTTCATGCTCAAGTCGTGTCTGAGTCGCCTCTGAAAGTTGCGCTGGAAGTCGTGTCGCCCCAGTGTGAACCGACTCTTAGAAGCAAAATCCAGCAGGAGCTACAGAGTATAAAAGAGGAGAGGCGCTTCTAGTCTCCTTGTGGAGGCTTCCATCTGTAGATGGACATTTTACAGTTACACAGTCACATTGCTATAATCTTTTTATATGGACTATAAAATTGAAGGACTTACGAATAAAAGGTTTGTGGAACAAATCATTTGAGTTTCCATTATTTCTTACGGTGAAATTTGCTTTGATGCTTTGGATTACAAGCATGTTTCTGAAACAAATTATGCTCACAATCCAAGGTTTTCCTGTATATACAATGGTTTTACTTTTTTTTTTTTATGTTTTGCATTTAATTTCCATTTTAAAACAAACGGGTTGTTTTACAATGTACATTTTTTAGAATCACTTTAACCCATCATTTTAACAAACTTGTTATACCTGCCTGTGGTTTTGCACAGAGCAGCCCAGATCATCCTCAGGACCCGGCCAGCGCTCGTGGCTTTTTCCCCAGATGAGTGCCCACCAAGGCAAGCTGCTTTCGATGCAGGCACTCATACAGGCATGCTCTCGAGCCGGCTCGGTCCCGTTCCCTCCTTACTGAGGGAAGAGACGCTGCTCTCATGCACATTGCTGGATTGAGATCAGGCTCAAGTAAGTAGAAGTGGAGGCTGGGGGAGGAGATGCACTTTAACCATAATACAGACCACGCATTTAGGTAAAAAATAGGGTTGTCCAGATACCGATACTAGTATCGGTATCGGGACCGATACAGAGTATTTGCGGGAGTACTTGTACTCGCGCAAATGCTCCCGAATCCTAAATAGAATCCTTTTTTTGTATTTATCAACATGTTCTGTGAAAATTCTTTGAGTTTTTCACTACTGTATTACAAGAAAATAAAACATTTTTACTAATTTTTATTCTTTTATAATGTCTTGAGTTAATTCATAATTCTAAAGAAAATATCCTTAGTCTGTATTGTGGTTTGAAAACTGTCACATGACATTTAAAAAAGTATCGGTATTCGGTATCGACGAGTACATGAAAAAAAGTATCGGTACTTGTACTCGGTCCTAAAAAAGTGGTATCGGGACAACCCTAGTAAAAAAATAAAATAAAAAACTTAGAATCACTTTATGAAATGCAGGTTATGTACAAATAAACAGGATTTTAATAAAACCAAACGACACTTGCCTCTTCAACAAGTTGCTCCAGTTCATCCTCATTAGCCTGCATTGAAGGACATTGTACACACATTTCCATTCTTAGCAGAGCTTGAATCTGACATCTAAATAAAAAAATTCACAAGGTAACAAGAATAGTAAATAAATGTTTTTGGGGAAAAAAAAATAATAAGAAGAATTATAATAATAATAAAAAAGACAACAGAAGATACACGTACTCTCTGATCTTGGCTCCTTTGTCCGGATTCTGTCCATAAAGCTGACGGATCATTTTGCTGGACTTTAAAAGAGGCCTGATTTTATCTACACAGTCAGCCTGTAATACAGAAAAAATAAATATATTGTTCCAACTTTGTCATAATGTTCATATGTACAAAGTAAGCACAGTATCAAGGTTACCTCGACTTGTTTGCTGCTCACTGTCTTTAAATAAGATTTGATGGCAGTGAAGGCATTCCTGGCACATGACAGCAACAAAGCATCTTCCCCAGACACCGCTTTATCATAATCTTCTTTTAAATAGGAAATCAGTTCATCTTCCGATTTAAAACCTGTAAAATAAGTTACAGTTTTACCAATTCAGGAATTATATAGAAAGCCAAATATCATCCAATGACCTCATAGCAAACCTCTGATAAGGCCAAGTAAAGTAGCAGATGGAATATTGGGTGCCTGCACCCAGTTTATGTGTAATCAGTACTCATTAGGCATTTATAGAAAAAGTTTGTTAACATATAAACCGAGTTAAAAGGTAAGAATACAGGACAAGTGAACGGATAAACAATAAGAGGTCTAATGAGACATATGTATGCCCGCTCCAAAGTTTATGCTAATCTTGACTTTTGTTGAGGAAGTAATGGTTGGCCGAGATGCAGTTTTTAATAATTTCATTTATTAAGGGAAAAAAACTGTTCAAACCTGCCTTGCCCTATGTAAACATGTAATTGCCTCTTCCCATGCTGACTCATGAATGAGCCGTGATTAACCACAATTTTTTGGAAAGCCAAGTGAAATTTTACAGATAGCCAAAAATTAATAATTCAGGAACAGATTAGAAACAAACCTAGGGAGGGTTTCAATTTTAATTTCTAAGGCTTTGGAACTCCAGTGAACCACGGGGAGAGCCATTATCCACAAAAGGAGATAACTTGGAACATTGATGATCCTTCCCAGGAGTGGCCGGCCTAAAAAAATTACTTCAAGTGCATGACGACGACTCACCCAGGAGGTCATAAAAGAACCCAGAACAACATATAAAGAACTGCAGGTCTCACTTGCCTTAGGTAAGATCAGTGCTCATGATACAACAATCATGAGCAAAAATGGCCTCCATGGGAGAGTTCCAAGGCCAAAGCCACTGCTGACCAAAAAGAACACAAAGGCTCATCTCACATTTACCAAAAAACGTCTTGATTATTCCCAAGACTTTTAGGCAAATATTCTGTGGACTGATGAGACAAAAATGTAAACTTTTTGGAAGGTGTGCATCCCGCTACATCTGGCATAAAACTAATACAACAGTCAGACATGGTGGTGGTAGTGCGATAGTCTGGGGCTGCATTGCAGCTTCAGGACCTGGACGACTTACCATAATTGATGGAACCATGAGTTCTGAGCTCTACCAGAAAATTTTAAGACCCCTTTCACACTGAGAAGTTTTTCAGGCGGTACAGCGCTAATAGCACCGCTATACCGCCTGAAAAACTCCTTCACTGCCTACTCAATGTGAAAGCCCGAGGGCCTTTACACTGAGGCGATGCGCTAGCAGGAGAGAAAAAAAAAATCCCCTGTCAGCAGCATCTTTGGAGCGGTGAGAGGAGCGGCATGTATACCGCACCTTCCCATTTAAAACAATGGCAAACCGTGGCAATACCGCCCGCAATGCTGGCGGTATTAACCCTTTATCGGCTGCTAGCGAGGGTTAGTACCGCACCGCTACCGGCCGATTTCGCGCGGCAATCCCGGAGGTATAGCGCTGCTATTTTTAGCGAAGCTATACCGGCACCGCAGCTCGTGACCTCAAGATCAAGTGCACTTGGGTTATGCAGCAGGACAATGATCCGAAACGCAACACCAAGTCCACCATATGTATATATGTGTGTATGACTGTTTCCCAGAGTGTCGAGAGCCTATGGGGTAAAATGACCACTCCAGCCAAGCAGACACTGGCTGAAAAAAGCGCCTAGAGGCGATTCAGTTCGAGTGGCCTAGTCAAAGCCCAGACTTAAATCCAATTGAGATGCTGTATCATGACCTTACACAGGCCGTTCATGCGTGAAAACCCTCCAATGTGTCTGAATTAAAACAATTCTGCAAAGAAGAGTGGGCCAAAATTGCTCCACAGCAATGTGAAAGACTCATTGCTAGTTATCACAAACACTTAAATTGCAAGCACTGTGACTTTAAAAAGGATTTATTCAAAGGGCAAAATAATTGGGCTCAGATGGGTAGACATAAAAAAAAGTTATCAAACTACCAGTCAATACTCTGGTATAGCACTACTGAAGTCCAGTTTGCTTCAGTGAGATGCAAGAAGCAGGGAACACAAAGTTTGTATAGGGAAAGCAATATAAGATGTGACAGTAATAAAACCTTTCCAACAGAGCAATGCAGGCACCCAATTCCAGGAGATGCTTGTAGCAAATGAATGGTCTGCCTTACTGCAACACACCAAAAATTGGTATGGGCCCTTAGTGCTTCTTAAAAAGCTATACAGAAAAATTAAAGATGAATTCTAACCTGCTGGTTTCTTAGTCTGAGTTTCGGACTTCTCTGAAGATCTTCTCTTTGCCTGTGAACTCTTCTCAGCAGGAGCAACAGGTGCACCCTCTGGTTGGGATTTCTGAGCCTTTGAATTTAACCTGGCTGTATTCAACATCTGCAGAGCACGAGGCATGGTCTTCATCTTCTGCCTCACAGGGGTACGAGCAAGACCTAAAGATACAGACAGAATAGCTTAATAGTATTTTTTATTTTATTTTTACCAAAACTGAGGATTATAATAACCTGGCTAAATATAATGCCATTAGCAAATGCTATTTTTAAATATCATGGTATGATGGAAAAATATAAGATGCCCAAAGACGAAAAAAAAAGGGATCTGTGTTGGACCAAAGAGGCACTACAAATCTTTAGGCAAATCACAACCTCTGAAGACATCCTTTTGACGCCCAGCAAAGAATCAGATCAGCTAGGTTTACATTTCATTACAAATATGCAGTCTTACATTTGTCCCCTCATTTAGCTTCACTTACCAGGTTTAACCCAGGGTTTGACAAATTTGCTTGGAATCTAGGAGCCAGCTAAAAAAGTTAGGAGCCAGAAAACACACCCTGTCCCACTAAGCTCGTGGCGCAGAAGCAACACATATGTGAGTAGCGCCCGCTTATGTAAACAGTATTCAAACCACACATGTGCATTATCGCCACGATCGTAAGAGCGAGAGCAATAATTCCAGCTCTAGACCTCCTCTGTAACTCAAAACATGCAATCTGTAGAATTTTTTAAACGTCGCCTATGGAGGCTTTAAAGGGTAAAGGTTTGTCGCCATTCTAAGAGCGGACGCAAATTTGAAGCGTGACATGTTGGGCATCAATTTACACGGTGTAACATTATGTTTCACAATCTAAAAAAAAATTGGGCTAACTTTACTCTTCTCTTAATTTAAAAAAGTGTATTTTTCCCCCAAAAAAGTGCGCTTGTAACACTGCTGCGCAAAAACGGTGTGACAAAGTATTGCAATGAGTGCCATTTTATTCTCTAGGGTGTTAGAATAATATACATAATGTTTGGGGGTTCTAATTAGAGGGGAGGAGATGGCAGTGAAAAAACACATTAGAACTGCTAGAACTGTTTTACTTGTAATGCCAAAGGGCCACCACAAGATGGCATCAGATCACAGAACGCCTGCAGAAGGCCGCGGCCTCATTTACTGACAGGGGCACACGGAGACACAGGATCCTGCTCTGTGCGCCCCTGCCTCCCACGCTACGCGATCGCGGCGGGCCCATGCTGGCCGGTAATTGAGGTCGTGGCCTCAATTACTGTCAGGCGCCAGGTCACAATTGCGACCGGGCGCCCGGATTTTGTCGAGCCCTGGTTTAAGCCCTTTACATTTTTATTCTTTTTAGCCGACAGTTGCTGTCTTGTCCAATACCCTCACAATCTAAACCAGGGATCTCCAAACTACGGCCCTCCAGCTGCTGTGGAACTACACTTCCCATGAGGCATTGTAAAACTGTCACATTCATAAACATGACTAGGCATGATGGGAATTGTAGTTCCTGAACACCTGGAGGGCCATAGTTTGGAGACTCCTGCTCTAAACCCTCAGAGAAGATTAAAAAACACCATGGGGGTTATTTACTAAAGGCAAATCCACTTTGCACTACAAGTGTAGCCGCTGTAAATCTGAGGGGTAGATCTGAAAAGGAGGGGGAAGTGCTGCCCATTTTATCATCCAATCATGTGCAATCTAAAATGCCGTTTTTTTCTTCCTTGCAGTTCCTCCTCAGATCTACAGCGACTGCACTTTCAAGTGCACTTGGATTGCAAAGTGGATTTGCCTTTACTCCCCCATGTGTTTGTAAAGTCGTCTCACAGCAAACCTACAGATTTGGAGTGACACTGCTGAGGAAGTGCCCAACAAACAGAAGTACAGTGAGGGGGAAAAAGGTATTTAAAGTGGTTGTAAACCACTTTTTTTAACTTTTACCTACAGGTAAGCCTATAATAAGGCTTACCTGTAGGTATAAAGAATATCTCCTAAACCTGTACGGTTTAGGAGATATTCCCCTCGCAATGCGCCGATGATCGCAGCGGCGCATGCGCAGGGGGAATCCACAGCGAAAGGACCGGCATCTGCCGGACCCTGGCCGGATTTAAATCTCCCGTGCGGGTGCGCGGGAGTGACGTCAATCGCTGCTCCAGCCAATCACAGCGCTGGAGCGGCGATACCCGGAAGACACGCCGTGTCAAGATGACATCTCGCTCGGCATGCACCAGGTAAGTTCCCTACACCTCGTTCCGAGGGAAGTATTTCATAATGAGCTAAAATGCGGTGCATACTAGCTCATTATGGCTTTTCCCTTGCAGGTCTAAAAGAAAAAAATGTTTTGCGGTTTACAACCGCTTTAATCCCCTGCTGGTTTCTGTACGTTTGCCCACTGACAAAGAAATGATCAGTCTATAATTTTAATGGTCAGTTTATTTTAACAGTTAGAGAAAGAATAACAAATATCCAGAACAACTAATAAAAAATAAATAATAAGTTATAAATAGATTTGCATTTTAATGAGTGAAATATGTATTTGACCCCTTCAGAAAACACGACTTGGTACTTGGTGGCAATCACAGAGGTCAGACGTTTTCTTGTAGTTGGAAACTATTGAAACTCCACGTTGCGAGACCTTGCAGAGAGCCCCAGACCGAGGGAGATTGACAGTTATTTGTGTTTCTTCCATTTGCGAATAATCGCATCAATTGTTGTTACTCCCTCACCAAGCTGCTTGGCGGTGGTCTTGATGCCCATTCCAGCTTGTGTAGGTCTACAATCTTGTCCCTGGCATCCTTGGACAGCTCTTTGGATTTGGCCATAGTGCAGAGAGTGGAATCTGATTTATTGATTGCTTCTGTGGACAGGTGTCTTTAATACAGGCAACAAGGCGAGAATAGGAGCACTCTCTTTGCGGGTGTGCTCTTAATTTTAGCTCGTTACCTGCATAGAAGACACCTGGGAGCCGGACATATTGCCGATTAATAGGGGATTAAATACTTATTAAAATGCAAATCAATTTATAACTTTTTTTAAAAATGCATTTTTTCTGTTATGTCTCTAGCTGTTAAAATAAATATACCATTAAAATCATAGACCGATCATTTCTTCATCAGTGGGCAAACGTACAAAATCAGCAGGGGTTCAAATAACCCCCCCCCCCTCACTATATTTTTTAAATCTCCACATCTGGGGGGACAATGTAACACTGCAGACAAACATGTCAATACTAGGCAATAAGCTGCTTGCTGTGGGGGCACCTGGAGGATTTGGGCTGCTCTGCACAAAGCAGGCAAATAGAAAAAAAAAATATTCCCCCCCCCAAGTTTCAACCGGTTCCCGACCGGCTCAGACAAGTATACTGGGCGAAATCCAATACATATACGGCTTCCCCCAGGGTGGCACAGGAGGGTGGGCGATCTCCATCGTAGGCGCGTGCACAAGCGACACCACCGGGGTTTGTGTGTGAACACACACAAATCCCCGTGCTGTCTGAGGAGACGAGACAGATTGTAGAAATACAAAAGTATAAAACACGATCTGTCATCTCCTATAGCGAGTCCCCTTCCCCCCAGAGTTAGAACACACAATAGGGAAACCCATTGATCACCCCTAGTGTTAACCCCTTTCCTGACAGTGACATTTACAAAGTAATCGGTGCATATTTATAGTGCTGATCGCCCTTTAAATGTCAATAGTCCCAAAAATGTGTCAAAAGTGTCCGACCTGTCCGTCACAACACTGCAGAAAAAAAAAACAAAAAAAAAAACAAAGAAGCGCAAGATCACAAAAAAAAAACGTTCCCATAGTTTGTAGACGCTAAATCTTTTGCGCAAACCAGTCAACACACACACACACACACACACACACACACACACACAAAAGGGGGATGTCAGTTTTGTTTGGGTACAGCATCGCGCAATTGTAAGCTAAAGCGACGCAGTGCCGTATCGCAAAAAAATGCCCCGGTCAATGGCCAACCAATCTTCCAGGGCCGAAGAGGTTAAAATTACTTTAGTCCTTCCATAGTCTTTCAGTACAAGCGTCTTTCAATATAAAGCACCATGAAAAGGAGACTTACGCTTCTTTTGGTTGTCACTTTGGGTCACACTTCCAGACTCCTCACTTGACTTCTTTTGGTAGCACTCTGACAAATAATTTGTTATGTCTTGATCATAGCTCTGCTCATCCTGGTCACACGATTCTGCACTTATCAGCCTAATGTGTAAGATCAAACAAAATCCTGATTAGTTTCTATAGAATCAACTTCAGCACAGCCCTCAAATTGTGATCATCTTTGAACAAGAATCTCTCTCTCAAAGTTTATCATCACAATAATCCTTGATTGCCATGACAAGACAAGAAAAAACATTTGAAATATTTCAGTAAATGGGGATGCGAATGTGACACCTATCCTGATCATGGTAAATATTAGAAGTGGAATACAAATATAGCAAGGACTATACTGAGAGCAAGTTTACATCTAGGCCCTCTCATGTCTCTAGAGAAAACCAGCACTTTCCCCATACAGGCAAAGCAAAATAGGATTCTTGTGTTCACCACAAAATCTTTTACTTGGAGCTCATTGAATAACAAAGAAGTTATCTACTGTACTGTTATTCGGTTTACAGAGGAACACTGGAAAAAAAAAAAAAAAACAAACACAAATCTTGGGGGCCAGCCCAGGACAGCTCTCCTAATCCCAGCATGCCTCAGTTTGTATTCAGCAATACCAAGAGCGTGATCATAAAACACAGGGAGATGGGACCTGTCAAAAAACAAAAATATAGTTAACTCAAGCCCACCCAAAGCAAAGCTGCTAGTAAGAAACAGCTACAAGACTAACCTAACCAATTTAGGAATAACATGCTTGTCAAAGGAAGACCAGCCAGACTAATGCTGGCCATACACTCCACGAAAAATCGTCCGAACGAACTTTCGAAAAACGAAAGTTCTTTCGTGAGTGCAAACGATAGTGCCATCATGTAATGGCCGATAAATCGTTCAGTGGACATAAAAAAAAAAAAAAATTTTTTTTTTTTTTTTTTTTTTACATATACCTAGTGCAGAAAGATCGGACGGGAAACACATTAACCTTCCGATTTATTGTTCGTTCGTCAGAAAATTTCCAAACTTGTCCTTCGTTTTTTCGGCTCAAAAACGTCCAAACGATTTTCGATTTTGTGCCCATTAACTGGCCGAAAAACGAAAGATCTTTCTTTACGACCGATTTTCGGCCGAATTTTCGTATAGTGTATGGCCAGCATAAGTAACAAGACTACAAGCCTCTCCTCACCTGACCACATAATGTTCAATAAAACAAGGAACTTTGTGCCCAAAATGATTGCCCTCGCCAAGGTGAGATTTACCAAAGAATCCTGAGTAGTAGGGGCCCAATTACAAATAGGGCACCCTGGATTTTATTTCATGAAATCAGCATAACTAAAAGAAAAGGTGCATGCAAAGTACCTCAACGAGTATAGGCAGGAAACAAGTGTCAGAATACCCAACGAGATGGATTACAACCCCGATGGGGACGAGGTCCAGGCTTGACACACACTCCCCAGGACGCAAGAGGCGCTTCTGGGGAAAACCCTAGGACAGGTCCTGCTGGAAAAAAATCCTGCCTATTCTCTACCTCAAAGAATCACAGAGCTGAGGATGTTCCCGACTCCCCAGCTCTAGAAAAGTAGCAGAATGTGGAAAAAAAACAAAAAACAAACACCACACAGGACAGGAGTCTCATCAGGGAAGAATATTTGCCTGCAGGAAAACCAAAGCAGGGAAAAGCACCAGAGAAGCCTTCTTTACAGTTTGTGCCAAAGAAGAGGGACCTAGCCCCAGGTGGACACGTCCCACAAAGTAATTATCACTTTCCCTGTTCTTGCCAGGGTGCCGAGACATCCTTCACATGCAGACGGTCTGAGACACACAACTGTATGCCAACTTCTCTATGTGCAGACTGGCCTCAAGAAGACAATCACCCTTTAATCGCTTCAATACTCGACAGGAGACTTGACGAAAGGAGGTACTACCTCTTCTGAAAATCCACAATGTAGTCCTTGAGACAACTCTCCAGTGAGAGGTACCCCCTGAAGATGGGGAGAGAAGTCATTCTAGCTGCATGATAGAGGAATAGATTGATCAGGCTAGAACTGCACGAGCCTTGGAGTAAGACACTCTGCACAGACATTAGACCCTAAAAGGGGCTGAGGCAAACCAACAGGGGATGAGTGAAAGAGGGGTGCCTCGGAGCAGAAGACAACTCAACACTGCAAAAATTATGAGAAGGTAAATTTCCTAGCCAATAGCAAGGGGCATTAGGACAAACGTGCTGGGTACTGTCACCACTGCTTACGACCTTCCATCCAACCACGACAAACTTATCTGACACACCAACAACCAGGCAGACATGATCCATTCCATTTCCCAGAATAAACGAGACTGCGCTCCGTTCTCTAGTTTCCAAAATGTAAGAATGACTTTATTGGTTTTCTTAGCTTGCTTATATCCAGTACAGCATAATACAGTTATTCACAGGACAATGTAGTCCCCACCCCCCTATTCACACACTGAGGATAATTATCTAGCAGACATGTCGGCACCGATCCTGACAGATACATTCCTTGAGATAATGACATCAAAACCAAATACTATCACACAATGATTTTCCCTTATGAATAATACACAATCACAGATAATCTTCACACACAGAAAGGAAACCTCAATCACATTACTTAGACAGACTTCTCACACAATGGCAGAGTCTTGTGAGAGTGGGTGTCTTTACAGTGGATAGCCAACACCTTAAGATATTTCAATAGCCTATTATACAAAAGGTATGACTCACTGGCTGACCTGGTCATGTCATCATGACTCCTTGTGATATCCCAGTCCTGAAATATGAAGTATTATTAATGTCCCATCTCATGTAATATGAATTATGATTCTTTGTCACCCTATGTACAAAAGTGACTCCTGTTACAGGTACCTCCAAAGAACAACAATCTCATAATTGTCCCACAATGAGGAAGCCGTGAAAGGGCTATGCAAAGCAAAACTATAAATAAAAAGTGCATAAAAGAAAAATCCAACATTTGAAGAGAAACATGTATATACATTTTCTCACCTAAAGGATTCCATTAAATTGCTGCTAGCCCCAGAGGTTCCAGACATGGGGTACCATCTCTCAATAACCGAGGAGCTCCATCGGCTGCTTTGTGACAATTCTTGTTTAATCCACTCTGGCATAGCGACATCTGTGTGGAAAACGGCATGTATAATTTTTTTTTTTTTTTTTTTACACATATTCTTTCTGGTCTGGGTTATTTCTAGTAACGCAATTTGGCAGTAAATTATATAAACTATGTATAATAAAGTAAACTTGCTATTACAATAAGTAAAACTAGCCTCAGATGTAGGTAAATATAAACTCCCTCCCATGTATTTGTTATGCATTAATCTTGGATGTGCATCCAACTTAAAAAAATAAATAAAGAAAAAAAATCAGTAATAAAATAATTCCTACTGGTTCAAATATTTGTGTAAAAGAAAAAGAAAGCTGCACTTTAGAAACAAAAGAGACCTATTTGTCAGAAAAGCACTTGGTTAGGTCTTGTGAGCTCCATCCCTGTACGAAGCTTGATGTGCGGGCATTTCTATAAGGGAGGTCAAGCAAAGCCCAGTTACTACTGGCCACCTCTGCTAGACCCTCTCTCCACACTGTCAATCTTCTCCTCTTCTCTCCCAGCACCTGTAATCACTTTGTCATTGCGGCCATTCCCCCCCAGCTTACACTACCTAACTCAGTAGTCATCCTCTTGTCATACCCCCTTTACGAGTAGTGACAGCTACCTGGACTGTGTACCCCCTGAGACAGAAGTAACAAAAAAAATTTTTGGCTACATCACTTCAACTGTAATTGATAGTATTATAGACCATGAATACATAAAAAGACAGTATTTGATGAGGTTTGTAAAATTCCCATAAATTAAATATATCATCACATACATATAAGGTCTTACAGTACAGATATCATAGAAACAGCTACACATTTGGAACAAAGTATGAATATTTTATATTCTATGGACTTTCATACAATTCTTATAATCACCATCTTTCACAGAAGCCCATATCGGATGGCCTAGTGCAATGATGGAGAACCTTGGCACCCCAGATGTTTTGGAACTACATTTCCCATGATGCTTAACTACACTGCAGTGTGCATGAGCATTATGGGATATGTAGTTCCAAAACATCTGGGGTGCCAAGGTTTGCCATCACTGGCCTAGTGTATATACCACAGTTGCCATCATTCTTATTGAATCCCAGCCAATATGGATAGGTTCCAATGCATCCCGGGGGCCATGTGGGGGTGCACGTTGCTGGCACACACCCCTTCAGTTCCCATGCCCGACACAACCGGTGGACCTCCTGGTTCCAAGAGCCATGACATGTCTTCATACACAGCATGTCTGTCTGTAAGTCTACTATAAGATTGGTTTCATCTTATTTGATGTAGTAATTCCTCCACCATATGTTAATTAATCATGGAATCTTACTTATTTGTATCCTAATTTAGATATGCATCATGCGCCCGCACCCGACGAGTGGAAACACCAAATGCGAAGAGCTAATGTAAAGCCGTGGTTGCATCCATATGTTCTCAACAATTCTATGCGAGATCCAATATAATTCTGTGGCACCTAGATTGAGATGCCATCACCCTAGGATCTCTTTCAAATTATACCTTGCCGATCAGGGAGGTTGAAGGTGTGTTCCAAATGTGTACCCGATTCTATGTGACATCTGTACTTTAAGACCTTTAATGTATGTGTTGATATATTTAATTTATGGGAATTTTACAAACATCAAATACTGTCTTTTTAAATATTTATGGTCTATAATACTATAAATTACTATTAAATTAATGTTATTGTTTACCTATACCCAATTAAAATAATTATATTTACAATTACCGTATATATTGATGGCTGTTTTTCCCCAAACTGTGTACTCCATATAAAGTCCCAAACCTTTTCCCTCTCCCTTTATATTTTTTCACTAGACAGGGACGGAGGTACATGTTCCCTAAGGGCCATGACCTCAATTAAAATCCCAACCATTTCTTCTTTTTCCATCACTTCAACTGTACTACCCTCCAGTATTTAACTCCATATTAGCACTCTGTTTGGAGCGCTAACATGCCAGCTACTACACTTGTGGGATTGCACCTAGTAGAGAAGGACGTAAAAGGTGCATCCAGGTCCCTATCTGTATAAAGTAGACATACCGGGTGATTGAATGTTCTCATCAAAATTATAAACATGGTGAAGGACGCTCTTCACAATATCCGAGAGATCAGATGAAGTTCCGTCGCTGCATTCTTTTTCATTCTCATCAAGAAGAGATCTTTGAAGCTTAAAAGATTCACCACTTCTAATCACACTAAGAACTGCAGCAGTTCCTGAAATTGGAGACAGGATCCCGGTATTCAGAGACAAGTCATCCTCTGTGAATACATCAGCAACCTGAAGGAAAATAACATTTCACAAAGTCATAAACATGCAAGAGAAATACAGAAGCCACTCACTGTCCATCTTTATAGAAGGATAACCACAAGAATGAATAGAATAAGCTGGTGGTAGTATAAACCAATTCAGAGAAGGTAAACTAGGAAATAAAAAAACCTTCCGACAGATATCTGTGCATTTGGACACACTAGTCATTTTCTAAATTATCCTAAAATCATAAAAAAAACATTGTTAAAAAAATAAAATGCTCTTAAGAGCTAAAAGATAGTGATTTGAACGGAAGTGGGAGTGGGTATCTTTCAAAACCATGTTCCCACGCCGCCCCCCACAAAAAAAATTGAAAGTGGTGTTCAAGATTCGGCTTTATAAAAATAAGATAAATAGACGTTATACTGAACTGCTCTGTGTATTAGTTTTGCACAGAGCAGCCCCAATCCTCCTCTTCTCAGGTTCCCCTGGCTCCTCTCCACGACCAGTGCCCCCAATAGCAAGCGGTTTTCTATGGGGATGGCACTGGTGCATGCACAAGACACAGAGCCGTGGCGCATTGGCTGTGATTAACAGCAGTGGGAGCTAGTGGCTGCCGCTGCGGTCTCGGCGAATAAGCAGAGAGAATCTTAGGAAAGCCTAGGCTCTCATGCACATTGCTGGATTGAGAGGGGGCTCAGATGAGTATTGGGGGTGGGGGCTGCAGCACACAGGTGTTTTTTTTTAATCTTCATGCATATAATGCAGAAAAGGTAAAAACTTTCAGCCTCAGTAAAGCTTAATTTCCGGTCTTTATAAATCTATAGCCACCGTAGGTGAGGACGCCAAATAACTATATACGTCTAACTGGGAACAGGAGTTGGTTTCAGAATACTTAATATGCACAATTGCACTAAATCACTAGCAACACGGGGAACCTCTTTACACGCTGGTATTCTACTCCTTTGCGCCTACATACAAGTTTTATGATTATGAGTGTGACCAGCATCCGCAATGTCATCAGCGCCATTGCACCGCCATACGTCCATTTCTTCATCCGACGTCATCTTGGAAGCCAGTTCTCACTCGTGGTCTCTGACAAGTCCGGAGGTGAACAGCTAAAAATAGCTGAGTGTTACTCCCTAGTGCTGGGCAGGCACTCTTCAAATGTGAGTGGAATACAGAGATTTTTTAACAAGCCTTTTACACTATGGGGGCCTCCTTCCTTCTGTTTTGTCTTCCCTGTGACTTATGTAAGGGAAATCTGACCAGATTACTGTGACTGATGATCGTTTCAAGATAATGTGATCTTCCAGCTGATTTATAATCTCACCAGTATACCGATCTGGCGAGTCCATTTTAGTGAGAGTGGTGAAGGATTCACGCATTGGTGGAACACTTAATGCACTTTCAAGTAAAGACATTTTTTTTTCCCGAGTTTATTGTTTTACAACTTTTTTCTATATACTTGATTTTTTTTTTGTGATTTCCCTAATTTATATGTAAGCACTTTAATATTATTGCCCAAAAGTTTCTTTGCACTAGCACTTTATATATTTTTTTGCACATTTGTGTACAATTGTCAACAATGCCCATTTGCAGCCTCACTGTGCCCATTTGCACGCCTCATTGTGCCCAACCTCACTGTGCCCATTGCAGCCTCCCTGTGTCCGAGTCAGTGTACCTGAAATTATTGACAGGCTGCGGGCGTCCATTCATTGTTTAAAAGTCGTGGTCTCCTCCTGGTCTCTCGAACTCAGTTTCCCAGCAGACACGATGTTCAGTGTTCCGCTAATCACGGACGTCTTTTCATCTTTGGACAAGAGAACGTCCGTGATAGGCGGAACTCTGAACACAGTGTCTGCTGGGAAACACCTATCACGGAAGGGACCAGGGGGAAGCCATGACTTTTAACCACTTGCTTACTGGGCACTTACACCCCCCTCCTGCCCAGGTGAAATTTCAGCTTCCGGCACTGCGTCGCTTTAACTGACAATTGCGCGGTCGTGCGACGTGGCTCCCAAACAAAATTTACGTCCTTTTTTCCCCACAAGTAGAGCTTTCTTTTGGTGGTATTTGATCGCCTGTGCGATTTTTATTTTTTGCGCTATAAACAAAAAAGAGCGACAATTTTGAAGAAAAATACAATATTTTTTACTTGTTGCTATAATAAATATCCCAATTAAAAAAAAAAACACATTTTTTTTTCTCAGTTTAGGGCGATACGTATTCTTCTACATATTTTTGGTAAAAAAAAAAAAAAAAAAAATCGCAATAAGCGACTGGTTTGCGCAAAAGTTATAGCGCTTACAAAATAGGGGAGAGAATTATTATTTTTTATTATTTTTTTTTTACTAGAAATGGCGGCGATCTGCGATTTTTATTGTTACTGCGACGTTATGGCGGACACATCGGACACTTTTGACACATTTTTGGCGCCATTCACATTTATACTGCGATCAGTGCTATAAATATGCACTAATTACAGTATAAATGTGACTGGCATTGAAGGGGTTAACACTAGGGGGTGAGGAAGGGGTTAAATGTGTATGCTAGGTGTGTTCTAACTGTAGGGGGAGGGGGGGGTGACTGGGGGGGTGACCGATCTGTGTCCCTATGTAGGAAGGAACACAGATCGGGCTCCTCCCTTCCAGAGACAGGACATTGTCTCTGTGTCAGCCGGCAATGAGAGATGATCTATGAGAGATCATCTCTCATTCGCCCACAGATCGCATTGCAAACGGCCGCTCTGATTGGCCGTTTGCCGCGATCTGTGATTGGCCGTGTCCAAGGGACACGGACAACACAGGGCTTCCCCGCAGCGCGCTGTACAGCGCGCGCTGGGAACGCCAGAAAGACATGCCGTCAAATGACGGCATGTTGGATATTGAGGTCCGCGCTGTTGCCGTCATTCGGCGATACGCCGGGCCTCAAGTGGTTAAACAATGGACGCTCACAGCCCTTCAGGTACACTGACTCGAGTATAAGCCGAGGGGGGCATTTTCAGCACTAAAGAAAGGGCTGAACAACTCAGCTTATTCTCGAGTATATATAGTAGGGCTGCGCATCTTCACCGGTCTCACGATTCGATGCGATTACGATTATCAAGTCCACGATTCGATTCGATTCCGCGATGCATCACGATTGCAGCTCACGTGCGCATGGCTCTCTCCCCAAAATACTAAACAGGGTGATCAGAGACTGCAGATGTGGTAGAGGAGATGGTCAGAGACTGCGGACATGCTACAGGGGATGGTCAGAGACTGCGGACATGCTACAGGGGATGGTCAGAGACTGCGGACATGCTACAGGGGATGGTCAGAGACTGCGGACATGCTACAGGGGATGGTCAGAGACTGCGGACATGCTACAGGGGATGGTCAGAGACTGCGGACATGCTACAGGGGATGGTCAGAGACTGCGGACATGCTACAGGGGATGGTCAGAGACTGCGGACATGCTACAGGGGATGGTCAGAGACTGCGGACATGCTACAGGGGATGGTCAGAGACTGCGGACATGCTACAGGGGATGGTCAGAGACTGCGGACATGCTACAGGGGATGGTCAGAGACTGCGGACATGCTACAGGGGATGGTCAGAGACTGCGGACATGCTACAGGGGATGGTCAGAGACTGCGGACATGCTACAGGGGATGGTCAGAGACTGCGGACATGCTACAGGAGATGGTCAGAGATTGCGGACATGCTACAGGGGATGGTCAGAGACTGCGGACATGCTACAGGGGATGGTCAGAGACTGCGGACATGCTACAGGAGATGGTCTATATTTCTCCTCCATACAGCCCAGTCCCTGCCTGCAGTGACAATGACTTATCACAGGTGACACATCAGATTCCACTACATGCCCATACCCCCCAGTGTCCCTGGATCACAGCACCCCCTTCTTACTCTGTTATCGACAAAATGCACACGAGTAGAAGCAATAGCACTTATTAGAGAATCCTACATTAAGTGACCGCTCTGCTATTTAATATCACAAAAAATAGGGCTTGTAGAATACAGTCATCTTAGAGGTTGTAAAAATAGGGCTAGCCTGCAATGACACAAGTAATGTGTAATTCAGCTTAGATAACTAAGCTGAATTACACATTACTTGTGTCATTGCAGGCGGTAATGAGATGGGCGATCTGCCTGCTCACCATCCCCCGATCCCCATCCTATATAATACCATCTCATATTTTGTGCTCATAAAAACGTACAAGGCATTTGAGGAAAGCAAAGCAGCAGTGAGTCAACTTGTTTCCTATTCACCTACTATTCGAGATATTATATTCTATATAATATAATATCCTGAATAGTAGGTGCATAGGAAACAAATTAAAAGCCTGTAGTTCCTCTTTGCCACTGTTCCACTGCTGCTTTGCTTTCATAAATCTTTAACCCCTGATGTGTTTCTGGGCTTCATAACAGGATAAAATATACAGATCCTCAGCTTACAGTCAGTACTATGTCTGTGTGTGTGACAGCCAGTGTCTCTTCTCTTGTGTAATGATGTTTTGTACCTGTCTGATGATGAGGATGAAATGTCTCCTCTCCTGCTGCCTGTGTGATGAGACAACCACGGCCTGGCTCACTCGGGTCTCACTCCCAGTCCTGCTCTTGCAGCTGCTGCATGTGACCGAGTCGGGTGAATGGCGGATGGTCTCCCCTGGCCTGTGTGCAGTGCAGTTAACGCGGCTGCACACAGTGATGCAGACGTCTGTGCAGCCGACGAGGAAAGCTGAGCGTGAGCTCTTGGCACCAGAGTCAGAGAACACATGTCTTCTCCTCTGTCTCACTCGAGTCGGACCTGCGACACACTCTCAGGGCGGCTGGGGATGACGTCAGTGGGAGGCGGGAAAAAAAACGGCTTGAAAACTTCTGCTGTATTGGAGGCAGGGCATGGCGCAGCGGCACGGCAGGAAGATGACATCATCATTAATCGATTACTTAAAGCTGTTACGATTATTTTTGACATCCCTAATATATAGTACTCACAGTTTTAGATTGAGGACTTTTTGGGCTCATGTGCGGACTAGCACCCCTCTTATCACTATATACGGTTTATTTATTGCTTCCTGCAATAATTAGAGTAGCAGCTGTCCATTTAAGCACATATCTGCGGCGCTGTTTTTTTTCTGATATAATAGTGGAACCTAAAAATGTGAACAGGCAGGGTTTAATGCAGAAGAGACATGCCATTTCTCTTCTGCATTAGTTACATACCTGTCATTTTGCACGGTAGATGCGCTCAGTGTAAGAATTGGCAATTGGCAATGCCGGAATAACTGCAATACACAGAATATAACTGAGTACTAAGTTCTGTAGGTAAAGTTGATCCGGGGTAAATCAGATTGCCTCTCGGGGGATCAGGAAGAATTTTTTTCCCCTCTGGTAGCAAATTGGATCATCGCTCTGCTGGGGTTTTTTGCCTTCCTCTGGATCAACTGTGGGTATGGAGTTGGGTGTATGGGATTGTACTGTGTTTTATTTTGTTTATTTTTTTTTTTTATGGTTGAACTGGATGGACTTGTGTCTTTTTTCAACCTGACTAACTATGTAACTATGTAACTGATCTCCAGCACGAGCATGGGAGTGCGGTCATCTCAGCCAAGCTGATGAAATAAAAATGAATTGTATTAGAAAATTACTGTAATTTTACTTACCAAGAGCAGTCCTTTTGACATTGCAGCAGACAGCAGCTGCTGAAATAATAGGCATGGAGTTTCACAAGTGTTGGATGAATTTTGAAGAGTCCAGGTATCCAATGCAAAACTACCTATCTGATGCCAGTTCCAGCTTTGAATAGTTCCTTTTAAAATGATTTTAATCAAACTCTTGAAGTGTTTCTGATTTACAGAAACAGGATCCAAAGTAACAGCACATTCCCAATTTTCAATTCCACCTACAAAACAAAGAATTTTGTGAAGGGCCAAAATATAACCAAATAGCACTACTAAAAAGTACATAATGGTGCAGTTGGAGAAGAGAAGGAATATGGTTTGCAAGTAAAAATAACTGCAGGTAGGGTTGTCCCGATACCAAGCATTTGTACTTGTACTCGGGCAAATGCTCCGATGCTTCACGGATACCTGGGCAGTCAGGATGATCAGTGCGGTGGGGGGGGGGGGGGGTTACAAGCACTGATCACTCTGTATAGATTTAAAAGTCTGACAGCCGGTCCTCTCTCTCAAACCCCCTCGGTGAATCTGTCCCCCCTCTCTCTTCTCCCCCTCCGTGCATCTGTCCCCCCCTCTCTCTTCTCCCCCTCCGTGCATCTGTCCCCCCTCTCTCTTCTCCCCCTCCGTGCATCTGTCCCCCCTCTCTCTTCTCCCCCTCCGTGCATCTGTCCCCCCTCTCTCTTCCCCCTAATCCCGTGCATCTTCCCCCTGTCCCCCCTCCAATTCTCCCCCACTCCTGTTTCATCTGTCCCCTCTCTTCTTCCCCCCCCCTCTCTTTCCCCTCCGTGCATCTGTCCCCCCTCTCTCTTCTCCCCCCCCCCTCCTCTCTCATTCCCCCTGCCCCACCTCTCTCCCCCCATCCCCCCCTCTATCTTTCCCCCCTCGTGCATATGAATTTCCCCCTCTCTCTTCTCCCCCTCCGTGCATCTGTCCCCCCTCTTCTTCTCCCCCCTCCCAACATCTGCACCCATCTCTTCTCCCTCCTCCCCCCTCTCTCTTGTGCATCTGTCCCCCTCTCTCTTCTCCCTCCCTCTCTCCCCCTCTCTTGTGCATCTGTCCCCCTCTCTCTTCTCCCCCTTCCGTGCATCTGTCCCCCTCTCCTCTTCTCCCCCTCCGTGCATCTGTCCCCCTCTCTCTTCTCCCTTTCTCCGTGCATCTGTCCCCCTCTCTCTTCTCCCCCTCCCTTTTCCCCCTCCGTGCATCTGTCCCCCTCTCTCTTCTCCCCCTCCGTGCATCTGTCCCCCTCTCTCTTCTCCCCCTCCGTGCATCTGTCCCCTTCTCTCTTCTCCCCCTCCGTGCATCTGTCCCCCTCCGTGCATCTGTCTCCCTCGATATCTCAAAATGGAGAGCGGAGGTAGGAGCTGGTAAACCCGGCTGCTTAGTTTTCTGAATGGACAAAGTCAGTGATCACTGACTGTCCATAACTGAAACATTGTAACCTCCTGCAAATACGATGTCTCAGTTAATGAATGAAGAGGAGCCGCTGTCTTCTCTCCATCCATTTTCAGTGCAGCGGAGGCTGCCGAGAAAGGGACTGAGGAATGCGTGTCCCTAGTCCCTTTCTGTCTCAAAGGGGAGATGTCAGAGGTCTATTAAGACCCCTGATATCTCACCATAGCCCCCCAACAGGGCTGATTAAAAAAAAAAAAAAAAACTGCAATAAAAAAATAATAATAATAATAATATGTACACATATAGTGAAAAATATGGCCTAATTCCACTATCTCGTCGCTATGGGGCTAAAAGTATTCGCAACAGTGTAGGTATATATCAATATTAATAATCTTTAAATATTGATAAAGCAGCCGCTTAAAATAAATAAACAATATATATAGCAAAAGATGATAAAATCAAACAAAGTCTTTATCAAATAATAAAGCAGCGCTAGTAGTCGCTGAGACCTGGATGTGACCACTCTTTTCCATGTGTAATTATACATAAAAGCAAGAAAGTTCTCTAAAAGTCAGAGGGTGAGTCAAAGTTCAGTGTGAAAAGTGTTCTTAGGATAATGATCAGCTGTGCGCAGCTGGTGACATCACACGTGCAAGATACACCCGTCAAACGTCTCCCCTCCGGCTCAGTTCAGGCTCTGAACAAACTTCATCCGGTCATCTCCAACTCCAGGGAACTGCGTCCTAACCAGCGTGTTATGTTCCTCCTCTGCTGCCTCTTCCAGCAAGGTTTTCTCTCTACTTCCTCCCGACTCCACTCTCACCAAGAGAACTTTCTGGCTTTTATGTATAATTACACATGGAAAAAGAGTGGTCACATCCAGGTCTCAGCGACGACTAGCGCTGCTTTATTATTTGATAGAGACTTTGGCCCAGATTCAGAGAGAATTGGATTCTCGTAGCGTATCAGAAATACACTACGCCGCCGTTTTTTACCTGGCTCTACGTGGAATCCAGGTAGATTTTGTCCAGTAAACGACGGCGGCGTAGTGTATTTCTCCCGTCGCAATCCATCTACACGAGTAGGGGGCATGAAGGATTAAAAATAGGCGCGTTCCCGCGGCGATCGAACTGCGCATGCTCCTTTAGCAAATTTCCCGCCGTGCATTGCGCGAAATCACATCGTTACGTCATTCGTTGTTTGAGTAGCGTCGTTTACGGACATTTCTATTCCCGAACGAGTTACGTAAAAAAAAAAAAAAAAAAAAAAAAAAATTTTAATTCGACGCGGGAACGACGGCCATACTTAACATGGGCTACGCACCGTTAGACCAGCAAAAAGCTGGTCTAACAGTACGTAAAAAAAACAGAAGTAAGCGATTGCGAAGACCGCTCGTATCTTCGTGGATCGCCGTAAAAATACATTTGCATATCCCGACCTCAGCGGTTTAGGAGATATTTACAATAGCGTTGTGCCCTTTCTAAAGGGGTCATGCTGTGACTTGCAGCTGCCGCGCGCATGATCGGTAGTGACGACATGCGACTCCAGCCAGTCACAGAGCCAGAGCTTGCGGCCCCAGAAGGAATAGGGGTGAAGATGCTAGTGGGGACAGCAGTGACATTGCAAACTTCAGTTTCAGGTAAGTGACACCTAAAGGGCTACTATACAATGCATACTAGCCCATTATGCTTTACCTTTGCAGGGAAATAAAGAGAAAGTAAAACCCATCAGGGTTTACTTCCTCTTTAAAGAACAAGTAAGCAATATAGTAACATGTCATTTGAAAGAGGAAAACTTACCAGCTGCTGTGAAATACAAAGTGCTGTTCTGCTGAGGGAACTGAATTTTCATTTCACCATCATTGCCGATCAGAGAACTCAGCACAGAATCACACGGAATCTTTAGAAGCTTCTCCGATACTTGCTGGAATGTAGAGTCCAACAAACACTCAGATGGCAAAATTTTACCACCAACCATCTGCATCAATTCCACCATTTTCCAGTATCCAAAATGATCACAGGAATCCCAAACCTACAACATAAAAAAATAAAAAGTATTGGCTCATAAATTAATTTTTTTTCCCCTCCTTTGCCCAAATATATGCCCCAATATTTATTTATTCAATCTGAATTCAGTTTGTTAAAAGAGAAGTTTGGGAATAGCCAAATAGAAAGCCATACTCTAGATGGCTGCAACACTAATCCCATCTGCACCCAGAGAACGGAGCAATCAAATGCCGCTGATCGATGTTCTCCCATTGCGCTCTAAGCAAAATACGGTGACAATCACCGTCTCTCTGCTCTCCCCCTCCAGTGCTCACTGGCATACTTGGCTCTGCGAGGGGGGGATTGGGGGAGATGCTGGACAGACTGAGTAAGGTTTTAGACCAATGTTGGCTAACGGGTCATAGGAGTTCAGAACTAAGCGCACGTCTGTCATCCATAGACGTACAGCTTAAATAGCTTTGGCTGTACTTCTGTTTTATGAACAGTAGATTGATGACAGTTCTGCAAGTAATCAGGGATCCTCTAGGGCGGGATCACACTGAGGCTGCGAGTCACAGCACGGGGTCCGGTGAGTACCTGTTTACCCATTCAGATGCAAATTAGGTCTGACTTTCTGCCTGAATTTGCAAGTGAAAACAGAGCCAAAGAAGCACAGGACCCCTTTTTTCCAGTGCGCTCCTCAGCAGCCCCCGAGATGTGCGATTCCCCCTCCATTGAAAGCCAAGCACTCTCCCGTCATGTGAATTGGATGCGGGGAAATCACGCGTGACCCCGGCCTAAAGGAGCCATTAAGGCACCTTTCACACTAGGGGTGCAACCGATCAAAAAAACTCACGGTTCGGATCGTTCCTCGAATCAGCAGTCACGGATCGGATCATTTTCGGATCGGCAAAAAAAAAAAAAATTCTCCCCCACTGTAATATCCACATCTCTCCCCCACTGCAGTGGCTTCACTAAGGTTGGTGTCACCCAGGGCAGAAAAAAAAAAAAAAGTGTCAACCCCCCCCCACCAACTATAGAACCCCCTCGGTGCAGACACCCCCCTCTCAGTACAGACACCCCCCAGGTTGTACCGCCAGACACCCCCCTCAGGCCAGGCACCCCCCCTCTTTGGGCAAGAGACCCCCCCCCCTCGGCAGTACAGACGCTTCCAGCGTGTGTCCCACGAGTGGGGCTCCTCCTCCTCTGTGGATGTAAACAGAGGAGGAGGTCTGCCGCTGGGTGTACCAAGATGGCCGTGGCTCCGGAGCTAGGCCGAAGCCGCGGCCTTTCCTAATGTAATGGCCGCGGTAGGCTGAAGCCGCGGCCATAACGTTAGGAAAGGCCGCGGCTTCGGCCTAGCTCTGGACAGCACAGTGGGAGTACACCGCGGGGGCCCCCTAGGATGACACAGAGGGAGGAGGCCACCGCGGAGGCCCCCTAGGATGACACAGAGGGAGGAGGCCACCGCGGAGGCCCCCTAGGATGACACAGAGGGAGGAGTACACCGCGGAGGCCCCCTAGGATGACACAGAGGGAGGAGTACACCGCGGGGCCCTATGACAGCACAGTGGGAGTACACCGCGGGGGACCCCTAGGATGACACAGTGGGAGGAGTACACCGCGGGGGCCCCCTAGGATGACACAGTGGGAGGAGTACACCGCGGGGGACCCCTAGGATGACACAGTGGGAGGAGTACACCGCGGGGGACCCCTAGGATGACACAGAGGGAGAAGTAGTACACCGCGGGGGGACCCCTAGGATGACACAGTGGGTGGAGTACACCGCGGGGGACCCCTAGGATGACACAGAGGGAGAGAAGTACACGCGGGGGACCCCTAGGATGACACATTTGGGAGGAGTACACCGCGGGGGGACCCCTAGGATGACACAGTGGGAGGAGTACACCGCGGGGGACCCCTAGGATGACACAGAGGGAGAAGTACACCGCGGGGGACCCCTAGGATGACACAGTGGGAGGAGTACACCGCGGGGGACCCCTAGGATGACACAGAGGGAGAAGTACACCGCGGGGGACCCCTAGGATGACACATTGGGAGGAGTACACCGCGGGGGACCCCTAGGATGACACAGTGGGAGGAGTACACCGCGGGGGACCCCTAGGATGACACAGAGGGAGAAGTACACCGCGGGGGACCCCTAGGATGACACAGTGGGAGGAGTACACCGCGGGGACCCCTAGGATGACACAGAGGGAGAAGTACACCGCGGGGGACCCCTAGGATGACACATTGGGAGGAGTACACCGCGGGGGACCCCCTAGGATGACACAGTGGGAGGAGTACACCGCGGGGGACCCCTAGGATGACACAGAGGGAGAAGTACACCGCGGGGGACCCCTAGGATGACACAGTGGGAGGAGTACACCGCGGGGGACCCTAGGATGACACAGAGGGAGAAGTACACCGCGGGGGACCCCTAGGATGACACATTGGGAGGAGTACACCGCGGGGGACCCCTAGGATGACACAGTGGGAGGAGTACACCGCGGGGGACCCCTAGGATGACACAGAGGGAGGAGAAGTACACCGCGGGGGACCCCTAGGATGTAGACGGGGGAGAGTGAGAAGTACACCGCGGGGGACCCCTAGGATGACAGTGGGAGGAGTACACCGCGGGGGACCCCTAGGATGACACAGAGGGAGGAGTACACCGCAGGGGTCCCCTAGGATGACACAGAGGGAGGAGTACACCGCGGGGGACCCCTAGGATGACACAGAGGGAGGAGTACACCGCGGGGGACCCCTAGGATGACACAGAGGGAGGAGTACACCGCGGGGGACCCCTAGGATGACACATAGGGAGGAGTACACCGCAGGGGCCCCCTAGGATGACACATAGGGAGGAGTACACCGCAGGGCCCCCCTAGGATGACACAGAGGGAGGAGTACACCGCAGGGGCCCCCTAGGATGACACAGAGGGAGGAGTACATCGCAGGGGCCCCCTAGGATGACAGAGTGGGAGGAGTACACCGCGGGGGACCCTAGGATGACAGAGTGGGAGGAGTACACCGCGGGGGGCCCCCTAGGATGACACAGTGGGAGGAGTACACCGCGGGGGCACCCTAGGATGACACAGTGGGAGGAGTACACCGCGGGGGCCCCCTAGGATGACAGTGGGAGGAGTACACCACAGGGGCCCCCTAGGATGACAGTGGGAGGAGTACACCACAGGGGCCCCCTAGGATGACACAGTGGGAGGAGTACACCGCGGGGGCCCGCTAGGATGACACAGTGGGAGGAGTACACCGCGGGGGCCCCCTAGGATGACAGTGGGAGGAGTACACCGCGGGGGCCACCATGATGACACAGTGGGAGGAGTACACCGCGGGGGCCACCATGATGACACAGTGGGAGGAGTACACCGCGGGGGCCCCCTATGATGACACAGTGGTACACCGCGGGGGCCACCATGATGACACAGTGGTAGGAGTACACCGCGGGGGCCCCCTAGGATGACACAGTGGGAGGAGTACACCGCGGGGGCCCCCTATGATGACACAGTGGGAGGAGTACACCGCGGGGGCCCCCTATGATGACACAGTGGGAGGAGTACACCGCGGGGGCCCCCTATGATGACACAGTGGGAGAAGTACACCGCGGGGGCCCCCTAGGATGACACAGTGGGAGGAGTACACCGCGGGGGCCCCCTAGGATGACACAGTGGGAGGAGTACACCGCGGGGGCCCCCTAGGATGACACAGTGGGAGGAGTACACCGCGGGGGCCCCTAGGATGACACAGTGGGAGGAGTACACCGCGGGGGCCCCCTATAATGACACAGTGGGAGAAGTACACCGCGGGGGCCCCCTAGGATGACACAGTGGGAGAAGTACACCGCGGGGGCCCCCTATGGTGCTACAGAGGAAGGAGTACACCGCGGGGGTCCTATTCTCTGACCTGTGCCCAGTGGGAGGCGTCCATCCAGTACAAAGTGACCCTCTTCCTCCGGGCGATGTCCTGCAGTCCTCGGGGGAGTAGTCGATCCATCAGTGGTTGTAGTCCTGGCTCCTCCCCTGCGGATCCAGTGAAGAGGCGGAGTTGGTCCCGGGAGTGCGGAGCGGGGGATAGGAGGAACACAGCATTATAACACCCGGCCTGGGGCTCAGCCTTCAGCGGCTCATCCACAGCGATCAGCCTCCCCCGGCGCCCCCTCACCAGGGCCGGCTTGGTGGGGGAGGAGATGTCCGGTCGGTCCCATTGGAAGTCGGACAGAGTCTCCAGCAGGGCGGTGTGGGTGAGGGAGGCCCGGCAGGTGGCGGTAGTGGATCCCCGGCCGCTCCGTCCTCTCTCCCAGCAGGCCTCGAGCTCCTCCTCGAACTCATCCCAGCTCCGGGGGCCGAGCTCCCTCAGGTCCGAGCAGCGGGGGGGCCGGCAGCGGCCGCCTGAGGAGTTCAGGAAGCGATAACTCCAGCGGACCTGACCGAGGCCTACACGGCACGTCAGGAAGTTCAGCAGCCGGAGGGACAGAAGCTTCATCCGCTCCTTCAGTGCCGAGTCCGCGGCGTCCACCAACAACACCACATTGTACGAAGACGTCATGGCGGCTCCGGTGACCCCCTCCTCAACCGGGTCACCGCTCCGCCGCCATCTTCTCCGATCCTCAGACACTATGATCAAACCGGCCGCGCGAAGGGCAAACGTCAATACCGATTGGCCGAGCGTAATCCTCGGGGCTCCTTATTGGTCATATCCGCGACACAGTTGAATCGACGCAGCCTATGACGTGCTGTGTACACATGTGACCAAGACGCTCGACGGCAAAAGCTGATTGGTCAGAGGTAGGGAAACTGTGCTGAGTGCTGCTCTGCTATTGGCTGCCGCTAACATTTAAACATTTAAAGGGTGACAGTGCAACAGAGTACAGCCCCTGGATGCAGAATGGTCAGTAAACATCAGCTTATTGTTCCAGTGCTGTGCAGGACAACTATGATCAACATTATATAAATATATCTAATATTATTACCAACATTATATATATATATACAAACACATTATATATATATATATATATATTATATATATATTTGACCTATTATTAACATATATATATATATATATATATAATATATATATATATATATATATATATATATATAGTTATCAACATCATATAAATATATCCAATATTATTATCAAGATTATATAACTTATATATATATATATATATATATATATTATTATTATTAAAGATTCATACATTCCTAGGTGGATGTCCCCCACAATCTCTGCACTGAGAACCGAACCACCGAACATCGCCGATCCCTCGGCAGCTGTCTGGCCCCCCCCCTCCCTCCAAGAACTCAACACCTTCCTGCGAGTGTGCTCGCATGGTGTTGAGTTCTTGCGGGTGCGCTCCCGTGATACAGCTGGCGGCCATGGCCGCTCACTGTATCACTCGGCCCCGCCACCTGGCGCGTCGCGTCATTGGATGTGATTGACAGCAGCGCAAGCCAATGGCTGCGCTAACTTCAATCCATCCACTGTAACAAATCAAGAGGATGTCGGGGGGGGGGGGAGCGGGACTTTCTAGGGGCCAGGTAAGTATAACGGGGGACTGGGGGGGCCGGTATTGTCGAATGTTTTTTCACCTTAATGCATAGAATGCATTAAGGCGAAAAAACATTTACCTTTACAACCCCTTTAAGGCGCTTTAGGAGCGGTGTATACAAGCGCCCCTGCCCATTGAAATCAATAGCCAAAGCGCCTGTAAAGCGCTGCGGCAGCTTTTAACCCTTTATTCAGCGGCTAGCAAAAAATAGCGCCTGAAAAAAGCTTCATCTGCAATCCCAGTGTGAAAGCCAGAGTGCTTCCACACTAATGTCGCGTACACACGATCATTTTTCGGCATGAAAAAAAATGTCATTTTTCAGCATGTCCAAAAAACAAAGTTTTTCCAACTTCATCATTAAAAACGATGTTGCCCACACACCATCGTTTTTGAAAAATGATGAACAAAGCGCGGTGACGTACAACACATACGACGGCACTCTAAAGGGGAAGTTCTATTCGCCTTGGGGCTGCTTTTAGCTGATTCCTTGTTAGTAAAAGACAATTCACGCTTTTTTGTCTGTTACAGCGTGATGAATGTGCTATCTCCATTACAAACGCTAGTTTCACCAGAACGAGCGCTCCCATCTCATAACTTGCTTCTGAGCATGCGCGGGTTTAAAATGTCGTTTTTAACGTAGTTTTAGCCCACACACTATCATTTTTTACATACATACATACAGCAGAATCTGTTTTCTCGGCGGCCTCTTTAATACAAAGTCCCACCTCCTATGATGGACAGAACAGTCGTCCAATGGCAGTGCAGGAGACGGGACTTCCCATTACAGAGGCCAATGTGCAAACAGGAAATTAACCTGTATGTAGGGTACTTATCTTTCCTCCTCCCTGTCCACTCCAAGGCAGCCAGCATGTATGTGTTTTGTGGCCCTGAGCGCTTGGGGATTCGTTTGGGGCCACAAAAGATATATATGTCCAAACCGGGAACGCGGGGCGTGATTGGTCCACGGGCCAGACTTTTGGCAAAAAATACACTTTGTTAAATTAAAAAATAAGACAACAGTAAAGTTGGCCCTTTTTTTTTTTTTATAATGTGAAAGATAATGTTCAAGTAAATTGATACCCAACATGTCGGGCTTCAAAATTGCATCCGCTCATGGAATGGCGACAAACATTTACCCTTTAAAATCTCCATAGGCGACATTTAAAAAATTCTACAGGTTGCATGTTTTGAGTTACAGAGGAGGTCTAGGGCTAGAATTATTGCTCTCGCTCTAAGGCCCCATACACACGAGCGGACAGATTTGTTCAAATCTGTCCGTCCGACAGATTTGAACAAATCTGTCTGCTGGGATTTTGGTTTGCTCGCGTGTACACACGAGCAAACCAAAATCCCCGCCAGCAGACGGCGTGCTGACGTGTCGGTGACGTGGCGGTGACGTTGACGCCGCCACGTCACCGCACCAGGAAGTAAAAACACTTCCGCGCATGCGCCGAATCCATTCGGCGGCGGCGCGGCGGCGGTGCGGGACGACATGTCTGCTGGTAAGTGTACTAACCAGCAGACATGTCGGGCGGACAGATTCCCACCCGATAGATTTCAAAGCATGCTTTGAAATCTGTCGGGTGGACAAATCTGTCCGCTAGCCCATACACACGATCGGAGATGTCTGCTGAAACGGTCCATCGTGTGTACGAGGCCTAACGATCGCGGCGATACCTCACATGTGTGGTTTGGACACCGTTTACTCTTGCGGGCACTACTCACATATGCGGTTGCTTCTGCGCGCGAGCTTGGCGGGATAGGGCGCGTTTTCTGGCTTTTAACTTTTTTAGCTGGCTCCTAGATTCCAAGCAGATTTGTCAAACCCTGGTCTAAGCAGTGTTTTTGTGCTGTCTTTACTAAGGGATCTTATCGATTTTATTCCTTACATTGCAGGGAAAGAAAATCAATTACATCCCTGCTGACAGAATAGAGCTCTGCCTTATCTACCTAGATAGAGCTCCGCCCTGTCTCTCTCCTCATCAATCAGCGGGTGATTGTGGACATCCACTGGCCAGCACCGCTGATCTGCGCTGTGTCTAATCACTGCACAGCCATGGCGTCCTCTACCTGGAAGTGCCGGATCAAGTACTAGGTAGGTACGTGATCCAACACAGAGCAGCCGCCATGCCGCAGGAAAGGTACATAGGGCAGTCGGCAAGAAAAGTATAATTATAGGCAAAGCTTTTCTTTTTAATATTTTGGATAGATTCTATTTTGCCACCAGTATCCACTGACTTACTGACATTGTCTACTGCCCTACTGACACCAACCTCTACTGACATTGTCCACTGCGCTACTGACTACCAACCTCTGTCCTACTGACATTGTTCACTGCTCTATTGAAACCAACCTCTGTCCTACTGACATTGTCCACTGCCCTACTGACACCAACCTCTGTCCTACTGACATTGTTCACTGCCCTACTGACACCAACTTCTGTCCTACTGACATTGTCCACTGCCCTACTGACACCAACCTCTGTCCTACTGACATTGTCCACTGCCCTACTGACACCAACCTCTGTCCTACTGTCATTGTCCACTGCCCTACTGACACCAACCTCTGTCCTACTGACATTGTCCACTGCCCTACTGACACCAACCTCTGTCCTACTGACATTGTCCACTGCCCTACTGACACCAACATCTGTCCTACTGACATTGTTCACTGCTCTATTGAAACCAACCTCTGTCCTACTGACATTGTCCACTGCCCTACTGACACCAACCTCTGTCCTACTGACATTGTCCACTGCCCTACTGACACCAACCTCTGTCCTACTGACATTGTCCACTGCCCTACTGATACCAACCTCTGTCCTACTGACATCGTCCACTGACCTACTGACACCAACCTCTGTCCTACTGTCATTGTCCACTGCCCTACTGACACCAACCTCTGTCCTACTGACATTGTTCACTGCCCTACTGACACCAACTTCTGTCCTACTGACATTGTCCACTGCCCTACTGACACCAACCTCTGTCCTACTGACATTGTCCACTGCCCTACTGACACCAACCTCTGTCCTACTGTCATTGTCCACTGCCCTACTGACACCAACCTCTGTCCTACTGACATTGTCCACTGCCCTACTGACACTAACCTCTGTCCTACTGACATTGTCCACTGCCCTACTGATACCAACCTCTGTCCTACTGACATTGTTCACTGCTCTATTGAAACCAACCTCTGTCCTACTGACATTGTCCACTGCCCTACTGACACCAACCTCTGTCCTACTGACATTGTTCACTGCCCTACTGACACCAACTTCTGTCCTACTGACATTGTCCACTGCCCTACTGACACCAACCTCTGTCCTACTGACATTGTCCACTGCCCTACTGACACCAACCTCTGTCCTACTGTCATTGTCCACTGCCCTACTGACACCAACCTCTGTCCTACTGACATTGTCCACTGCCCTACTGACACCAACCTCTGTCCTACTGACATTGTCCACTGCCCTACTGACACCAACCTCTGTCCTACTGACATTGTCCACTGCCCTACTGACACCAACCTCTGTCCTACTGACATTGTCCACTGCCCTACTGACACCAACATCTGTCCTACTGACATTGTTCACTGCTCTATTGAAACCAACCTCTGTCCTACTGACATTGTCCACTGCCCTACTGACACCAACCTCTGTCCTACTGACATTGTCCACTGCCCTACTGACACCAACCTCTGTCCTACTGACATTGTTCACTGCCCTACTGACACCAACTTCTGTCCTACTGACATTGTCCACTGCCCTACTGACACCAACCTCTGTCCTACTGACATTGTCCACTGCCCTACTGACACCAACCTCTGTCCTACTGTCATTGTCCACTGCCCTACTGACACCAACCTCTGTCCTACTGACATTGTCCACTGCCCTACTGACACCAACCTCTGTCCTACTGACATTGTCCACTGCCCTACTGACACCAACATCTGTCCTACTGTCATTGTCCACTGCCCTACTGACACCAACCTCTGCCCTACTGACACCAACCTCTGTCCTACTGACATTGTCCACTGCCCTACTGACACCAACATCTGTCCTACTGACATTGTTTACTGCTCTATTGAAACCAACCTCTGCCCTACTGACATTGTCCACTGCCCTACTGACACCAACCTCTGTCCTACTGACATTGTCCACTGCCCTACTGACACCAACCTCTGTCCTACTGACATTGTCCACTGCCCTACTGACACCAACCTCTGTCCTACTGACATTGTTCACTGCCCTACTAACACCAACCTCTGTCCTACTGACATTTTCCACTGCTCTTCTGACACCAACCTCTGTCCTACTGACATTGTCCACTGCCCTACTGACACCAACCTCTGTCCTACTCACATTGTCCACTGCTCTACTGACTGTCACTGTTCACTCATAGGCCTCTTTCACACGATCGGCCCACATAGATTTGCCTGTCTGTTTTTCATCCCATGACTCGTATGGGCAGGCGGATGTCAGCAGAGATGTGTCCGCTGACCCCCGCCTGCCATCCCATCCGACAAGATCCACTCAAAACAGACAGATGGCGATACATTTGCCATCTGTCCAGCAGATTGAAACGGGTGAAAACGGGCACGCTGTCCGTTTTCATCTGATTTTCTCATAGAGGAGAGTGGGGATCACCAGATCGATCCCCCGCTGAGCTAGGGGAGTCCAGCCCATATGAAAAGGGCCTAAAGGTAGGCTATGTTTATATTTTTATGATGACATTTGTTCTATAACATTTTTCTAAGTTTTCCTTACTATTTAGTTAGGCCTTGCTACTTAAAGAGGGGGTTCACCCTTAAAACCACTTTCTCCCATCCCATCCAGCATACTGGTGTCAGAGCCAGTATGCTGTCTTTTATTTTTTTTATCGATGTACTTACCTCTTAATAGATAATTTAATTTTCGTCCTACCGCGGGGTATGGCGCCGCTATATCGCGTCACGCCTTCCGAAAACAGCCGACTAGCACTCGGCTGTTCTCGGCGCCTGCGCACAGACCCAGGAGCTGACTGCGCAGGCGCCGTATACAGCCGAGTCCTATTTCGGCTTTTTTCGGAGGGCGTGACGCGGCTATATACGGCGCCTCCGCAGTCAGCTCCTAGGTCTGTGCTCAGGCGCCGTATAGCGCCGAGAACAGCCGAGTGCTAGTCGGCTGTTTTCGGAAGGCGTGACGCTATATAGCGGCGCCATACCCCGCGGTAGGACAAAAATTAAATGATCTCTTAAGAGGTAAGTACATCGATAAAAATAAAAAAAAGACAGCATACTGGTCCTGACGCCAGTATGCTGGATGGGATGGGAGAAAGTGGTTTTAAGGGTGAACCCCCTCTTTAATTTCATAACAAAAAAAAAAATTATGGATACAAAACCCCAGTGATCTTCAAGCTCATTTATGTTGTTCAGGTAGATCCCCACCAGTGTTGCCAACCGTCAATATTTTTACTGGCAGCCAGTAAAGAACAAGCAATTTTCTCCTGCCAGTAAAAGTAAAATGTTGCCAGTAAAAAATATGTGGGTCTGCGGTATGGGAGCAAGCCAGGCTGGGACCGGGGCCATCAGTGCTGTTTAGAATGTAGTGGACTAAGGAGACCACTAGGCTTGGAGAGACTGTCACTGGGACGTGTCAAAGAGGTCTCATCATCATCTGTGCTTCTGCACACTGCTGTCAGTGTCACTAGGAGAGTCAATTTTATGTGTCGCCCATTCTAATTTCTTGCCCTCTATTCTCCTGTCCCTGAGCTACTTAGTATATCAAAAATAATATAAGAAACATGTTTTTTTTGCCTTATTATCTACCTTAAATCATATTGCTAATTGCATATTGTACAGTAAAACCTTGGTTTGAGAGTAACTTGGTTTGAGAGCGTTGACAAGCAAAAACATTTCATAAATTTTGACTTGATATACAAGCGATGTCTTGATATACAAGTAGCGTCATGTCACAACTGAGTATAAAAGAGAAGAGAGGCACTTCTAAGTGTAGCACTATGGTTACAAGTAATGAAGGTACATCATTTAGCAACATATTGCTACACTTAGTGGTGCCTCTATTCTATTTTTTTAGGGCCAGATTCACAAAGACTTACATCGGTGTATCTCCAGATACGCCGCCGTAATTTCAAATGTGCGCTGTCGCATCTATGCGCCGATTTACAAATTGAGATACGCCGAAAAACATGGCTTCAGCCTCCCGACGTAACTTGCCTACGCCAGTGTATCACGGGCGCATAGTTACGCTGGACGCATTCGGCGGTCCCATGTTAAATATGCAAATGAGCAAGATACGCCGATTTACGAACCTACGCACGCCCGACGCAACGTAACAGAGCAAGTGCCGTATTCCTCATGCACTTGCTCCGTAGTTTGCGGAGGCGTAGTGTAAATCACAAGGCGTAAGGCCGCGTAATTCAAAGGGGGCGGCTTGTATTTAAATTAAGCGCGCCTCCGCGTTGAACGAACTGCGCATGCGCCGGCCAGGGAAAAATCCCAGTGCGCATGCTCCAGCTCACGTCGGAAAGCGTCGTTAAAACCGACGTCAAAACTACGTGATCGTCACTACGCAATGCCCTATTCGCGAACGAGTTAGTAAAACGACGTAAGCGATGGAAAAAGCCGGCGCTGACCCAACGCCATACTTAACATGGCATCCGACGGCACCTGACGGCATCCGACGGTACTGCGTAAGGTTACTCCTCATAGAAGCAGGGGTAACCTTACGCGAACGAAAACGACGTACGCGACGACGGGGCGGCGTAAAAGCGATCGGGAATCGGCGTAGTAGCCTCATTTGCATAGGCAAATGAGAAAACAACGTAAAGGCCACCTAGTGGCCGGAGTTGTCATTACAACTACGATCCGCAAGTGTAATGGTATTACACTTGTCGGATGTTCAGGCGTATCTATGCAAAAGTGATTCTAGGAATCACTCGCATAGATACGAGCCAAAAAAAAAAACGGCGATACGACGGGGTATCTGAGATACTCCGTCGTAGCGCCGCTGAGAATCTGGCCCTGTGTCTCTATGTATCTCTCTCTCTCTCTCTCTCTCTGTCTGTCTGTCTCACTTCTCTAAGCAAACCGGAACACACTACACGAGGCCGCCCGGAAGGCGGCCTTTTATAGTGTGGGGCGTGTGCTAAAGCCCTGAGCCCTAATTGGCCAAAGCACCCAGGCTTTGGCCAATTAGGTCTCTTCGTTTTTTGGGCGCTGTGATTGGCCAAGCATGCAGGGTCATGGTGCATGCTTGGCCAATCATCAGCGCGCAACGCCGCAGTGAATTATGGGTCATTCGAATTTGGCGCGAACGACCCGATTTGTTCGTTTTCGACGAACGATTGAACGGCCAATGTTCGATGCAAACATGTGTTTGCATCGAACACGAAGCTCATCCCTAGCTGTGACGCGTCACTCAAATTTGGTGCGAACCCGTTTTGTTCAAATTTCGACAAACGTACGAACAGACAATGTTCGAGTCGAACATACCATTCGAATCGAACGCAGAGCTCATCCCTAGTTTGCAGACAGAGCAGTTGGTAAGGGGGATAAGTCTGGCAGCAGCATTCATGATAGACTGAAGAGGGGATAGCCTATGGAGAGGCAGGCCAATAAGAAGGGAGTTGCAATAGTCAAGGCGAGAGATAACAATGGAGTGAATGAGGAGTTTGGTGGTTTCATTTGTTAGAAAGGGGCGAATTTTAGAAATGTTACGGAGGTGAATTCTACAAACTTTTGACAACAATTATACTTAGAATATCATACTTAGTTACAAGCTGTAGAAAAAAAAAAAAAAAAAAATTTCAGCCATAGTATAGGTATTCTACAATTACCTGACTATCTTGAAGGTTTGCCCTCTGCTATGAAACTATACAGCTGATTGATAATGTGTTTTGCAGCAAGTGGCCTTCAGGCTAGTCTGTTAGAAATAGACAATCCTGAGCATGCCATACACTATTATTGTTGAGAATGCTGGATCTGTACTGATAAAGTAGAGCTGAGGGAAAACTTTAGTCAGGTAGGGGCACAGATTTACTTAGTGTAGTTCCCCTTTCTGGCCACAAGATGGTGCTAGAGTTAGTAGAATAGGTTAGGTCCAGGAACACTTGGCAATAGGTGTGGGTGCCCTAGGAGCCACTAGAGGGCCCCATATATAGAATGCCAACGATAAGCAAGGGAAACTTAGAGCAAAAGTAGTATTAAATCCTCAGGGGCAGATTCACAAAGACGTAATATTCCGCTGCGTAATCGAAATACGGTACGCTGCCGTATTTCACCAGACTCTACACCGAATTCAGGTAGTTTTTTTGCGCGTACGCTATTGTGTCGTATTTTTTTTCCGCCGCGCAATCGAAATACGTGATTAGGGGGCGTGAAGCATTTAAATTAAGCGCGTCCCCGCGACGATCGAACTGCGCATGCTCTGTTCAGGAATTTCCCGCCGTGCATTGCGCGAAATCACGTCGTGACGTCATTCGTTGTTTGAGTAGCGGCGTTTACGAACATTCCTATTCCCGGACGACTTACGTTAAAAATAATAAAAGACATCGGAAAACGTTGAAATTCGACGCGGGAACGACGGCCATACTTAACATGGGCTGTCTAATATTAGACCAGCAAAAAGCTGGTATAGTGAAACGGAAAAAAAAGATGACTAAAGGTGCCGTAAGAGATTGCGTTGAAAGTGCGAAATTTTGTGGATTGCAGGCAAAAGCTCATTAGCATACCCTGACGGCGAAAAACAACAGGAAGTCCGCCCAGTGGCCGCAATTTTCTGGCAGCGTAGATCTGAAGGCGTACTAACACGTAATACAGTCGAAATGAAGCCCGCAGGTGTCTTTTCATGGTTTGAGGATTTCGACTAGCGTAAAAACGCCCGTAAGTCGAAATTACTCCAGTCTAACAACATTTACACAGGCGTAATCGCTTTGTGAATCTAGGCCTCAGCCTTTATTTTTACCCCCTCACCAGGCAATTTTTGCGATACAGCACTGCATTTCTTTAACCACTTGCTTACTGGGCAATTAAACCCCCTTCCTGCCCAGACCAATTTTCAGCTTTCAGCTCTCTCACTATTTGAATGACAATTGTGCGGCCATACAACACTACCCAAATTACATTTTTTTTTAAATGTTCCCTACAAATAGAGCTTACTTTTGGTGGTATGTGATCACCTCTGTGGTTTTTATATTTTATTAAAAAAAAAATATATTTTTTTTTTAAAGAAATACAAAACACTGATAGCTGGCAGTGATGGGCATTGATAGGTGGCAATGATGGGCACTGATGGGTGACAATGATGGGCACTGATAGGTGAGACTGAAAGGCAGCACTGCTAGGTGACACTGATGAGGCACTGACTGGCACCAGTGGTGGGCATTGATAAGTGGCAGTGAAGGGCACTGATGGGCGCCACTGGTGGGCACTGGGGCCACTGGCAGGCGGTACTGGTGTTCACTAATGAGGCTGATGTGCCTCTTCCACTGGGGATCGATGTCCCGTACACAGGAGCCGGTAATCGGCTTTTTTTTCCTCCTCACGCTGTCAGCGCTTTTCGATTTGATTACCAAACTTTGTTTTTATTGTCTGACAGCTGATCGTGTGGTAAGGGGCCAGGACCGGCCCCTTATTCGGATATGTGATCACCCGAGTCTCAGTGGCTCTGTGATCACAGCGAGGGCCGCGTGCAAAGGGGAGGACGTCTATGGACGTCCTCCCGGCAATTGGGTTCCGCGCTGTAGCTGTCATTCAACTATAGAGCAGGCCCCTAGTGGTTAATTGACAATTGCGCAATTATGCACGTCCTTTTTTTCCTACAAGTAGAGCTTTTTTTGGCGGTATTTGATCACCTCTGCAGTTTTAATTTTATGCTATAAACAAAATTAAACAAAAATTTCGGAGAAAAAAAAGACTTACTCCCTAGGACACACTTGACCCCTTCCTCACCCCTAGTGGTTAACCCTTCCCTTCCAGTGTAATTTAAACAGTAATCGGTGCATTTTTATAGCACTGATCGCTTTATAAATGACAATGGCCCCAAAATAGCGTCAAAAGTGTCTGATGTGTTCGCCATAATGTCGCAGTCACGATAAAAATACTAGTAAAAAAAATAATAATGATAAAAATGCCATAAAACCATCCCCTATTTTGTAGACGCTATAACTTTTGTGCAAACCAATAATTTTTTTTTATCAAAAATATATAGAAGAATATGTATCGGCCTAAACTGAGAAAGAAATAATTTTTTTTTATATATTTTTGGGGATATTTATTATAGCAAAAAGTAAAAACTATTGTTTTTTTTTTTTTAATTGTCGATCTTTTTTTAGTTTATAGCGCAAAAAATAAAAACCGCAGAGGTGATCGAATATCACCAAAAGAAAGCTCTATTCGTGGGAAAAAAAGGACGCCAATTTTGTTTGGGAGTCACGATAAAAATCGCAGATCGCCGCCATAAGGCTGCATTCACACCTAAGCGTAGGCGATTTGTGCCATTTTGTTACCGCGATTTTCCGCGACAAATTGCGGCGTATTTTACCGCGTTTTGCCATGACAAAACGCAGGGTTTTCCCCCACGGTTTTGTACAGGTCATTGTCAGTAATGTAAAACGCACGACTAAAAAGGGTTCGGGACTTGTTTGAGCTTCAGGCGTATGGCGTTTCGGCATTCGGCATTCTCCATAGCCGACAATGTTAAATCACCCCTCGAGCGTATTTTAAGCTGCAATAGCGTCGGGCGTAGGGCGTAAAAACGCCTAGGTGTGAATGCAGTCTAACTCGAAAAAAAAAAAAAATGATAATAAAAATTCCATAAATCTATCCCCTATTTGTAGATGCTATAACTTTTGCGCAAACCAATCAATATACACTTATTGTGATTTTTTCTTTACCAAAAATATGTAGCAGAATATATATTTGCCTAAACTGAGCAACAAATCCGTTTTTTTTATATTTTTGGGGGGATATTTATTATGGAAAAAAGTTAAAAATATAGGCCCAGATTCAGAGAGAATTATCGTAGAGTATCAGAAATACACTACGCCGCCGTTTTTTACCTGGCTCTATGTGGAATCCAGGTAGATTTTGTCCAGTAAACGACGGCGGCGTAGTGTATTTCTCCCGTCGCAATCCATCTACGCGAGTAGGGGGCGTGAATCATTTAAAATAGGCGCGTTCCCGCGGCGCGTGCTCCGTTCGCAAATTTCCGCCACAAACGTCTTGCGCGAAATCACGTCGTTACGTCATTCGTTGTTTGAGTAGCGTCGTTTACGGACAATTTCTATTCCGAACGACTTACGTAAAAAAAAAAAAAAAAAAAATTTAATTAGACGCGAGGGGAACGACGACCATATTAACATGGGCTACGCACCGTTAGACCAGCAAAACGCTGGTCTAACAGTACGTAAAAAAAAATAGACGTAAGCGATTGCGGAAGACCGCTCGTATCTTCGTGGATCGCCGTAAAAACTAATTTGCATATCCGACGCATCAAAACGACGCAAACTCCCCAGCGGCCGCAAAAATATCGCAGCGTAGACGAAGGCTTACGAAGACGTAA